>BLBF01000020.1:44873880-44901409 GCA_015471245.1 Laticauda colubrina
ATATATATATATATATATATATATATATATATATAATTAAAAACAGGAACCAGCACACAAATGAGTAGGTTCAACTTTTTCATAAGTTGAATTTTTTTAACGCTGAGTTTTACTAACCCTCCATCTCCTTTTTCGTCTGAAGTTGTTTGTATCTTCTATCACTTTCAAATTCAGTTGTCTCAACATATTGTGTTGAAACTTGATTAGTCTACTATTAACTACACCAGTTAATGTCAAATATTCCTGAGGGGTCGCCAGGCTGGTTTCTTGCAGCAAAAACAGTACATGCTTGTGACACTTGAGATACCTTTTGTATTGACAAAGTGCGAATGGATTATAATTATCGTGACCCATGGAACCTGATAAGTTTATAGAACTTGATGGATCTTTATGGCTGTATGAGATGTTTTGGTCTTTGGCATTAATAAATGTCCTAAAGTGAGAAGCTAGTGGAATAATAAATTATCAGCTTCATTTTGCAATCCCTTTTATTTGCTGTCTCCTAAACAACACAAAGGTTTTGTCTGATTCTACCACCTTCCTTTTACAAACATCTTCTCCTTATATCTCATTCCTGTTATTTCCCTCTCATGTTTACATCTTCACCTTTGAAACTAAAAGTCTTTAACGTCTGTCCCCATTCTTACTTCTGATTTCTTAGCACCGAATGAGAGGGGAGGGGTTGCTTTCTGGGAAAACACTTTCTATCAAGGAACAAAGAAACAAGACAGGGGCAAAGAGCAAGCAATGATCCTTATCCCCACCCCTCTTTCATCTCCTCTGCCTATTAGAAGGCTTTTTGTGTCTTCTCTCCCTCTGAGAGTCAAACAGGCTGTATTTTTCAAAGATCCCCCCCACCCCGTGATTTGAAAGATCGTGGGGCTTCCCGACAGGCACTTCCTTATTAATTGATAATTTTGCTAGGCAGAAAAAGAGAGGAGGGAGGAGGGGATAGAGCACGACAAGAGTTAGATTTGATTGAAAAATCTGATCCATACTGCCCCTGGTGTTGACGGTCCAGAAAACAGCTACAATGGGAAGCGTTGCTATTTTCAGCACCATCGCCCTGAGCAGTAACAGGGGGTATGGAAAGGAGCCCTAGCTTCTTTTACTGGGTCGATACAGCCAACCCTACGTATTAGGGAAGAGATAACCCTGCCTCCTTGCAGAGCTCAGGCAATTTGGCTTCCTCTCTAAGTTCTGGTGAGAGGCGAGCTCACTGCTGTGTTGCACTCGTTTGCTGTGTTGCGTGAATGCAGAGGCTGAGTGAGCGAGCAAATATGTTGCACGTGAATCTTCCTATCCATAGGAAAAGACATGGCATCCCCCCCGGGAGAGGTGGGAGGAGACATTCTGAAGCTGCAGATTCCATCCAACCTTCTGCCTGGACCAGCTGATGCTTCAGAAAATTGGTGTAGGCAGTGTTGAGGAGATGATCCACCTCCCAGAGAGCTCAATACCTCCACGATGCTGCAGCTCAGCCCAAGTTTCTCACAGTTGTGATGCCCAGTTGAAGTCCGCAGATCCCAGGCTACTTTCTCTCTTTTGGGGATTCCTGTGTCCAGATCTCCTGGTCCTTCTCCTTTTTCTTCTGGTGGTTCATGTGATGATTAAATGTGAAAAAAGAATTCTGTTAAAGGATGCAGCTCTTCCACTGAAGTGTGGCTCAAGTGCAGGTAAATCAATTCATTTCAAAGAAAACCCCACTTTATTGCTTATGTACATGTGTTTGTGTCTGCGTGCATGTGTAAAATCTAATCAATGCACTTCCAATTATTTGAGAGATTGTCAGTAATCCCACTTATTTTTCAGAAAATGTTGCTTTATTAATGAATGGATTTCTATATGAGGGAAGAGGCTGACATTTAATTCTCTGTAAAGTACCTGCTATAATTGAGATGCAATAGAAGCCATCATTGTACTAAGGAAGAGGAGGAGGAGAGAAAATTGGCTGATTACCAGTTCTCAGAAAATCTAGCACATTTCTTTAGACCTGATTTTTGCACTTCAGTGATCCCTCTAAAATTATTGTTCATTGATTTGAATATGAGAACATATCTGCTCTCCATTTAGACTAAAATGGAGAAGTTTTCACTAAGATCATGGAGAAGCATGACCACAGGCAGTTTCAGAACTACTTTTTGAACTCCCAAAAATCTTGGAAACTGCACTGTTGAATTTTACGGACAAACTGTCAGGAGTTAGTGGTATGACTTCATAATACCTTTGTTGTAAGAAGTCATCTACCCTATTTTTTTAGGCTTAAGATGTACATGCAGGTGCTTGGAAGGAGAGAAAACCCTCATTGCAAAACCCTGGACATTTATGCCCTGCCCACTTTGGTGATGCCTTCACATTACCTCCAAAAACATGGCATCTCTTGGTTGCCATTTTTTTAAAAAATGTGGTTCATGACTATGGATGCCCTGCTTTATATATGTAACTTCTTAAATGTTGGTGCATTAATTCAGTATCTTTCCTCCTATCTTAAGAATGAATTTTTAGCCTGAACCTCCATTGGACTAATCAGATCTGTAACAAAAAATGGGAACATATTTTACTACCATTTAAGAGTGAGTTGGACTTTTTAAAAGTATAATATTGCTGATTCTTCAGCCTATTTCCATGTTTACTTTCATAATTTTCCCTACTTTTCATGCAGTTGAACTGCATTGAATAAATATATATCAATAGCTCTCAGATTGACCATGAACTCATAGGATTTGCTTTTGAATAAAGCTCTTCTATAAAATATGCTCTTCAACATTTCTTTGAGCTAAAGCCCTCCCCCTCCCAATTAACATACTATACCAGATTTTATCTTGAGAAAATACTGCAAAATTGTTTCTCTAGAGATGTCTACTTATTGATGCATTCATGAAATAAAGTGTGCAAAGAATTGGTCATAGTCCCCACCCCACTAATCCTATAGTTCCCTTTGCCCAGAAATAATTCTGTAGAATGGGATATAGTTGAAGAATGGTATATTCTTGGAGGTTTTTAACATCAACTGTTTCTACTACATCAGTGCACTATATATCCATAGTAGACATGCTAAAGTCCACATTTCTATAAACTAAAAGCTTTTAATAATCAACAAATTTTATATTTCACATTTCTTACTTCTTCACCACCCATCTCCTCAGATTAATATGAGATCCCTGTTTTATTTGAAAACAAAGTAAACCCAACAAAGAAAACCAGATGTTTCAGTCTTTGAGGTTTGCCTGACTCTTTCAGTAAGATGAAACACTTCAATGTATATTCTGTTGAGTGTAACAATATACATCTTTACCAAGAAGTAATACCCACAGAATATGATTTGTTTTATATCTAGGAAAGTAGGGGTGTTAGCACTAAGAGAAAGTTTAAATATGAATTAGCACAGAATGAACAGAGATTTGATTATGTTTTTATACATTCACCTAATAAGCTTAATTAAGCCATATTCCCAATGCAGAGAAGCACTACCTATCTGCTTTGCTTTCTACTATATAATTCTAATGCATGATGTGCTTAGTTTACCATCATAGCATGCTCCATTACAAATATTTTTTTTTGCTGTAAATTAAGACCTATAGCAGTCCATAATAGTGAAGACTATGTGGAAGGAATATTTAACAAAGTATTTAAACTTTCATCCTATTATATTATAATGTATGTATGTATGTATGTATGTATGTATGTATGTATGTATGTTTATATATTCATTCTGTACAGGACAGCTCTGTACAGAAAGTTGAAATGAGCTCAATAGTCATCATAGTTCCCTAGCAAGGGCAGACTTTAAGTCATTCTTAATATTTTCCTTATATTATATGTATATAAGTTTATCAGCATCATACAGCAGTGTCCTGTTTCCCATACTTTGGCATAATTAAAAAAATAACTCATGCCAAATTTATTGGTGCCAATGTGCTTATTTGCTCGCTATTACTAATTATAAAACTAATTTAGTGCATGGGAAAATATTGATAGATTGATAGATTCCACTCTACTAATAGCTACAAATAATACACAACATATTGCATTATGTAACCATGAAGACTTTTGATAGATTATGCCTCAATGGGTTGAAAGTAAAAATATTATAATTTAAGGCTAATGAAATCTCTTATTACACCTTCTTGAATTTAACAAGGCTGACTCAGCCTTCCAACCTTCCAAGGTTAAGTAAAATGAGGACCCAGACTGTTGGGGACAATATGCTGACTTTGTAAACTACTTGGAGAGGGCTGTAAAGCCATGTGAAGTGGTATACAAGTCTAAGTACTATTGCTATGGCTATCTACCTGAACATGGCTCTCATTGGAATATAATATATCCATTTAGATACATATTTCCTAATGATATTCTTTTATTTACCATATTCCAAACATGTACCCATCAGTAAAGCTGCTGTTCTATACAGTATAGTAGATGTAAGAAAATCACATTGTCTAAGGAAAAAGTAAATTATAGTTAAAAGAACTACTCTGTTGAGCTCAAATATTGGCTTTGGTTTAGCCAGTTTATGTAATTTGTAATACAGGGTTCTACAAAAGAGACTCTGGCCTATATTATGAAGAATTTATTTTTCAGAATATCTAATGAGCTACCTGTATTATTATGTTTCAGTGTGTCAGGTAAAGCCTATTTCCAAATAAGTGTCTTTTTCTGAGACTAATTGAAATTAACTGATGATAATTTGTACTGTACTCAGAAATAAGCTTCATTGAAAATTAAAGAAATGAGCAGTTTTGGAAAGCAATAATAGCATAGCATAATATAATGGAGCCTGGAACCTATCCTACTTATGGGGAAAAGATAGAACATCAAGATTGTAAGGGAAATGTGTTTCTTAATTATTTTATTTTATGAATCATCCTTAGGGAGATCTAAAAGTGAAAGAAACAAAAACAAATCCCACTGATCTAAAATCTTCACTTCAGTAGAAAGAAAACAGCTTTCATTAAAACATTGGAAGACATCAAAACTCATAGGTCACCTGTCAGATAGAAAAATAATGATGTAATAAGTGAAAGTTCCCTCCCTGGTCCTGTGACCTCAGATAGCAAGATTATCTTAAGAAAAGACTGTGAAACTATCCTTCATTCTCATGCTGCTTGAACTAAGCAAAGGAAATATATTTAACTGATTTTGGGCAGGAGAAGAATAGGTGGAATAAAATGTGTTGAATATCAGTTTATGGGCACAGTGACAGATTGTGTGAAGTGCCTCCAGGCTTCTTAGACTAGCACCTTGCTTCAAAAGCCAGGCAATCTTGGGCTATTCTGCGTAGAAATGCAGCTTGAAAGGAATGACTTTTTCTCTGACTTGAATTTTTTTTTGTATTTGGAGAGTGATTCAGAGGTTCTGCAACTGATGGCCCCCATGCCAATTGCATATTAGGGTCACCCTATCTCTCCAAACCACTCAGTAAATGCACACTCTTTGTGATTACTGTAATAAACAATCACACAGAGCTATCGTTCCTGAAAAGGTAGCATGTCATTTTAATTTATTTATTTTAGTTTAAAGTAGTCTTATCTCACTTTTAGTCTTGAGTGCATTGAGTGCATTGCTATTGCTATTGCTCTTCTGTGGATGAAAAGAAATCAAGAGATATTGCTGCCTGGTCCATAAATCCAAGTGACAGCCTTATTCACACCTGTAAATGGAGATTGCCCTTCAAAAAATTCTCATTTTTTTAAACTGGGGTCATAAACATGCATGAATATTCTTTCTGCAGACACTTGGCTCAAAGAAAGGGTATCTTTTAAAGAGAAATAGACAGACAGAAGTAAAGGCAACAGGTTCTGAAGCATTCCACAAACACAATTCATGCCAGCAGCCTGACAGGCATTCTTTATTTCATCTTAAAAAAGAAATCTGCATTACTGTTTTCATAACAGTTTCCATTCCAAAGCAACATCTTCACAACCAGTTGGCACTTTAGCAGGGCTTTAAGCTTGGCTGACAACAATGCTTTAATGCTCAAACTATATGCCAACGCCTGCAATGCCATCCCTGTCCATCTCCTTTACCTTGAAATCTGGTAGGAAGTAGGTTATACAGCACTATTACAGCAGAGCTTCAGGTTTGATCTCCAAAAGGATGCTGCATCCTTTTGGAAGATCAATTAAGGTGCTTGCTTGAAAGAGCTGCAAGCAGTTTGTACCTTTTCACATGGTTGAAGCATGTTTTTGGAGTCATCCTGTAATGGAAATAAGAGGATCTGTATCCTCAAGATACAATGGCAAAAGAAAACATTTATAGGTTAACCTTCTGTATGCTGAAGCATATGCAGAAATGCAACATAAAGAACCATTATTTAAATTGAGGGAAATCTCACCAAAGAAGATCGCAGTCTGATGAATTGGATCCTCAATCATTCTGTTATGCAGATATTCAGAACTGGGTGCAGTTTCCTATAAGTTGAATACCACCGTCAGACTTTGTTCTTCTCACGGTTTAACGGTCTGGCATTTAAAATCAGATTTTAACAGAGTAGTTTGGTGGAGGATAGCTTAGATAATGCCAAAGGTACAACCCATCTTGATATGTGTACCTTTTAAAAATAAGAAAGGAAAGGAGATTATTCCTGATAAATGGAGTTGTAACAGGGTATCCTACTGTCCCAGATATCTCTTAAGAGTTTATTTGAATATATGAATTCTTAATTTCCATTTGATTTCTTTAGCAGGGGCAGGAGGTTTGCTATTAATCTGAACATCAGAAGGAGTCTAGTAGCACCTTCTCAGCTTAAGAAATTTTATTAAGGTCTTATGAGTTGCAGTTCTTTTTATCAAATGCATGGAACAGCTGGAGTGAAGTAGAAAAATATTGGGGTGAGACTGGGAGAAGGAGTTGGTGGGGGAGAAAGAAGAGGAAAACACAGGCAGATTCGGGTCACACCTGAGACAATTCATCCTCTTCATCACCACTCTACTTCAGTTAAGTCATTCCAGGCATCCAATGAAGTGAGCTACAGCTTACAAAAGCTGATATACCTTTAAAAAAAAAAAGTTATTTGTCTGGAAAGATGCTACCATAAATAAACTCAGTTTATTTTTTGGTGACCGTAGCATAGCCTAATACAGCCCCCTGTCTACATTTGCTACTAACTTAATTATAACAGAGTCCAAATAACAATAGACAACATGGGGTGAGGAATGAAATAAGACAACATTCAGTTAAAATCCACAATTCATGGAAATAATGAATGAGTTTGTTTGTCTACACAGCACTGGAAGTTTGAGAACCCAAATGTTTGCAAGTACAGCATGCAAACATTTAGTCTTATACCTCCCCCTGCTGGGCTATAAGGTAATCTGGTTGCTGAAGTCTTTCTGCTCAAATGTCTTAAGAGTTAAATGGACCCCTGTGGGACATAATGGATGCCGGAGTGAATGGTTTTTCTTCTGATGCATCTGACTAGGCTTCTAGGCTTTTCCCACTGGCATTTCATTATGGAGCAAACACATTTGGCAACATCCTTTCCCCCCCTGCTATGCCCATATGATGCAGCATTCATCTCACCCCCAGCCCATTAATGAGACAGGTTTAAAGCATCCTTATTTACACCAGTGTTTAGGGAAGGTTAAGGGAATGAGATACTATTGTGTCGGGCCCTCCTTAGAACAGAATTTGCAGTTCAGTGCTAAATTCCTTCCCTTGGAAGAGCCATTCCATGATCCTGTCTCATTTCTTCTGCTCTGTTCTTCCTTCCCAGGTTCTGCCTCCTATTGAATGTGACAGAAAAGGGGGCCAATCGTGGGAATTGGTTTCAACCGGGGATACTGGCATGTATGCTAGTTAAAAGTTAGTTTTGTTTTGAAAACAGACTAACCTAACTCTAAACTACAGTACTGTGGACCTCTTAAAACATTTTTTTTCCTCGTCTGGTATATTTCAGTCAAACACAATACAAAAGGAATCCAACTTCATACAAATTTGAACTTGCATATATGATGGCATGTAGGTGGAGATGGTAAACTGTGTCCACTCCAGAGGTGGTATTCAGCAGGTTCTGGAGAACTGGTAGTGGAAATTTTGAGTAGTTCAGAGAACCAGCAATACCACCTCTGACTGGCCCCGCCCCATCTCTTCCCTGCCTCCTGAGTCTCAGCTGATCAGCTGGGTCTTGTTTTGTTGCCCTGCACAGGAGAATGGAACTGGAAAGCAGGTTTGTGGGGTGGGGAGGGAATGGAGATTTTGCAGTATCCTTTCCCTGCCACACCCACCAAGCCATGCCCACCAAGTCATGCCACACCACGCCCAGCACTCCACTCCACACCCACCAGGCCATGCCCACAGAACCAGTAGTAATTTTTTTAAAATCCCACCACTGGTCAGTATGTCACATCATCAGAGTGGGAATTTGGCCCATTTGTACTTAAAGTATGCTGAGGAATTGCCTGCCAATGCTGAAGGGACAGAATTTGCATCCTGAAATCACAATGATTTGTCCCTTGTTCTTTTTGGCCTCCATGGTTGGCTAGACTAAAGTCCTTCTACCAAGTACCTGAAGTGGTGGCCTTGAGGTGGAGTTCTTATCTCACAATCAGGAGGCTGTGAGTTCGATCCTAGGTAGAGGCTAATATTTGAAATAGTATCTCTTGCTCGAGCAGAGGGTGTTGGACTGGATGACCTCCAAGGTCCTTCCCAACTCTGTTGTTCAGTGTCTACCAAAGGCCAAGTGACAAGAGAGAAAATTATAAAATAGTTGAGAAGTCATTGTGCTGATTTTGATATTCAGTAAATTGCATTTAGTTTTGTTGTTCTTCTTCTTTTACTTGTTGGAATAGGCCCATAATATTTTTCTCAACAGTCAAAAGAGATTTCTACACTGAAAGAAGGGCAGTTTTCTCTGCCTTAAGAATTAACACTATCTTTGGAATTGTTTCTTTGGGTATCTGGACACTCAAAGTACCTGTTCTGACAAAGGTTGTGCTTCAGTCACTGTTACAAGATGGGAAGCTATATAAATCATCTAAACAAACACCTGTGTATATAAGCTCATCCTTGCAACATTAGCCATGAAAATGTTCCAAGTTTTCCTATTCTAAGAGTGGGCAGAAAGCCCTTGACTTATGTCATCGATGATCTGGAAATAAAACTTTATGGATAAGTTGTGAGTCTTTTATTTGGAGAAAAAGCTCATCTCTCCAAAACTCTTGGGCATGTTGTATCATTCATGGTAACTGCAAAGGTCAAAAGAAAAGAATGACAAAAAGAGAACAGATGGTATACATACAGTGCCTTTAAAATATAAAATTTTCTATCAAATCTATAAGTAAACTAGTGATTGTGGAATTTTCTTTCATAGTTTCTGTAAGAAGTGATGCAAGTATGCTAATTAAGATTATTACAAATACTTAAAATGCACAGTAGAAATGATGCATTACTGTATATTGCATGTACTATAATACAAAAGCAGAACCTATTTGCTAGATTGAAACAATTGACAGAGAAATCAGAGCTTTGCTATGGCTTCACATAATTAAATAACACTTGCTCATTTAGCATATTAATACAAAGATGTGATTTGGCTCTCATTGAAGTGACACTTGTGGAAAGTAGTCAGAAGTTGGATGAAGTAATAGACAGGTGGGGAGTTTATTGTTTACTGCCAAATTTTGTCCAGCCAGTTGCAACCATATATTGTCGATATTGCACTTTATGATGCTTCTCATTGTTTGTTCCATGCATGTCACTTATGGAACATTATAGGGGTTTTCTTTCTTTTTTGGAATTTTTTTCTTAATCTTGTTTCCTCTAGATGTGTGGTGATTGCAATTCTCAAGAATTTCATGACTTTGGACTTGCAACCTCAATACTTCTAGAAAGCACTAACTGATTGTGGGACATCGAGTCATTGTTTTAGAGGTCACATGGACAGATGTTTTTTCATAACGATCTGTTCTTAACTTGATCCTTCTGGTCTTCTAATAGTGCACCTGTCACAACTATAAGTGAGTTCTTCCATGCTGCTGCTGTTTGTCCTCTCCTTCTTTTTCCTTCCACCTATCCCAGAATGAGAGCTTTCTCCAAAGAAGTGAAAGATCTTGGTATCAGTGGTGGGTTTCAAAGTGGTTTACCACTGGCTTGGTAGGTGTGGCTTGGTGGGCACGCTTTGTGCACACACACACACTTTGCGCATGCACAAAGACTTTCCTACTCACCTCCTGCAATCTTGCACTCTCCCTGTGTCTTCAAAGGCTGACACGTGGCAATCTGTTGTGCCGCACAAAGCAGCTGCATTTCAAAAGCAAGAAATAAAGGTTAGTATGGGAGCCTGGACAAGCAGGTGGGCCCAACTGTAGAGCATCGGAGATTGGTTCTCTGCCAGCTGATTGTCGGCACTACTGGTACGCCAGAACCAAGCCAAACTGGTAGAATAGCACCACTGCTTTGTATCACATGAGCCTGGTCATTTGTACCTCAAGTGAAACTTTGGGTTAATTTGTTTGTTTGTTTTCTTGGCTACCTAAAAGACACTACAAGAGCACTGCACACCATAACAACTAGAGACAAGAACAGTTTTTTCCCAAAAGCCATCGCTCTGCTAAACAAATAATTCCCTCAACCCTGTTCAACTATTACAAAGTCTGCACTACTATTACTATCAACTTTCTCATCACTCTTTATCATCCATCCCCTCCTACTTGTGACTGTATGAGTGTCTTTGTTGCTTGCATCCTTATGATTTATATTGACTGTTTCCTAGTATGATTTGATTACTGATTGTACCCTATGACTATTATTAAGTGTTGTACCTTATGATTCTTGACTCTTGAGGAATGTATCTTTTCTTTTATGTATACTGAGAGCATTACACTAAGACAAATTCCTTATGTATCCCATCACACTTGGCCAATAAAGTATTCTAATACTTCTAATACTCCAAATCTAACACTACAATAAGGAAATATTAAATATTGCAACTATTCTTAGTTTGATGTTCTTTCCCCCAAAATCCTTTGAAATTTTTAAGAAACATCTCATTCTGACAAAACCCACTCACAGGAAATTCCAGTGAGTCGAAGATTTTGTCCCATTGTTCTAACACCTCAAGACTAAGAGAGCTTTTAATCATAAAAATAACTTTAAGAGGCATAGATGTTTGTTCCAGTGGACAACAAAATTACAATCTAACACAATTTAAGACAATATCCTTGTATCTCCTATCTCCTCTGCATGATTGTAGCAGCTATCTCCTCTCCAGACTGTCAGTACTTAAAGAATTATTTTAGCTTTGCAATTATTTTAAAGTTGAGGAAAGCCGTGAGAGGATTTCCCCACACTTCCATTTCTAAAGCATAAAGAAGCCATCTTCTCCATTCAAAACATGGCTTGAGGCTGTTTTAGCATCTTGATAGGATTTTAATATTTGGAACATAGAAGAAGCAAGTTCTTACCCAAGTAATTATTTGAGTTTAACCTAGTTTAGTTGAGAATGTAGGACAAAACTGCAAATAAATTAAGAGTAAAAATAACTAAGATAAGTTGCTGGGGTGGGATATGAAAAATTGTCAAGGATATCCATGGTACTACTTATTTTAAAAAATGTTGATTTACTCTGAATATGTAGCCTTAGTTGCTTCAGCTCCAAACCTGGCATAGCTGATGGGCTGATCTCAGGTCCACCAAGGTAAATGGAATCTCTTTGAGCATAGTCCCAAAGGTGCTTTTTCAAGAGGCAACTGGACTTTCTGTTTTTTATTTTGAAGACATTTCACTTTTCATCCAAGAAGCTTCTTCAGCAGTGACTGGCTGGTGGGGAATGGAAGGATTTATACTTCTTGCAGACAGCTGGTCATTTGCATTCTTTTAGTGAGTTGTTACGGCCACCAACAGGTTTATCTTGAGTAGTGCACATGGGTGTGGAGCCTCCTTGGAACTGTTCAAAGGAGTGTGGTGTCGGCTGGACATATATGACATCATATGTGATATCCCCTCTATTGAGAGAAGATGTTCAGTTTTGATGTAGATGGCCTCTTTGACCCTTCTTTCAAACCAGAGGTCCTCTCTATCCAAAATGTGGGCTTTGCTGTCTTCAAAAGAGTAGCCTTTGTCGTTTAAATGCAGATGGACTGATGAACCTTGTCCTGATTGGGTTTGTTCTCCTATATTGTGCCATGCATTTATGAAGTGGTTGTTTTGTTTTCCCAATGTACAGATCTGAACATGGCTCACTGTATTGTACTGCATATACCACATTGCTCAGTTTGTTTGTGTGTGTTTTATTTTTGGGTGGACAAGCTTCTGCCTAAGTGTATTCTTGGGTTTCAAGTGTGCACATTATGTTGTGTTGGCTGAAGGTCCTCCTGGGAACATATGTTTCCAATCAGCTGCTTGTTTGCTTCCAGGTCCAATTCAAGGTGCTGGTTAGGACCTTTAAAACCCTAAATTGCATGGTACCAGATTATTTGTGGGACTGTCTCTCTTCAATCCTATCCCATTAGAATGGATGAGTTTCCACCAGCCAAGGATTTTCTGTTCCACCAACCAAGGATCTTCTATTGATGGGATCCAGAAAGAAAGTCTTTTTTGCTGTGACTCTCTATCCTCTGGAACATCATTTTTCTGTATCTTGTACAGAGGTGAATTTATAAACTGTACAGATGCAGAGAGATAACACAATCATTCCCCCAAGAATGATAGCCCTGCTAGCATTCTGTAAGGCCCTCTAATCTTGGATATACTGCCAGGCTTGAGATCTCAAGAAAGTAAGGTATCTGTTAAATAGTTTCACTGTGTATAGTTAGACTGCATACCACTGTCTTTTTGTTACCATATTCTTTTAAATGTGGTGTTTAACTGTTTTAATAAGTGCTAATGTTGGAAAGCTATGAGTGTTATGTTTTATTTGTATACATTGCCCAGAGTCACATGTGAGTGAGATGGGCAATCAAATTAATAAATAAATGGATGGATGGATGCAATAAAAGTTGTAGAATAAAGAAATAAGACAGGCATAAATATTAATCAAGAGTTACTAATGTGATTTTTACAACATTCAAAGGGTCAATGAATTATATAATCATTGCTTAACACTGAAATTTTTATCCCTATGCAGAAAAGATGGGACTATTCATCACATCCTTTGAAGCCAAGCTAGATAGTGAGAGAGTATGCAATACATCTGGAGGATGTGGAAGGCTACCATAGTTATGTAGCCAGAATATTGACTGAATCCCTAATAAAGCCAAGGTTTAGCAAGACTGTGCAAGGCTTCAGGCCTTTGAATTGAAGTGTTACATGGTCTTTCGGCTGGTTTCCAGACTAACAGCATCCATTTCAATCCATCAGTTCTTTAATGAAGTGTTTCTGGCTATATTTGATGGCAGAGATTGGAGAGAGAAAAACAGAGGAAAGGAATGGTATAAATCAATTGAGTTAGCACATCAATTGAATTTAGTAGTTAGGATGAGACAGGTGCTGAGCACAGAACTCCTGTAGCTTTACAAAGATTCATTGCCAGCAGCAGAGGACAGAATAACCATTCTTTCAATTGAGACTGCTCAACCAAGGCTATTTAGATTGACCAAGGTTTCAAGCCATGGCTGGCTCACCCTATAGGCATGGCACACAACAGTTCCTTTAGCCTGGAAGGTGCAAGTAATTCCAACCAAGACTTTTCCTTATCTATCTTTTGATCTCTGGGGATAGCTTGGGACAAGTACACCCTGCTGTATTATTAATTCAACATTAATTCCTCATTCAGATTTTATATTTTGAGTAAATATACAAATATGCTTCTCTGAAGAGCCAGCTGTGATGCAAACATTCACTTGTAGAGATGAATAAGTGATAATATTTTACTCAGTGTGAATCTTTGTAAGTAGCATGGATGATGTATGTTTATTTATTTGCCTTTCTTGCTTTTTATTTTTTTGACAGAAATTCAAAAGAGTGGCCATCTTGTAGGTCCCATGAATGTTCTGCAGTAAAGTCCAGGGGTGTTTCTGAAACACTTGCCAACATGTTCATGGACAAGAACAGCACTCCTTTATCCAAGAAACCAAACAAGAAAAAAACCAGGCCTCAGGGTTTGCCTTCTCCAGCTCTTTGCTGTGCCTGTGGGCTCTGCATCATGCTAGCAGGTATTAACATCACTCTGGTGGGAGCATTTGCTTTTGGGACCTTTCTGCCAGTCAACAACCCTCCCATTGTCATTGGTCCCATCCTTCTGGTGGTGGCCTTCACTTTCTTTGGAGCTTGTTGCATTTGCAGCCGAAGGCCACCTGCTCATACCACAAGAAAATTCAAGCCAGGAGCCAATATTGGACTCATCAAGCCTGGGAACACAGCCTTTGAAATTGAAACAAGTGAACACACTGTGCAAGACACAACAGCTGTGCAGTTGAGCCCAACCAACTCTCCAATGTCTTCCAAACGGTCCACTCCAATCCATGAGAATTCTAAGACCTGTACACTTTTTACAATGGACAACAATGGCCCAGTTGCAAAATATACAGCAGGGGGAGAATCAATACATCTGAATTTGCCCAGGGACGTTGTCATGTCATAAACCAAACTGGAGAATATTTTTGAGTATGTGGGTAGAAGGCACTACAACACAACCAGATGGTTAGATGAGTTTTCAACACAGCAAGCATCTGGAATCCAGTTTAGATTTGGCCAGCACGTGCATTAGAATATATTGAGAAATTTAAGGGAAAGGCATAATAAGGTGGCAATTAGAAATCAATACACATCTGTGATGGGAAGTGCCAGACACTGGTGGAGAAAGTCTGAATTTTCAGCAGTGACGTTAAAATGAAAGATTGAATACATAAATCAGTAGCATGCAGCCACTGAAAACCACATATCCTGTGGATTTAATTCATTATATTAATGGGTTGGTGAATAATAATGTGATGATAAGGATTTGGTGATGCAGAGCAGTGGAAAATTACAGTTTCTTTCATGAATGTTGGAAGGAAGAGTGGATTGTACAGAATATTGATTACAAATGAAAGAGAATTTATATTTTGATTTAAATGGTCACTTTGCTTCTCTTGAGGCAATTTGATATACTACTTTAAGACTATCAAAATGAATTTTCCTCTTGATTTTATCACATTCTTATTGCATTTGGTAAATGAAAAGAGTTATTTAAATTAATGTACATCAGATAGTGTATTATCTTTTCTCCATCCTCTGCTTTTTGGAATCAGTTGTTACACATGTAGCTGGCAGCTGAATCAGACACATTGGGTTGTATATGAACATCTGATATATATTGTATCATGGAAAAAATATATGAGAAAATGTGAGAACAGACAAAATGCACCATGTAATAGGGCACATGATGTAAATCAATGTAAGATGATTTACATTTACCAATATTTGGAATCTATAGGATAGTCTTATCCTAAATTGGTTCTTTAAGATGTACACTATGGAGGCACGCAGAGATGTATATATTACATGCCATTTGAGAAGGGACCGCAATGTCCATAATAGAAACTTGGCCAGCTTTGCATCTTAGGATATCTTTCTCATGGGAAAAATAGTAACAGACCTTTTCCTTATGCAACAAATTGTGTGCTCTTATGTGATGTTTGTCAGTAAAAAGAATATCTATGTTGTTCTTTCTAATCACTTCAGACCAATTTACTTCTCAGTGACTTTAATGAGGATGGTGCTTGTTTGCAAATAAAGCAGACTTTATGTTCGGATAACTACTGTGAGTGGTGTCTGCAGGTTATGGTTAAAAAAAAGAAGAAGTCAAGTTGGCAAATGCAAGAAACATAAAAAAGACAGGCAGAGCTTTGATTATCTTTTGCAGCCACCATCTTGGCTCTTTTGACTATACTCTGCAGAAATCCCTCATGTAGACAGGAAAGCTCTAAAGGTGCACGAAGAACATGGCAAGCATTGCTAATCCAATCCAAGGCCTTTGTTCAACTTCAATTTGACTCACTGTTTACTTCTAGATGTTGTTTGTCTCCTGTGTATCATATTCAGGTGGGTGGCTTGTCTGCTTTTGCTTTCCTTGGCAGCAGTTCAGTGATTATTTTTGTGCTTAGCTGAGAAAATGTAAGCTTCAGTTGGAATGTCCAAGAACTCTTCGTCATCTAAATGCTCTCCTGCCCCCTCTTTTCTGTATCTCATATTTCATAAAATGCTGCTGACCGATATTGATTCTTTCATTTCATAATTCTGGCAGAGATTGGAATTATTTTGGTTCCATCTTGTTTTCTGCTTAAATGTTGGCAATATATATATAAAAAAAGATACACATGGAAGGAAACCAAATGGACTTGATGGCATCTTGCTGTCTTTTAAATTAGATAGGTAGGATGAATTCAAAACAGAATTCATAAATTATTCAGGAAATCAAAGGGAAATTAAGGAAGATGTTGTCAATCTCAATATCTTCTTTACAAAAAGTGTTAAATTCCAGCTGATGAGGAGTGTTTGATGTCATTTTGAATAGCTCTGGAAATTGCATGTCAATGTAATTATTTCATTGTTTATTATTTTGACTCATGAAAAAAATAGTAAATAATATTTATAAGTATTTTTATCTCAAGAGACTGATTACCACTTTCCTCTGACTGCATCTACAGCCAAAATGCAGTGCTCTACAACAATAAGGGGAACTGAGGCAATTGCTTCAAGTTTCTCTTTTCTCCTCCTTTCCCCCCCTCCAGTCTCTGTAGATGCGTCTGTGCATTGGTCACATATTAAGTGGAGTAAAAGATATATTAAAGGCAGATTTACAGATCCCCCAGCTTTTGACTTGATGCTACAAACTCTCTTAAGTCAGTTGACAGTCTAGGACAGAGGTCCCCAAACTTGGCAACTTTAAGACTTGTGGACTTCAACTGCCAGAATTCCCGTTCTTGACTCCTTATTGCTCTTCATGCCTTAGAACAGGGGTATCCAAACTTGGCAACTTTAAGACATGTGAACTTCAACTCCCAGAATTCATAGCTGGCTGGAGAATTCTGGGAGTTGAAGTCTACAAGTCTTAAAGGTGCCAAGTTTGGAGACCTCTGGTCTAGCAGATTGAAATGAGGGCAGAGCTGAATTGGGCAGGCCAAGTTATCTCTAATAAAAATGAGCACCAGGATTTCCCTTTGAAAGTGAGTATTTAAAAAAAAAAAACACCTATAGGGCTGTGTCATAGACTCCCGGGAAAATTTTAGGTTAGTCCTTTATATGTGTGCCTTCTATATAAATCCTCTATACCACAGCCTCTTTTGTAAAGAGGTTGCATTACAGGGCTGGGTAAGGTTTTCTTCTGATGAATATGTCAGAACATGGTGATAATGAAATGGCAGACCAGTAAGAGGTAGTAGAACATGCATGTGACATCCATTTAACCTGTGAGAAGATGTGACTGAATAATCTAAAGTGAATTCTATCTGGAAAGAGATTCATCAAAAACCCCGAGGGTTCTACATCATACTACCTGCTAATATGTGTAATTTTATTCAGAGGGGGTAAGTTCTAAATTGAAAAGTTTTGGATTGCACATTAAGAGCAATCGATATAACGAGAATGAAGAGAATTGATTTCAGCAAAGACAGGCATTCAAATCTTCTCACTTAAGAAAGTATTTGTGATTTGTAATAAGTTTGAACAGTTAATTACATTTCCATTGTGCTGGTACCCTAATTGTTATTGAAATGTTTTATGGTAAATTAACTCCAACTGAAGATTAAAAAAAAAAGATACAACCACTTGCATGTGACGTTCTGCCTTTTTCTAGCAAGATCTAAGAATTCTTTCGATATATCATCAAAACAAAATATCTAACCGTTAAAAGATATTCTATGGAAGGTCAGTATCTTTTAAGAAAAACCATTTAAAAGACAAGTGGGTATGAGTTATTTTTATTTTTCAATGGTTTTTTGCCTTCAAAATGTTATTAGTTTTGCATACTAAGAAAGTTCTTGTGTTATTTTTAAAAACAAACAAACATCTGTCAGAATTCATTAAGAGAATATTGAAAAAAGGGGAATTCTGATTGGTTCTGTTTGGTTCCAGTCTGGATATACGTGGAATCACGTCAATTTCATTGTGAAAATTGCTTGTGACAAGTTCTGTACAGAAACCAGTCTTTGAAGTTTAACATGTGGTTGTGTTCTGGTGTCAGTTTCCATGTTTACAAAAGCAATTGGCTGTTTAACACATTTTCAGTGCTCTCCATGTGTTCAATAAAATATATTCAGACTATCTTGGTTTTCTGCAACTATTCTGGGAAACCTTCTTTTCAGTGGGAACATACTGTTACTTTAAGAAAATGATATATATGAATTGGACCTGTTAAAAAAAGGTCAACAGCTTTCCAATGGTGTACGGGTAATCATAAGAACTGGAGATGAGAAAGATTAACTATACTTATAGACTTTTAGACTGCATGTGACTTTTAGACTGCATGTGACAACCTCAGAACTATTTAGCCTTGATTCTACTGTGCTCTGCCAGTTTGTTGCTCTTCTAAGACACCATTAGATCCATGAGTCACTGGAAAATATAAGAGTTACTTAGACAAATTCAGGTAAGTTCAGAAGAGAAGGAAATGTTTGATCTCATGATGTCATGGTTTTTTTTGATCCTGCTGGATGATTTGATGGGTCTAAGTTATGACCTTAACTTTAGAAGTTCGAATTTGAAAACCGAGTCATGGAAAGTCATGGAAAGCTTTGCCGGCTAACAGTTTCATTGTTTATATCTAATACTAAATATAAGTGCAGAAGTAAAAATAAGAACAAAGACCCATTTTTGGAATGACACAGAAGAAAATAGATGATAACAGTAGACCATAATTTCTTCATCATTCAGTGATGGGCAAAACAAGACAAGGTAAATCTGCATTGGAGTCCTTTGAGTGAGGCATGGCTATCATTATTCTGTGATGCCACTCATTTTCCATCCATTTTTGGTGGTACCTGTCTTCAAAACCTGGTGTAGGCTTCATAACATACGACTCGGCAGTAGGTTATGTCAGCAGTTGCCTTGCCTGGATGTTCCCTTGCCTGGATGTCACAGAAATATAGGGTTTGCTTCATAGTGTCCTTGTAGTAGTGCTGGTATGGATGATCTTAAATTCTCTTTCTGGTCTCCAATTCACCATAGAACAACTGGCAAGGTATAGGATGATTGTCCATTCTGATGGTGTGTCCCATCTACTGCATCTGAGTTTGGTAATCAGGATTTAATGCAGGTGGAATCCAGTCCTCCAGAGACTGGGGAAATCTAGGAATTGAAACCCACACATCTTAAAGTTTGCAAGGTTGATAAACACTGGATTAGATATTAGTACTGTTAACCAAAGCATGGTAGTGCAGAGCACGTCCTTTCAATGTATATTTCAGGGAAAACTGAAGAAATAAAGATATGGGAGCTGTTCTCTGAAAGCTAGGTCAAAGGCAGCTCAAAATCCTAACTCTGGAAAAGCCTCCATCTGTCAGGGTCATAACTTTTCAAATATATTTACTTAGTGCTGAAGAAGCAATATGTATTCATTTTTCTGTCTTGAGAACACTATCTTGCTTTAAGTATATAAAAATCAAAGACCATAAAAAGTTTTGGGGTAGATTTTCTTGAGACTCTGGAATAAGAGAATCTCACAAATGTAGGACAGAATGAAGAACATAGATTATTTTTCCCTCTCCACCAAACTTGGATAAAGCAGTTTAAAAAGCACAGTTTTTAGAGCATAAATTCAGCTGGGTGTAGTGAAAATTACTGGTGGGTAAAACTAGTACGGCTTTGATAATTTGGCAGAATATGATTCAGGGTTTAGATTCTTAGATACATTCTTCTAAGAAGCATTATCTACTGTTCTCTTGTGGTGTCTTTTTTTATACATTGAATGGCCGATGGACACATTTGATCACTGAAGCTCTTCCAATCCTTGTATCATCATGCATGGCCCAGACTATTTTTACAAGACATTGTGAACCACAAAGTACATAATAGCTTAACATATCGTGTGAAATTTTGATTAAAATCACGATACTTGCCATGGAAACATATTCTAAGCACATCTCTGCCAATGAAGGGGAAAGAGAGGGACCACTTACTCTGAAAGGCTCAACACACCTTGATATTTGTAAGCAAGTGGCACCTACAGCCATCTCTTATGATTAGCGTAGTTCCCCCGCCCCCTTGCTAGCAGGATTAATTTTGTGAGAAAATTTGTCCCCAGGCTAATGTTGGAATTGTCTTTGATTTCATGGCTGGGATGATTAGTAGGGAGTGATATCCAAGAGTAATGAGATTAAGGAGACTGTGAAAGACAAGGAGAAAGAGAGAGAGAGAGAGAGAGAGAGAATGAGAATGAGAGACTTTTGCTCAAGATTAAAATGTAACAGACTAATTTTAAAGGCTTAATTATTCAGAACACTTGCTAATTAAATGGCACCAAGAAATCTTCAGCCTTAAAACAGGTTAGCCACTAAATGTATTGCATTAATTGATAACCACAGAGAAAGCAAAATATAACCTATCTCTTACTAGATGGCGTATGGGAGTTGCATACCAAATGTTTGCAATATGGTAGACATGTCAAGTGCATTATTAATACACTCTGAGCATCACAGCTTTCACCGAATGAATACATCTTGAAGTGGTTTATCCTGGATATTTTAAAATTTCATGGTGAGGAGACTTTTAACTTATATAACTTTGCTCTGGTGAGGATTGCACTTCTTACAAAAGAAGGGACTTTACCAGCATTATTCAAAGTTCTTACAGACTGCAAGGACTAATTCAGTGCAGCTGAGAACATCACCATTGAGAAGAACCATGGGAATGAATAGGTGATCCATGGCAAAAGACAAGACATGTGCACTATTGTTTTATTCACTAAAATCTCTGCAAAGTAACCAAGAAGGGAAAATAGGAAGTAAATCTTGCAAATACCAGAATGGGCTTGGAGAGACATTGCATTTGGCAAACAAAGAGTGAGAATATGTAACATGAACTTCTCTTTGTGTACAAATTGTGATGAGAGAGCATGAGAGAAGGCAATCAGAACTGCAGTGCTAATTTTCATTTGTACACTTGATTTGATGCTATTGAAACAACCAAATGATTGATGTGACATTTTGTAGTTGCCAAGGGCACATTTCCAATCTGTGCAAGGTACAGGAAGACGTCCTCCAGAGTGAGAACAAAATGTACATTTAATTGGGAAGAGGGAAGAAAGTTAATTAGCAACATAGCATTAAACTTGTGTTTATATGCCCAACTTGAAACTACTTTGTTCGGTAATAATTTTGCTAGCCTGAAAGTTCAGTTTATGTTGGATAATGTGAAGGATAATGTGAAGTAAGCTAGGAAAGAGTCTTTGCATCCTTTGCAAAATCAGTCTGAATAGAGTTGAATTGCAAGGATGTATGTCAGTGGTGGGATTCAATTTTTTTTTACTTCTGGTTCTGTGGGCATGGCTTGGTGGGCGTGGCAGGGGAAGGATATTGTAAAAATCTCCAGTCAGGGGTGGGATTTGCCAGTATTTAAATACAGATACAGATATCAGAGTTGAAGGGACCTTGTAGATCATCTAGTCCAACCCCCACCCAAGTGGAGATGGAGACCCTACACCATTTCTGACTAATAGCAGTCCAATCTCTTCTTGAAAGTCTCAAGTGATGGCGCTCCCACAACTTCCAAGGGCAAGCTGTTCCATTGGTTGATTGTTCTCACTGTCAGAAAGTTTCTCCTTATTTCCAGGTTAAATCTCTCCTTGTTCAGTTTCCATCCATTATTCCTTGTCTGGCCTACAGGCGCTTCAGAAAATAGCTTGACCCCTCCCTCCCTGTGGCAGCCCCTCAAATATTGGAAGACCGCTATCATGTCTCCCCTGGTCCTTCTCTTTACTAGACTAGCCAAGCCCAGTTCCTGCAACCGTTTGTTGTATGTTTTAGCCTCCAGTCCCCTAATCATCCTGGTTGTTCTTCTCTGTACTTTTTGTAGAGCCTCAACATCTTTTTTATAATGTGGTGACCAAAACTAGATGCAGTACTCCAGGTGTGGTCTTACTAAGGCTTTATAGAGTGGTATTAGGACTTCCCTTGATCTTGACTGTATCCCCCTGTTAATACAACTCAGAATTGCATGAGCTTTTTTGGCAGCTGCTGCACATTGCTGGCTCATATTTAAATGATTGTCCACTAAGACTCCAAGAGCTCTCTCTCAGTTACTGCTATTGAGCCTGGTTTCACCCAGTCTATATGTGTAGTTTTGGGTTTTCTTGTCTAAATGTAGGACTTTACTTTTCTCTACATTGAATTTCATTTTGTTAGATATGGCCCAGTGTTCTAGTCTGTCAAGATCCATCTGGATCTTGACCCTATCTTCTTGGGTGTTAGCTATTCTTGCCAGCTTAGTATCATCTGCAAATTTGGCAAGTTCTCCTTCTATTCCTTCATCTAAGTCGTTAATGGAGATATTGAAGAGTACTGGGCCTAAGATGGAACCTTGTGGCACTCCACTGCTTACTTCCCTCCATGTAGACTTAGAGCCATTAAGGACTACCTGTTGAGTATGATTTGCCAGCCAGTTGCGAATCCATCAAGTGGTGGTACTATCTATTCCACTTTTTTCTAGCTTACTAGGAAATAGGTTGAAGTAGGTTCTCCAAACTACCCAAAATTTCCATTACTGGTTCTCCAGAACTGGTCAGAACCTGCTGAATACCATCTCTGATGTATGTGTGATTGTAGAAAAGAACTGGCTTGATGAAGACCTGTTTTCCCTTTGTGGAAGCAATACAGCAGAAATCCTTGGTACATCTTCAAATAATTATTTTGGGCTCCAGCTATTCAAAATCTATTTTGAAAGACTGGGGAATGGAATTGTACTGGATTGTCTTGGATTTTTTTCCCACTGCCATCATTGTCTATGCAAAGAGATGTTGCAGTTCCACCAAATAAGACTTGACCATTTACCAAATGTCCTGATTTTTTAAAAAAAAAACATTTTCCCACCTCTCTCCTCCTGTTTCCCAGCTTCTCAGTTACACTGCCATCAAACCTCAGAGAGAACATGTTGATGAATGTATGAATGTGCTTGAGAAGCAGGATTGCAGTGAAGTTCCAACAAGTGGTTTCATGGCCGGCTGGGGAATTGTGGGACTTGAAATCCACATATGTTAAAGTTGCCAAGATTGGGAATTCCTGCTTTAAAGTTATGAACCTCCAATCTCACTGTTCTGTGACTGAAACGAATCTGAGAGCAAGAAAATTTAATAAAATATATCCAATCTTCCTCTGTGATTTGTCTACAGCAGCAAAGGTCAGCATTTAAAAAAATATTTTGTGTTACAACCTGATTTTTAGCCTTCACCAAGAATTAGCATGGGACAAGGAGGGGGAGAACTGCAAGGTTGCCTTTATCTTCCAATTAGGGGTTTGGCTGCTGCAGAATTAAGTGAGCCATGGAGCCATGGTGGGAGGCCTTGCAGATACTCTTTCAAACCTTCTAATGTAATCACCAATCGTACTTATTAAATTATCCTGTAACAGAGGAGAGTTGAGCAAGACCTCTTGCACGTAGTAACCCAGAGCAGAAAGATGGGATCTTGCCATTTAGAGTTTTCCCATTTTGTCCTGACATGGAAATTAACATCATTGATCTGAATGAAACAGAGCTGGACCTATTTCCAACATTCACAGCTCTATAGCATGCCTTTGAGAGATCTTCTGCTTGAAACTGTAAATGTATCTCCCATTTGTGTGGCAGCAGCCTGCTCCCCTCCTAGTTTCCATGGGTTGGTTAGCCTGACTAAAATCACCCTTTTGTAGAAGCCTCCTGACTACTTTGGAAAAGCAAAATCCTATCAGTTCATATTAAAGTATTTTCCACTTAGTGTAATTTGTTCTGGGTGATATTTAGTGGAAGGTAAGCATTGCAAACCTTTGCTCCGTGATAATATCAATAACATGATGCACACCATAATATCACAGTATATCTATATCTATGTAAGCAAAGTACCACTCACACAACATCACAAAATCTCCAGAACTGTAAAGCCTACAAACTTGAACTTTGGCACACATGTTCCTCTTGGCTTCTAGGTGCTTACTAAAGGGCCTGTCACATTGGCCGATGGATGCAAAACATTTGTAAAAAGGACACAGAGGACGAGAAAATGTTCCATCCGTTGTTATCCGCTCTCAAAAGTGCCCCGAATTTGCAAAGGCAGAGCGGACAACAATGGAAAGGAACGGACGGGGGGAGGACGTAGAGGGGATGTAAAACGGATGCTCCACAGAAGCCTAGCAGATGAAGCAGATGGGAGTGGATGGCACATCCACAGGGCTCCGGGGGGAGCACAGCGAAGCGGACGCGCAGCGGAAGGAGCAGATGCCGAGCGGATGAAGCGGATGCAGAGCGGAAGACTAGCAGATGCCTATCGGATGCTTAGCGGATGCAGAGTGTTCACTCACATGTGGGGAGGATGCATTGCTTCAGCCCCGCAGATATAAAGGAAAGCAGCTCGCAAGCAGGTCACCATTCAGAGGAAAGACCTGCTGCCAGACACAGCTCCAGCCAGCCAGCCAACAACCATGGGGAAGAAGAGAAAGCCTCTGCCATCTGCTGCCAGCCCTGGAAAGAGGGACAGGGCCACCATCCCACCCCCTGGCCCTGACTCTGCTTCTGCTGGGTCTTCTGCTGCTGGGGCTGACTCTTCTGGTGCTGGAGCTTCTGCCGGTACTGCTCCTGGTGCTGGGGCTTCTTCTGGGGCTAACTCTGCTGGTGCTGCTCCTGGTGCTGGGGCTTCTGCTGGGGCTTACTCTGCTGGCGCTGCTCCTGGTGCTGGTGCTTCTGCTGGTGCTTACTCTGCTGGTGCTGCTCCTGGTGCTGGGGCTTCTGCTGATGCTTATTCTGCTGACGCTGCTCCTGGACCTGCTGGTCCTGCTGGTGTTCCTGGTCCTGCTGGTGCTGCTGGTGCTCCTGGTCCTGCTGGTGCTGCTGGTGCTGCTGGCGCTGCTGGTGCTTACTCTGCTGCTGCTGATCCTGGTCCTACTGGTGCTGCTGGTCCTGCTGGTCCTGCTGGTCCTGCTTTTGCTGCTACTGTTGTTGCAGTTGCTGCTGCTGATGGTGGTGTGGAGGAGCAGCCCCTACAACTTCGAAGCCCCTCTGATGAGGGCCCAGATGGCCCTGCCAGAGGGAGGAAGAGGTATACACGAGAACGAGAACAGGAGAGGAGGCAGTACTCCATCGAAGAGGAACATGAGGATGAGGTGCTCGAATGGCTGAGGGAGAACGAATATCTTTGGCGGAAGGGACACAGGCTATATCGAGACACCAAAAGGAAGCAGGCTACTTGGAGAGAGAAGGCGGAGAGCCTGGGCTACACTTCAGAGGTGCTCCTCAGCTGGTGGAAGCACATGCACACCTGGTACGGGAAGCTGCACCTCAAGAAATCTGGCCAGGCCACGGTCAAGCTGAGGGACCGAGAGACCTACGTGATGAACAGGTGTATCTTCTTGGAGGGTGAGATCCGCCACCAAGGAGCAGCCCCTCTCACAACCCTCTCTCTCAGGCAACCTGCTGAGAGCCAGTCCTCTTCTGACAAAGAGTCAGCTCCTGTGTCCAGGCAGGTATCTGTGGAGCGTGCCACGACGGAGACCCCCCCGACAGCTGCACTACCCATGGCGGAGTGCGTGGAGGACCCCCTGATGCAGTGGGAGCAAGGAGAGGGCACTTCCACCAGAGGCCAACCAACATCCACCCCCAGCTCCACCTCCACAGAAAGCAGGCAGAGAGCCAGACCGGAGGGGCAGAGCCACACTGTCCTGCTGGAGATCAGGGATACCATCAGAAGCAGCGTAGATCTCCTCTCTCAGCTGGTACACACCGACGTCCCATCCTCCAACCGCAAGCCCTTCCTCTCCTACGTCAACCAGACCCTCATGAACATGTCAGAATCACAGTACCAGATGACAAAGGAGAGGATCACTGGTCTTCTTCACAACCCTCAGACCCAGCTGAACCTGCTCCCACCCAGTCCAGGTCTGCTCCTCCACCCCAGGTGATGTCACTGCCCTTCCAAGGCTTTCCACAGGCCCTCACCTACCAAGGCTACGGCTACCAGGAGTTCCAGCAGCACAGGCAGCCCTTCCCAGTCCAGGCACAGGTATATCGGACGGCACCGGTGCCACCGATGCCACTGATGCCACCAATGCCACTGATGCCACTGATGCCACCTACACCACAGATGCCACTCACGCCACAGATGCCACCTACGCCACCGATGCCACCCACGCCTCACCTCACTCAGCTGCAGACCAGACAGCCCCACTACACTGCTCCTTCCTCCACCCCACAGCCAAGCCCGACCTCAGAACATCTGTCATCGGTATTGGGGCTGACACCCCATGTCCTGAAGGAAGGGGCTCTCAACATCACAGGACTGAGCCAGCTCTCTGAGACCTTCCTCCACACACCGTCCCCTGTTGTCCTCTCGGGGCCAGGCACCCCAATGACACCTCAAACCAGCACTTCAGCAGCAGCCACCTCCACAGCACCTGGACCCTTCACCCCTGAGACTGGGCATGCCTCATAGTGACTAAGAAGAGTGCCAGAGACTGGGCTGTTACCTGTTGACTTTATTTTTGCTTTGGACACTTGACTTGGGTCATTTTTCTTTTACAGCTTGTTATTAATAAAGATTATCTTTGCTTCACACACTTGCTTCATTTATTTTAATAAATAAAGTCTTGGTGGAAACTTTTAGAAATGGTTTAAGCCTTTGCATGCTTGTGGGATAGGTAAGGATAGCAGTGGGATGGGCAGGGATACCAGTGGGATGGGTAATAGCTGTGGGATGGGCAGGGATACCTGTGAGATGGGTAATAGCTGTGGGATGGGTTAGAATACCTGTGGGATGGGTAATAGCTGTGGGATAGATAAACCTCCAGTGCAAGCATAGTGGGACTGTATGGTCCACCCCTCCAGGTGCCACACCTATGGCCCTTTATTATCAATAACAATGTAATCATTCATCCACACATTTCAACATAAACACAACTCTTTGTTAAATGCCCTGTTCATTGTAGGGCCACTCAACAAACATGGCCCAATCTCATCAGTGCGATGAGACAGGCTGAAGGAAGCATCCATGAAGCATCTATTATCCTGTCTTGCCACTCTACTGCTCCAGCTGGGGAGCTGCACCAGTGTCTCAGGAGGTTGTGCTGTTTCTTCTTCCCTTCACGTGAAGCTCTGTTGGGGCCTTGCACATCCACAGTATCTATCAGGTTTCGCCCTTGCCTCCATTCACCAGGCTCCATGTCCCCATTGCCTTGTTGGAGGTCCACGAGCCTGTTCTGCAACACTGGGTAGCGGGTGCGCATGAGATTGTGCAGGATGCAGCAAGCTTACACGATCCTCCTCACAGTCTGTGGGCGATGCTGCATGGTGGTGAGAAGTACCTGGAACCTGTTGGTCAGGATGCCAAAGGCGTTCTCCACCACCCGCCTTGCCCTGGACAGCCTGTAGTTGAAGATCCTCTCTTCACGGGTGAGGTATCTGGAACTGTAGGGCTTCATGAGGTAGGTTCTGAGGGAGA
>BLBF01000020.1:44901509-44919428 GCA_015471245.1 Laticauda colubrina
TCCACGAGCCTGTTCTGCAACACTGGGTAGCGGGTGCGCATGAGATTGTGCAGGATGCAGCAAGCTTACACGATCCTCCTCACAGTCTGTGGGCGATGCTGCATGGTGGTGAGAAGTACCTGGAACCTGTTGGTCAGGATGCCAAAGGCGTTCTCCACCACCCGCCTTGCCCTGGACAGCCTGTAGTTGAAGATCCTCTCTTCACGGGTGAGGCATCTGGAGGTGTAGGGCTTCATGAGGTAGGTTCTAAGGGAGAAGGCGTCATCCCCCACGATGAAGTAGGGCACATCTTGTGTGTCGTTGGGCAGGGGTTCTGGATCTGGGAAGCCCATGATGAGGTTGTGTTCCAGCCCCTCCTTGAGGTCACTGGCGTTGTATACCTGGGCATCTGAAGCTGAGCCGCTGCCTGAACCATCGATGTACATGAACTTGTAGTCAGCATCAACCATGGCGAAGAGGATGATGCTGAAGAAGACCTTGTAGTTGAAATAAGTGGAACCTGACTTGGCTGGAGCTTTGCAGGCCACGTGCTTCCCATCTATGGCTCCAACGGTGTGGGGGAAGTTCCACTTCTGATACCACTGCTCTGCAACTTTCTTCCATCCTTCTTCAGTGGAGGGGCACTGGAGGAGCTCCTCCAGGTATTCTTCGATGATGGCCTGCACCACTTCTCCGACCACAATGCTGATGGTGTTGTGTGGCACCCTCCAGCCGTACTGCATGCTCCTGTACGTGGTCCCGGAGGCCAGGTGGCACAGAGTGAGTGCCACCTTGAGCCCAGGGTCCAGGCTGGGGCGGAAGTTGGTGCTCTGCTTGGTCAACCTGGGTCTCAGCCGCTGCACAACTTTGTCAAACATGGTTGGAGGCATCCTCATGAAGTTCTGGAATGCACGAGGGTCTTCGTTCCTCAGCTCCACCATCAGCTTGTTATACAGTCCGTACTCTGCTCTTCTGATGATCCATCTTCGGACCCAGACACTTCTTGGCCACCTCCTTTTCTTCCCGTAGAACAGGTGAAAGAGCCTGTAGATGGCTTCGGACTGTTGTAGAATGATGGTGGCTACCAAAAGGAGTATGTGATGATCCATGCTGGAGATGACTGGATACTGTGGAAGAGCAAGAGCCAGATGAAGGCTGAAGAGGTCTGCACACCAGGGCTTCTGGACTGAAAGTGAGATCCAGGTGAGTTCCTCCCCCTTTTTATAGGAAATATAGGTTTTCCACTCGGTGTCCTTTTGCATCCTCTAGGCATCCTGCAGACATCCTAAATATCCGAGATAGGTCCCCTTTGGAACGTTTTTTCCATTTTAATGCTTTCTATGCGAGCTGCATCCGCTTTCATCCTTTCTCCGTCCGTGCTACTAACGCTTTGTGTCCGTTCCGCGTCCGTTTCGCTTCCACCCTGTGTCCGTTTTCCGCTGGAGCGGATGCGAGTTGCGCAGATGCACAGTGGATGCCTAGCAGATATAGCGGATGCATAATGGATGATGATGGAGATAGAACGGATGTTCCCCATATGCGTTGCGGATGCAGAATGGACGCATTGGATACATTTTCCGCTCAAAAATTTTTGTGCAGCCCAAAACTTTTTGACGGATGAAATGTCAGTCGACGGATGCTGGATGGATAGAGAGGATGAAAAACGGATGCAGTGAGTACAGAACGGAAGCATCGCATTTACCAACGGATGGCAAGTGTTTCTCTCCGTTTTACATCCTCTTTGCATCCGTTGGTGCTGTGTGACATGGGCTAAAGAAAGGATCTTTCAAAATAACCATTAGAGCATTAGTATTTCATATATTATTATTAACACGCTCTGATGCTAAGGAGTTCTCCTCCCCCTCCCCACCTGAAAAGAAATTTGCTCCAAATGCAAAACACAAGCGGAGTTTCAGTTTTACAGCAGCAACCAGCTTTAGTACAGAACAGTTGAGCTTAGCCATGCCCAGGCTACAGAACAGTTGAGCTAAGCCACGCCCAAGCTCCTTGCTGTCTCCTTCTTGCTCACACAGCAAATACTGTTTCAGTTTCCATGTTTCAGTTTCCAAACAGTTTCTCTCACACACTGACAGGACACTAGTTAGATGAATACTGATGGATGCTGGTAGGCAGAGGCACAATTTTTCCCCTTTATTTTACTCCCCCAAAACTAAGCCTGATCACATAGTTTTGTAGTGAAGCATGGGTATAGAGCTAGTATGATGTGATTATATATTCTGGCATAATAAAAAAGAAAGCTGTAAGCTGATACCAACCTGGGTATCCTCTAGAACAGGCCTCTCCAACCTTGGTAACTTTAAGCCTGGCCTACTTTAACTCCCAGAATTTTAGAAGTTGAAGTCCTCCAAGCTTAAAGTTACCAAGGTCGGAGACCCCTGTTCTACAAATACTTGACATGGCCCCTGAGGGCCAGCACATCTGGAAAACATTAATTTGGGGAAGGCAAGTTTAGAAGATTGGAGACAGAAAAATCCCACTAGGAAGTAAAGCCCTAACTACAGTAAATCTTGGAATTTGGTTAACTGAGGACTGGTTGGGTATCAAGATGAACAGAAATGGAGGGCTGTCCAACCTTGGCAACTTTAAGACCTGTGGACTTCAGCTCCCATTCTGTCTGGGGAATTCTGGGAATTGAAGTTCACAGGTCTTTTAAGTTGCCAAGGCTGGACAGCCCTGATATACAGTATGAGAAGGAAGAAAAGGCCAAGTATGGAGTAGTGGATAGGGTTAATAGAGGCAAGCATGGTTTGCAAAGATAGAAAGCAATGTTTCTCAACCTTAACAACATTAAGATATGTGGACTTCAATTCTTAGAATTCGCCAGTCATCCACACGCCAGTCATCCACAAACTTTAGACTTATGTATATTTCCTTTTTTCTGTTTTTCTTTTTTAACACACACTTGTTTAATTTGTTGCTTATTATTGGCTTCTGTTCTTTGCTTGGTACAATGTTGCTGACTCTAAATGCATTCCTGTCTATGGGGAAGGGAGGTTAGAAGGTCTGGCTGATGAAAGCAGCATTGTAGCCTGGTGATTCAAACTCCTCTTCTTTTCTACAGGTGTGATGTAACATACTTGCTCCCAAAACAAGCTTATACTGCTTTTATCATTTGGATGAAAGTAACAACATCCTTCATGGCCTACTACACTTTCTCAGCTATTAATGTCACAGGCAGTGGTGGGATTCAAATTTTTTTTACTATCGGTTATGTGGGTGTGTCAGGGGAAGGATACTGCAAAATCACATTCCCTCCTCACCTTTCTAACCTGCTTTCCAGCTCTGTTCTCCTGTGCAGGGCAACAAAAGAAGACCCAGCTGATCAGCTGGGACTCAGGAGGCAGAGAATAGATGGGGGTGGGGCCAGTCAGAGGTGGGATTTGCCAGTTCTCTGAATTAATCAAAATTTCCACTACCAGAACTGGTCAGAACCTGCTGAATACCACCACTGGTCACGGGTATGTTTTTAAACCTACTGTATATCTACTATATCTATTTTATATCTACATCTGTACTGGTAGTCCTCGGCTTACAACAGTTCATTGAGTGACCGTTTGAAATTACAATGGCACTGAAAAAAGTAACTTATGACCTTTTTTTCACATTTACGACCACTCCAGCACCCCCACAGTCACGTGATCAAAATTCAGATGCCTTAGCAGTGTCCCAGGGTCATGTGATCTCCCCAGTGGTGGGATTCAAATTTTTTTACTGCTGGTTCTGTGGGCGTGGCTTGGTGGGCATGGCAAGTGAAGGATACTGTAAAATCTCCATTTCCTTCCCACCTCACTAACCTGCTGTCCAGCTCTGTTCTCCTGTATAGGCCAACAAAAAAAGACCCAGCCAATCAGCTGGGACTCGGGAGGCAGAGAATAGATGGCAGTGGGGCCAGGCAGAGGTGGTATTTGCTGAACTATTCAAAATTTCGGCTACTGGTTCTCCAGAACTGGTCAGAACCTGCTGAATACCACCTCTGGATCTCTTCTTGTAACTTTCTGACAAGCAAGGTCGATGGGGAAGCCAGATTCACTTCACAGTTGTGTTACTACCTTAACAATTGTAGTGATTCACTTAACATTGGTGGCAAGAAAGGTCGTGAAATGTGGCAAAACTCATTTAACCAATACAGAGGTCTCCAACTTTAAGACTTGTGGACTATATGCTGGCTGGAGAATTCTGGTAATTAAAGTCCACAAGTCTTAATGTTGCCAAGTTTGGGGACCCCTGAGCCAATGCCTCACTTAGCAACAGAAATGTTAGATTCCACTTTGAGGACTACCTGTATTGCCAGTTGCATTGTGTTCTTATTTAGGTTTACACTGAAGTCATTTCCACCCTGTTATCCACCATAGTCAATGCTGCATTGGGACTGTAACTCTAGCTTTTATTTCTGATAAAATGATGAAATATGGGAAAGATAAAACTGAGAAATCACAAATAGATTGGACATCTCACCTTTACAATACAGTGGAAAATATAAGAGGCAATGCCCTTTGGTGGCTGATTTTAAAACTGCAACCACAAGTTATCTTTTAGCCCAGGGGTCGCCAACCTTTTGGACCTTAGGGACCACCAAACTCATAATTTTAGATCCCAGGGACCACTAACTGGTTATGTAGACGTGGCCTAATTTGTGGATGTGGCTTGGTGGTCATGTGACTGGCTGGGCATGGCTTGTATGTAAATATTATAAATATTTATATAAATATTGATTTTTTTTAATAAAAAGAAAGCAACTTTTACCCAAAATCAGGCAAAGCAGGAAGGCAGATTGAGCTGCTCACAGAATCACAGTTTCATTCAGAAATCTATCTATCTGCCATTGGCTAGCTCAATCTGTCACATAAAATTTGCTTGCAAGCAAACTCACAAAATTAATTCACATCACACCATGCATGTAAATATCGAATTTTTATTTAAAATAAGAGCAACTTTTACCCAAAATCAGGCAAAGCAGGCAGATTGAGTTGCTCACAGAATCATTCAGTAATCTATCTATCTGCCATTGGCTAGCTCAGCCTCTCAAATTTGCTTGCTGTGAGTCTGCACTGAATTTGCTTGCAAGCAAACCTTCAGTCCTAAGGGAAGCAGAACCAAAGATCTAAAAACGAGCTAGAAAGCAAGAAATCCAACCATTTCCTGCTTCCTAGCTAATCTAAATCTCCCGGCACAACAGAACAGATGATGGTCGGAAAAAGGAAAAATAGTAATTTTAGCAGGCAAGTTTGCCAGGTAAGGAGTGAGTGGGTGGGGAGCGTTCCTGTGGGCCATGTGGGCGGTCGCGCAGCCATGTTTCTGAGCAGCCTGGATTAATTGCTTTGGGAGAGTGCTCTGGGGGTGAGATTTCTCTGCGGTCCATGAAAATTTTCTCAAGGCCCACCAGTGGGCCGCAGCCCACTGGTTGGCGACCACTCTTTTAGCCCCCTTGCTGCAGAGGTTCCTAGTAGGGCTGGGCAAAGATTGCCTATGTTGGGTCAGGAATTCTGGGAATTGGAGTCTACAAGTCATAAAGAGGGTCACCATGCTCCACCTCTGATTTAGCCAGATCCTCAATTCAGAAAATCTGTGACTTGTTTTGTGTAGCTCCAGAGAATAACATGTCCCATCTCATTCTAAATCCTGGAGAGTTATTCAGGAAAACCTGAACTGAATTTCAAAGAGGAGAAAGTGGAGAATGAAAGACCACTGCATGCCCTGACTATTGTCCTGGGATATGGGAAGACTTGGTTCATTTCAATAAGTGCTGTACTTTAAGATTCTAAAGAGACTGCTCAATCTGTTGTATATGAGAGGGTGAAGTAAGATAGAGATACTGGACTGCTAATTTCTCAGCAAGCCTCTCTACAGGATACCCATTGTGTTTTAAGTGTTCTTTAAAGCAGGGGGCCCCAACCACCAGGCCCCGGACCGGTCCCGGTCCGTGGATCATTTTGTACTGGGCCACAAAGAATGAATAATCGTGATTAATATATATATATAAATATGTTTTTACTTCCGGGTGTCTTATTTTGAAAGACAACCACTTCTGCCCTCGCCTAACTTCCGCACTAACTTCTACACCTAACTTCGCGGACCGCATTGCTAAAGTTAGGAAGCCCTTTACTATTGGGGAAGAATTGATTTTGCCGGTCTGCGAAAAAGTGTTTCTGCATGAAACTGGTCCCTGGTACAAAAAAGGTTGGGGACCACTGCTTTAAAGTATTGTTGATCCCTGCCAATGTGAACAGGTGCTGTTTTTTTCTGTTGCAAATGAAGCTACTTTTCTTTTAAAAATGGTCTTGCAAAGTAACAAGAACAAGAAAATATAAATAAATAAATAAACAAGTAAATAAACAAGCAAGCAAGCAAACAAACAAACAAACAAGCAAGCAAGCAAACAAACAAACAAACAAACAAACAAACAAATAAATAAATGTTGTAAACCTAATCCTGCATAGCTTTTTCTCTGGTAATATCACTCTATTAACTAGAGCATACAAAATATTTGTTAGATCAATACTTGAATACAGCTCATCAGTCTGGAACCCGCATTACATATCTGATATTAATACAATTGAGAAAGTCCAGAAATATTTCATAAGAAGAGTTCTCCACCTCTCTACTCATAGCAGAATACTTTATGACACCAGACTTGAAATTTTTGACCTAGACAACCTAGAACTATACCGCCTTCAGTTCAATCTAAGTATCGTACATAAAATCGTACATTGCAATGTCCTACTGTCAATGAATACTTCAGCTTCAACCACAACAATACAAGAACACACAATAGATACAAACTCAAGGTAAACCACACCAAACTTGATTGCAGGAAATATGACTTCAGCAACAGAGCGGTCAATGTCTGGAATGCTCTAACTGACGCTGTGGTTTCTTTCCCAAACCCCAAAAACTTTAACTTTAAGCCCATGTCACAGTGGCCAACGGATGCAAAAAGGACACAGCGGACGAGCAAAATGTTCCATCCGTTGTTATCCGCTCTCAAAAGGGGCAAAAATTTGCATAACCGGAGCGGATAACACGGCCACGGGGAGGACGCAGGGTGGATGCAAAGCGGATGCGGAATGGAAGCCCAGCGGATGGGAGTGGATGGCACATCCGCTAGGCTTCCAGGGGACCTCAGTGAAGCGGACACGGAACGGATACAGCGGATGCACAGCGGACACCGAACAGATGAAGCGGATGCACAGCGGAAGCCTAGCGGATGCACAGCGGAAGCCTAGCGGATGCCTGGCATTAATTGAGCATGCGGGGGGGATGCATTGCGTCAGCCCCGTGGATATAACGGAAGCAGCTCAGAAGCAGGTCACCATTCAGAGGAAAGACCTGCTGCCGGAAGGATTGGCTGCCTTGCCTGCCCTGCCTGCATGTCTGCCTGCAAGCCTTGCTGCCACCCTCCCTGCCAGCCTCCCTGCCAGCCAGCAACCCCACAACCATGCTGAAGCACAGCAAGCCTCAGCCATCTGCTGCCAGCCCTTGCAAGAGGGACAGGGCTACCATCCCACCCCCTGGCCCTCACTCTGGTTCTGCTGGGGCTTCTGTAGCACGGGCTCGCTCTTCTGGGGCTGGGGCTTCTGCTGCTTCTGCTTCTGGAGGAGCTGATGACAAGCACTCCAGCACCAGCCACCTCCACAGCACCTGCACCTTTCACCCCTGAGACTGAGCGACCAAGAGGAGTGCCAGAGACTCATTTTTGTCTTATAGCTTGTTGTTAATAAAGTCTATTTTTGATTCACACACTTACTTCATTTCTTTTTTTTTTTTTAATAAAGTCTTGCTGGAAACTTTTATAAATGGTTTAAGCCTTTGCTTGCTTGTGGGATGGGTTAAGATAGCTGTGGGATGGGCAGGGATACCTGTGGGATGGGCAGGGATACCTTTGGAATGGGTAATAGCTGTGGGATAGATAAACCTCCATTGCAAGCATAGTGGGACTGTATGGTCCACCCTCCCAGGTGCCACACCTATGGCCCTTTATTATCAAAAACAATGTAATCATTGATCCACACATTTCAACATAAACACAACTCTTTATTAAACGCCCTGTTCATTGTAGCCCAACCAAACATACATGGCCCAATCTCATCCGTGTGATGAGACAGGCTGAAGAAAGCATCCATTAATCATCTATCATCCTCTCTTGCCACTCCACTGCTCCAGCTGGGGAGTTGCACCAGTGTCTCAGGAGGTTGCGCTGCTTCTTCGCCTCACGTGAGGCTCTGTTGGGGCCTTGCACATCCTCAGTGTCGATCAGGTTTCACCTTTGCCTCCATTCCCCAGGCTCCATGTCCCCGATTGCCATGTTGACAGTCCACAAGCCTCTTCTGCAACACTGGGTAGCGGGTGCGCATGAGATTGTGCAGGATGCAGCAAGCTTCCACGATCCTCCTCATGGTCTCTGGGCTATGCTGCATGTTGGTGAGAAGTACCTGGAACCTGTTGGCCAGGATGCCAAAGGTGTTCTCCACCACCCGTCTTGCCCTGAACAGCCAGTAATTGAAGATCCTCTCTTCACGGGTGAGGTATTTGGAGTTGTAGGGCTTCATGAGGTAGGTTGTGAGGGAGAAGGCGTCATCCCCCACGATGAAGTAGGGCACATCTTGCGTGTCGTTGGGCAGCGGGTCTGGATCTGGGAAGCCCACCATGAGGTTGCGTTCCAGCCCCTCCTTGAGGTGACTGGCGTTGTATACCTGGGCATCTGAAGATGAGCTGTTTCCTGAAGCATTGATGTTCATGAACTTGTAGTCAGCATCGACCATGGCGAAGAGGATGATGCTGAAGAAGCCCTTGTAGTTGTAATAAGTGGACCTCGACTTGGCTGGTGCTTTGCAGGCCACGTGCTTGCCATCTATGGCTCCAACGGTGTGGGGGAAGTTCCACTTCTGATACCACTGCTCTGCAACTTTCTTCCATCCTTCTTCAGTGGAGGGGCACTGGAGGAACTCCTCCTTGTATTCTTCGATGATGGCCTGCACCACTTCTCTGACAACAAAGCTGATGGTGCTGGGTGGCACCCTCCAGCTGTACTGCATGCTCCTGTAGGTGGTCCCTGAGGCCAGGTGGCGCAGAGTGAGTGCCACCTTGAGCCCAGGTTCCAGGCTGGGCCGGAAGTTGGTGTTTGTCTTGGTCAACCTGGGTGTCAGGCGCTGCACAACTTCGTCAAACATGGCTGGAGGCATCCTCATGAAGTTCTGGAGCACCCGAGTGTCTTCGCTCCTGAGCTCCACCATCAGCTTGTTGTACAGTCCGTCCTCTGCTCTTCTGGTGAACCATCTTTGGACCCAGACTTTTTTTGGGTGCCTCCTTTTCTTCCCGTAGTGGAGTTCACAGAGCCTGTAGATGGTTTCGCACTGTTGCAGAAGGATGGTGGCTGCCGAAAGGACTTTGTTACAATCCACGGTGGACATGACTGGATGTGGAAGAGGAAGAGTCAGATGAAGGCTGCAGAGGTCTGCACAGCTAGGCTGCTGGTCTGAAAGTGAGATGCAGACGAGTTGCTCCCCCTTTTTATGGGCAGTATAGGTGTCCCTTTGCATCCTCTAGGCATCCTCTAGGCATCCTCTAGACATCCTTAATATCCGAGATAGGTTCCCTCTGCGAACATTTTTTCCGCTTTAAACGCTTTGTTTCTGCTAGGCATCTGTTCTGCATCTGTTCTGTGTCCGTTCCGCTTCCTCCCTGCGTCCGGGCGGCTGAGAGTTGCGCGGATGCGCAGAGGATGCCTTGAGGATATAGCGGATGCGTAACGGATGCAGAATGGATGCGTAGCAGATGCAGAACAGACGAACTGGATACATTTTCCGCGCAAAAGTTTTAGGCAGCCCAAAACTTTCAGAGCGGATGAAACGTCAATAAACGGATGCTGGACGGATAGAGAGGAAGCCAAAGGGAGGCAGTGAGTACATCGCGTTTTCAAATGGATGGCAAGGTTTTTTGTCCATTTTATATCCTCTTTGCATCCGTTGGTTCAGTGTGACATGGGCTTTAGACTGTCTACTATTAACCTCACCCCTTTCCTAAAAGGTCTGTAGGAGGCGTGCATAAGCGCACTAATCATGTCTACCGTCCCTGTCCTATTGTTTCTTTTTTTCTTATTCATATCCATTTCATGTATTCATAACCATATTTATACTTATATCTGTTATCTAATAATCACTTGACAAAATAAAATAAATAAATAATAAAATAATAGTGCTTCCACCTGAGGTATGGAGCCTCAAATTGTTGGCCTCTATGAAGTAGATCACAAAAGAGCAAGGGCCTATTTTATGTATCTTAGGGAAAGCCAATTTCTAGAATCCATGTCTGTCCTTTCAAGGCTGTGGCTACCTAAGAATGCATGTTTACTTCCTCTCTGCTAAGGTATTCCAAATTGGTACAAGAATTGGGGAAGTTTCTAGATGTTGAGATTTTACTGAGAGTGGGATAAGTTTGTCCTACCCAATTTTTAAAGTGAACATTTAAAATTCAATAAGAATTTAACTTGAGAGAATCTATATCAACAGAGAAATAGGTGTTTTTTCCTTTGTGCTTAATTTAATAAATAATTGCCTATCCCCTTCATTTTTCCACAATCAATTAGTGCCCACAAATCAATCCAATGATATGGCTTGTATTCGAAGAAAAACTGGTTACTTCAAATAAATGACATGAAACTCAACTGTGCATTTCTATGACAGAAATTAAGACGATAATTCTATGCTGCCTAAGTCAGGTAGTGTGGTCTCCATACCATTGGTGTCATGAATATAAGGTATAGTTATGACTTATCACCCTGAAAACAAAATTCTATTCTAGTCACTTGTTGGTCCCATATATTATTTCAGTATTAAGAGATTGATTCTGTTATCAGTCCCAACTCTGAAAAGATGAAGAACATCATGAAGAAAGCTCCTACTTTTTCATATTCATAAAAATGATCTGTTATAAAGAGAAAACATAGCACTTTTGGGATTTGGTCTTTCCACCTCCCCCTTTTGCTTACTTCAGATACAGAGAAAAGAAGAGAAAAGCAATAGTTTCCTGCAATAGGTTTTAGATTCTTCTTATGAAAATATAGGAGCAACTTTTTTGTATGGCTGATAATGTTACACAGCTTCTGATCCTAATAGTACTTCCCAAGGATGATTTCAAATTTTGTTTCAGGCCTGTTGCGCGCACACACACACACACACACACACACTCTCACACACAGAGGACTTGTCAGCAGATGGAGCTACTTCACAGAAAGCTCTCATTTGACACCAAGAACAGGAAAAACCTCCACTAAATGTCACCAAATAGGAAAGAATTTATTAATGCAATTTAAGATACGCTACACTGCCCCACTCTCATCCATTTAAAAGACACTTTGTGAAACTGGGCCAAAATGTGTCTTTGCTCCCTAAAACTTCTGGATTGCAATGCTACATTTTTCCATCAAAGACATTCATCCTTTTCTTCCTCTCCTGCTCAATGTGTAAATTTGTCTATAGATCTCACCTCTACTCATCCACAATACAGTATTGCCTTACTGAGGGCCAGAACAACATGATATTGAGGAGAATTCATTCCCTATTTAGATGTGCCAACGGCAAACTGTCAGAAATCTTCTCTAAAACCTGATGCTTTCTCCAGTCAGGAGGATCAAATGAACAGGTATGGCTGCTGCCTCCCTCCTTCGCCCATGTAAGCAATAAAGTCATTCAGTGAGGGATGACTGAGGTCTGGGTAGCGAGTAATATGGTGGAGAAAACACCAGCTCCATGAGAGTAAACCTATCACTGGAGGTATATTTTTGGCGAAAGGCTGTAGAGAAGAGGGAAGAAGCTTGAGAAGGATGAGTCAACATCTGAAAATCAACTGACAACATCAACAGATTCAACTGCACAGCCAAGGAGCCCTAAAGCAACAAGAACTGCTGGTTGATCTCTCTAGTGAAACCTATTCAAACTTCATCCTCCAGTCAAGCCCAGCCTCAAATGAGTTCACTGTCTAGGCAGAGAACTGAGTTACTCCCTCAAGCATGAACACCAGGAAGTAGGTAGAGGAGGCTAACCACGAGTGATTAAAACACAGTATTGCAAGCTACTTCTGCTGACTGCCTGCAATTTGGCAGTTCGAATCTCACCAGGCTCAAATATAAGTCTAAGTGCTATAAGTCTAAGTACTGTAGAGAGAAGGTACTGCCTCAGCTGAACTGGCCAACTTAGTGTTTGAATGCCATGAATGGCTGCTGTTAAGACAATTTAATTTCTAGTTGGGCCTTTCAGTTGGTGTTGATAATTTGAATGACTGAAGTTTCAAGAATGTGTATGGTTTTAAAGCCATGTCAACCCTGAGAGTTTAAGGAACCAGATTGAATGCATTTAATCGAATTCTTGACACTTTTGGTGGGTCCAGTATTTGCTTCTAGCAACTGTTATTCAGCTCATGCTTCTCTGCTTAAAGTAGATGAATTCATGAAAAAAGCAAAAAGTGTTGAAACAAATTAGCAAAATGCAGCAGGAAATATAAAAGAGAAGTAATAGTTAAAAATCTACTTTTGCATCAGTTTTAAAATCAAGAAGATTCTCTGAGATAAGCCCTTTTGGACTCCAGGTGTAAATAACATAGAATTGGAGTTAGTTATGGCTGGTTTAGTCTTTGTTCCCTCAGCCCAGAGTTGCACTTCCTGGAAGCTACCATGAAGAAGGCCTTCTGGGGATCATGGGAAGAGAAAAGAGCTTTTCCTTGTAGCACTTGTTTTATCTGTTAATATCCAAATAATTCCTTAGTAGCAATCTGCTTTTTATACTACAGTGCAATCAAGAGTCACTAGGTGGCAATAGCAGCTTTTAAATTGAACAATAATGCTGGAAGAACAAATATCTTTGGATCCCCATAGATCTTAGTTATCTGTTTTGAACTTGCTTTTTTTTTTTTTTGGAGGGGGTGGTATAATCCAATCAGCAGGTAGTGATTTTTTTTTACTTATTTTACTTACTTATTGACACTGTGCTTTTTCATTCAACAAGAAAGATGCCATGGTTAACAGAAGTCAAATAAACAGACCATTATAATAGAAATAAAAAAACATAGAGATATCAAAAATATTTCTTAAAATATAACCCTTACTATCTTTTTTATTCATTAAACATGAAACTTAGTCAACTGAACATTTAAAACTGTATCACAAATATAATTGACTGGTACTAATGGTTGATATAGGTTGCTGACAGCAGCCTAAGGTATTGACCAAGTATTTTTTAAAGATATACAGTGTTCTGAGTAGTACAGTTTGTTTGCAGTTCTGCTGGTGTTATTGCAGGAAGCTGCAATTTCTTTATGAATTTTATAAAATTCTTGGACATGGTACCAAGTGCTTCAATGACAATGGGCATCACTGTTACATATTTCATCCATAATCATGTAGTTTCAATGACCAGGTCACAATATTTCATGATTTTTTCCCCAGTTCTTTTTCTTTGACTCTGGCATCTCCTGGTACAGTGATATCAATAAATTGTACGTTTCAGTTTTCAACAACTGTGATATCTGACGTGTTGTGTTCCAAATGACAATCTGTCTGCATTCAAAAGTCCCACAAGACCTTCACCTTTTCATTTTCGACAACAAAAATACAACCATTATTATTATTGTTACTGTTATGGATTGAAAGTCAAATAAATCTTTCAAAAGGGTGAATTCCATAGCTTGGGAGCATGCAAAGCAAAGTTTTCTCTGATGCCAAGCTTAGAGGCTCTTGAAGGTACTGTTATTTTTTTTCTGTTCCAAAGTATTTTGTCCATCAGGAGAGGGTGTTTAATATTGTGGCTTACTTTCTAATAAAGGAGCACTTTAAAAATAATTTAAATGAATTGGCAATATATTTTGGACGATATATATTCTCATTTCTGGGTATCCAAACATTCTTGAGGATCAGCCACATTTCAATATGAAACAATTTAATTAAAAATAAAACCCCATGCATTTGAGAGATATGTGTATTTCTTTCTAGAAACGTTGAACAGACTGCAAAAGGGCAGTTTTACATGCTTAAGTAAGCTTGGTTGCATTTCTTGGAACATCTATTTCCCCATAGTGAATGCAACTCTCTGTAGAATACCATTTATCTCCTTATTCATTCATTTAATGCCTAACCTTAGTCCCACAGGACTCCAGGCAAAATTCATAAAACATAAACCACTAAAACATTAATGTCAGGTTAAAACAATAAAAGCTTTAAAGCATAGCAAACAACAACAACCCCAACATTCAAACTGGGCATCAAGACCTAAAGGCTGCCTAAAAGAATTCAATTTTCAGCTGCTTCTGGGAAGATAGCTAAGGTTGGAGGTATCGTAAACTCCACAGGGAGGCCATTTGGAGGACTGGCAGAAAAGTAGCATCTGTGTCAGTGGTGGAATTCAAATTTTTTTACTGCAAGTTCTGTGGTGGGCTTGGTGGGCTTAGTTTGGTGGCATGGCAGGGGAAGGATACTGTACAATCTCCATTCCCTCCCCATCCCAATAACCTGCTTTCCAGCTCTGTTCTCCTGTGCAGGGCAATAAAAGAAGACCCAGCCAATCAGCTGGGACTCGGGAGGCAGAGAATAGATGGGGGCGGGGCCAGTCAGAGGTGGTATTTGCAGGTTCTCCGAACTACTCAAAATTTCTGCTGCCGGTTCTCCAGAACTGGTCAGAAGCTGCTGAATACCAGCTCTGATCTGTGTACTTTAGGGCTCTCCACCTTCCCAATGTGGGAAAACATTGAACTGGTTGGCCAGTTCTAGCAGGTGTTCATGGTGCTGAAGCTATCTTGGTGCTAAAGCACAAAGGCTTTATAAGTTAACAACAACAGTATTTTAAATTGTAGCCATGAACCTATTGGAAGCCAGTGATATACAATGTTCCCATCAGCAAGTGCCAGATACTGCATGGGCCATTGCATTTTGAACCAACTGAAGCTTCTGAGTGATCTTTAAAGGCAGTCTCATGTGGAGTACCTGAAAATCCAAGTCCACACATGAAGGTCCAATGAAATTGATTTATTGTTACAAAGCACCTGCAGAGGAATCTTCACAACTGTCAGCACTGGGTTAGAGCTAGATAAAGTTCAAAGGCAATTAAAGTGGGTTGGACTTCATTCATTTGTGACCACATAATGACTCTAAATCGATCCTTCTTTTTTACTTCTCTCCCTGGCCACTGCTTTGAGTGACCAGAGCAAGAGTCACTGTAGCTAGTTCCTATAACCCACAATAGGACCAAGCTGAGTAAAAGCGTCAAACTATTGTTCCAGCAGGAGCTGTGACTCCAGGAAGACCTGATCTGGTGTCAAGGACTTGCTCCTTCATATTTTCCCATCTAGTGACACTATTAGATAATCTGCCTGATAATCCTGTGGGCACACAATAATTCCAACATGCTAGGATTCAATTTTAATCTTTTCTTTCCCATTCACAACCTCCAGAACTGGGGCAAGACATCAGTAGCATCACCAGCATATCCTGAGGTAGAGATGAAAAGCTACAGTTAGCATCATCAGCATACTAATAATACTGAACCTAAACTGACACATTACCTTCTCAATAATCTTAATGTAAATGATAAACATTAATGGGAATGGATTGAGCCCAGTGGGAATAGCTACCAAGGGAACAGCTACCAAACTGATCACCCCTGTCCAGTTATACTGAGGACAGATCAGAAAAATGGTAAAAAGAATGTATCCAATACCCAACTTCCAAAGTTAGTCGGGAAGGATACCCTGTTCAATGGCACTGAAAGGTGCTGAGATATCTAAAAGGATCAGTTGAGTTATGTTAACCCCATCCAAATCTTAATAGAGATAATCCACTACTAGTGTATTTGAAGCTCTCTTCATCCCATGTTTGACCCCTGAATGTGAACATCTTCATTCAAAGTATTCTCCCACTTTCACAACCTTAGCTATAAAAAACAGGAAAAAATACAAAATGAGTGTTAGTGATAGAAGTTCTTTGGAGCCTCCTGGCAAGATTTGCACATTAGAAGTTTTAATAATGTTGTTTTGTGCATCAACTCACCTTGTCCACAATCAATTTCCATCCAGCATATCCATTGGTGGAGCCAAGGAAGGGAAATATTTATTGATAAACTTACAAAAGAGAAAAAAATTAATATGTTGTTTTTCAACTTTAGATTGGGAACCACTCAGACTTGGTTTGATGATGAATGGCTATATAAATATTTTAAAGAAACATCTCTCCTTAAGGAGCCATTAACAATCTCCCAGGTCTGTGCAAATATTTTGTTCTGGAGCTCAAAGGAGCAGCAAGGTTGTAAGCAATAAGTGGCAGAGGACATAGTAAAGAGCACCCTATCTATTTCTTCCAAGGTCATAGGAGCAAATAAATCCAAGATAACCTGACAAAATATCACCCTAGTTACCACTCTAGACTCTGCCCTAATAAAAATCAAGACTTGAACAAATCTGAGTGACTTTATCAGCAGAAGGCTGTGCTAACTGGTCATAGAAGCCAGGGGAAGCTTTTCTGGCTCTTTTTCAAAAGGGAATTAGTCATCCTGAATAAGACTATTGGGTGACAGCCTACTGATGCAATAAGAGAGGAAAGTAAGAATATTTTGCTTTTTATTGCCATGGAATAGGCCTGAATACGGGCATATTTCTCTTTTCACCTTTTATTCATTTATGTTCTTCATCTCCCTCAGGGCCTTCAAAAACCAGGAAGCCATCAGGGACAGACCAAAAGAGAAAGTTACTTAGGAGTTATTTTGTCAAGGACCTAAGAATCATATGTTGCCAGCAGTTACCTACATCCCCAACTCTGACAGGCCTGTCAGAATATAAGAAAATTATTAAAGTACTCACTGAAAGCTATCCTGGATCCATGAGGCACCTTCTGAATTGGTCAAGCCATGGGAGGTTGCAGATGGATGTTAGTTGCAATCAGAGCAGGAAAAGACCTGACCATATCAAAGGAATCATAATACTCTCCATATCCAGATCACTAACTGCTGCAAAGTAAAAGCACAACCCAATACATGATAATCTTTGTGTGTTGAGTTTGAGGTTATTTGGAACAAGCCCATGGTCATCATGGAGACCATGACTCCTCAAATTCCGGAAGACCCACCTCCCACAACATAAAAATCAAGGTCCCCAACACTAAGACGGGGGATTCAGCTCTGATTCAAGAGAGCTAGGAAGTGATCCAGAAGGGTATGAGGGTGACCAAAAGGACCTCATGTTTTTCCCAATAGCTCAAATTAACATAAATGCAGTAGCATTCTGTCACTCCAAAATCAGCAATCCTGATCACAGATAAGGTGCCATAATAAATCAATGTCACATTCTTTTCCCTGTCTTGGCGTTGGGACTGCTGCAGGATCTCAAATGCAGCTAGGCAAGTTTTTAAAAAAGTGATCCCCAACCCTAAGTCAATCAGGTTTCCATACACACCAAGATTGCCTGTTTCATCATTACCAATTCATGGATGGACCGACTGGAGTTTGTTTTTTCATTGAAAAATTAATCTGTCTTATTCTTTCATTGAGAAGTTGGAGCTGTGCTTCCTGCAGGATGTTTTTTTAGGCTATTGCATTAGACCATGAAAGCTTTTTAAAAAGTTATTCAATTAGACACATACCTACATATCCTACCAAAAATATATATATGGTTAAAATCTCTATAAGTTACACCCAAGCAAACACTCAGGGGATCAGGATGCATTTGTCATTGACTGAATGTTGATTAACTGGGATCAATTTAAAACATTTTCTTAAAAACAACAACAAATATTTTTAAGAAGTCATTCTACTTGCAAAGAAGTGTGTGTGTGTGTGTGTGTGTGTGTGTGTGTAATATATATATATATTTGTTTTCTCAAGTTTTCACGGGTATTTATATGTATGGTATTCAGATAGATATATATACATATAAAACATAAATACAAAT
>BLBF01000020.1:44924428-45007505 GCA_015471245.1 Laticauda colubrina
GCGTAGAATTGGAAGTATCTAGGCAACGTTTCGATGAAGTCTCATTCATCATCTTCAGGCTTGTTTCTTCAGCTCTGTGCTTCTCAGAGTAATGTGAGCTTGCAGCTGCTTCTTCCTTTTAACTGCTAGTGGGAGTGTGACTTGATTGGGTGGGGGTTTGGCTTTATTCTGATTGGTAGGGGGGTTGGCTGTGTTCTGATTGGCTGGGGGTGTGTTCTGCTTAGGTGGGGGCTTGGTTGTGCTCAGGTTAGTCTTAGTTACTGGGGGATTTGAGCTGGTGAGCTGTGATCTTGTTGTTTGGCTTCGTGTTCGTGGTCGTGCCACATCTTCATGGTGGGTGTCAGTTTGCTTCTTGTATGGGTCAGAGGGGTTTGAAGCGGTAGTGGTGCAGCTGCAGTATGGTTTCTGGTTCGTGGTCGTGTGGGGGCACAACCAAGCCCCCACCTAAGCAGAACACACCCCCAGCCAATCAGAACACAGCCAACCCCCCTACCAATCAGAACACAGCCAAAACCCCAACCAATGAGAACACACCCCCACCCAATCAGAACATAGCCAAGCCCCCACCCAATCAAGTCACACCTCCACTAGCAGTTAAAAGGAAGAAGCAGCTGCAAGTTCACATTACTCTGAGAAGCACAGAGCTGAAGAAACAAGCCTGAAGATGATGAATGAGACTTCATCGAAACGTTGCCTAGATACTTCCAATTTTACGTGGGGGAAAACCCGAATAACCAAAGATCCATATGTGTGTCTGTGTGTGCGTGTGTGTATGTGTGTATGTGTATATTCATTGACAAACAGAACACCGCATATCTTACATATACTGAAGGAGCTTGATTTCCCCTCCCTTCTTCATAATAGTTTCTTCCAGGGGTGGGATTCTACCAGTTTGGACTGGTTCTATAGAACTGGTTGTTATGATTCTGTGCAGTTCAGAGAACTGGCAAATGATGCCCCTGGCTGACCCATTCCCTCTCCATCCGCCCCTCCCCTCCCCTCTCCTCACCACCCAGTCAGTTCTTATCATGCATGTGCAGCATTGCACTCATGCCCAACATTATTGACTGCCTTCTTCTCCACTCAGTCACTCCTTAAGGAATTTCTTCCCCCAATGATCAGCTGTTCCTACAATCAGCTGTGCCAGGATTTCCCTCACTTACTTACTGCTTCTTCCAGGAGGCTTCCCTGAGGCCCAGGTAGGTCCAAAAGTGGGGGGGGGGGTGTTGCTGCCAAAAAAGGAAGAAGCCATGCCCCCCCAGTCACATGGCTATGGCCACCTAGCCACATCCCCTAGCCACCCCCACAGAACTGGTTTTTACAAAATTTGAATCCCACCCCTGGTTTCTTCTATTCACAAGTAAATTGAATCGATCAGTTAAGATAGTGAAACTTGGCTTTCTTTCATTAGATAATGGCTTATCTTATCAGCCTTGGATCTGAGTTCCTGAGAAATGGCAGATTCTAAGCCACCCTTCCCACCCTTACTCATCAGACAAACTGAGCTTACAGTTCTCATGTGCATTAAACTCCACTTTGGATGCTTTTAGTTTACATCTTGATAATATGACACTGTAAAAGGAACCATTTGAACACTCAGCAATTATTGAAGGTGAATTAAAGCTCTTCCTCATTTCTTGTGGCATTGTTCTCTGAACAGTGTTCCAACCTAACTGAAATTTCAATTTACCTAGTTTGCTTACATACAGGTAATGTTATGCATCTCTTCATGGCTTCTTGCTGGAATTTCATTTTACAGTGTTCTTAAGAACATGTGAATTCATTCTGTTTAAATGGTTTCTATGCAATGGGAAATGGGATAAGAGGATACAAATAACAGTATGTACCAACTGTCCAAAAATATGTTTCAGCCTGTTTGACAAAAATGCATGGTCTGCTTTCCTGGCCTACTACTGTACAAGCTTCTGTCAGGAGATATTTGAAATTCTCTCCAAGGAGAACAACAAAGGACAGTGCTTCTGGACTTCATATCATATTAGGACTTCATATCCATATCATCTTAGGAGTTGGTGGCACAGTGGTTAGAATGCAGTATTGCAGACTAATTCTGCTGACTGCCAGAAGTTCAATTCTGAATGGGTGAAGGTTGACTCAGCCTTCTATCCTTCTGAAGTCAGTAAAATGAGGATCCAATTTATTGGGGGCCATATGCTGATACTTTAAACTGCTCAGAGCCGACTATAAAGCACTATGAAGTGGTATATAAGTCTCAATGCTATTGCTATATCTGGAATCTTATGGCAACTGCCAAGATTTCTAGATTAGATCTCTAGATCTTGGCAGAGGCTGCTTGATTGAGAAGAACCCCAACTATATTTTTGAGTGATGGCAGAAAGTTTGGGTGGCTACATTATTAAATCAACTTTCAAACTTTCCACATTTAAGTCAAATACATCTTCAGTTTGTATTTTGTCCAGTAAAATCAAGGCCACTACAATTTGACATTGAGCTAGATAAATTCTCTTCTGTTGGAACCACATATGGATGTCTATGCTTTGGAAAACACACTAATGGGAGAAATGTGCATTTAGGCAAGCCTTAATCCAGGAACAACTTTTTTTTTTGTATGAATGTCTATGACAGAATGCCCTGTTCATCAATATCAGATAAAATCCTCCAATAAACTACACAGCTGAATGGAAAATACCTCAACAAAGTGCCCCCCTCCCCCCAAGTGACATGGCTAATGATCATGGATGCTCACCTCAGACTAAACAAACATTAGCACATCATGGATAAGCTCAAGGAGCAAATGAAACAAACTATGACCCCAGAACACATAAAAATGCTGGAAGACTTCCTCTCTAAGACAAACTGAAACCTGAAAAACAAAACTCCAAGCCAAATTGCTCAAGCTACACCCCAGAAACAAAGAGATCCCTGAATCCAAATAGGCAGACAACATGTCCATTTGCTTGCTCTCCATCGAAGAATACAATATCCTCCAAAATAGTCTATATAGAGATGATACCAATTAATTACAAGTCTTTGCAGCCATAGAAGTAGCATTTGAAACCAGAGGATTTGCCATATAGACACAAAAAAGCAATCATCAGACCAGAAGAACACAGAAGAAGATGAGGACTGATGATGTTACCTAAATGAGCAATGAAATTTCTCGAAGTGAACAGCCAAACTCAGAGAGAATCAAGGATTTCACTTTAAATTGGATATTAATTTACTCTGAAATTACATTTGTTGGCAAATACCTTTAATTTACAAGAGATTTTAATGAGAACCATTGTATTTTCTTTCTAGCCATCATAATTAGTGCCAGGATTTGATTTGTATTGGATAAAGTAATTATGATGTAAACACAATAAGAACAGGAATAATGTGTACATTATTTAGTCTTTGGTATTCTGGAGCAATGATATAACCTACTATCTTCCAGAAGTAAGGCATTCACAGAAGTTAAACCATGGACAGAGTTAAACGGATTGTACTTCATATGCATCAAGCAGAACAAAATCAAAGTATATTATCCAGACTATCAGTAGAATATATGTTGATTCATAATAAGAATTCTTTAGGGAACTTCAGATCATGCCAAGAAAACTGCCCGGATGGGTTCATGTGAGGCATCAGGACTGAGCTCAGTTCAAAAGTGACTCATTTCAGACAAAATTAAAATGACAAGTGGAATTTGACCAGTGTGGGATTACTGGATTTTCTTTCTTTAATATTCTTCTATGCAGGGGTATCTATAGGGCAGGGTTAAAAAAGCAACCCACAGTGTAATTGAAACTGTGCCTGATTTTTTTTTAATGTGTTGCATTGAACTTGGTTCATAAAACAAGGCAGAGCTTCTCTCATCCTGATGCAACCACCATCTTTTCATTTTTTAAAACCATATCCTGCAGAGACCCCTGTTTCTATGTCAAGGTTGTTTGCTTCCTAATTTTCCACTAAAATTTTAAGACTGGGAAACATGCATTTATTTTCTGCAGCCCAAATTCTTAGGAGAAGATATGTATAGGATACAAGCTGAGCTGGATAAGTTGATTTCCTAGGGTTTTGTTTTATCTTGTAAAGCAAAAAAGTTCATTTTGGGGGGGAAGGTGGCAGAAGGGAGACTCTTCTATTGCACCAAAAATAAAAATAAAAAATGCCAATATGGTTATAAAGGAATTCAGACCTTCCAGACATTTAAAAAAGGCTTCATCCTGCCAAAATAATCCCAACTGGTTTTCATGTGATGAGAATTTTCATTTAAGAATAACAACAACAAAAGCCACAAATGACAGAGGTTTCCTACGCTTTGATGAATGAAAGAGCAGACCCCAAATGCTGGGACAGACATTTTTAATAGCCCAGTTGCTCAATTAATTTCCACCTCCTTCTCTCCACCACCCACTTTTAATGTGAAAATCATCATAATTCCTCACAGATTAGTATAGATAGAAGCTGACGGACTTTCCTGCTCAGGGTATTTGCTGGACATAATTCATTCATAAAGCTATAATGCACTCATCTATCATCTGAATTTTTTTCTCCCCCTTTCCTCTCTCCACTCGCCCTTTCAGTTTCTGCTCGGGGCTCTTCAGAAGTCTCTGGGCGCTGATGTATTAGCCCGCATATGCAAGCTATGAATTATCAACTGAAAGAAGTCAATTATCCACTCCAAAAATGAGCGTCTGGGCACCAATAGCCCGAGGGGCCTCTTTTGTATTTACGAAATGATTTCATGGCAAGTAGAAGTAGTGCAGAGTTTGTGTATGTGTGTGTATGTGTGTCAACTTGCGTGTAGGTGGGTGGGTATAAGGTTGTATATGCCTACATCCCTTTGAGGAACCTTTTCCACTCTTCCCCCCCCCCCCCCCGGTGCTCTTCTTCCACCCACATCATACCTTCTGAAGAGCAGAAGTTGGACAGCAGAGGTGAAAATGGTTGGTAGAGGATAGATGAATGGAGTCAGGCAGGCAGGAATAATTTTAAACTTTTAATACAATAATCCATTTTGATATACACCTATTCTTATGACTGATTTCTGCATGCTATAAAGCAGGCTTGCTTAGCAGATATACCCCCTTACCTCTTTTTCTCCTGCTTTTTAAAATTCTGTCAGGTCTGAGCCCAGCTTTCAGTCAAAGCGTAGAGCCGTTGGTTGTAACAACCAATGGGAAACCAGTATATTGGAGTGTTGGAAATCAATCCAATATACTTGTGTCTTGTGCTCATCACATTGATTTTTTTTCCTTTCTCACTCAACTACAACTAGAACCACAAGAGAATCAAAAGATCCATCCAGAACAGCAGATTTTCCATGGTATAACATGGAACAACAGTTGAATTGAGGCAATATTGAGTTTTAGGATCCTCTGGCTCAAAGACAATGACATCTTTAGTGCTGGATGGGATTGCATTGTTCCAAAACAGACCCAGTGTGCAACCTCATGGTCTCCACAGACTTGTGACTTGAAGTGTGGGTGTCAGTAGTGGCTAGGAGGGCTTTTGCAGAGCTTCGGGTTGTGCACTAGTTGTGCTTGTTCATGGACCAAGAGGCTCTGCTCACAGTCATTCATGTTGTACTTACTTCCCAAATGGACTAATGGGTTGTCCTTGAAGAGTGTCTGGAACAGTGCTGGGATTCAATTTTTTTACTACTGGTTTGGTGGGTGTGCTTGGTGGGCATGGCAGGGGGAAAATATCATAAATTCTTCAGTCAGAGGTGGTATTTGCCGGTTCTTCAAACTACTCAAAATTTCCACTACTGGTTGGTCAGAACCTGCTGAATACCACCTTTGATCTGGAAGCTCAAGCTTGTGTGAAAATGCAGCAGCTTGTGTAGTTATCTGTTCCCCTAGAATGGAACCAGTTACACCTTTGTTCTGCAAGCTGCTTTGATTGCCAGTTTGTTTCCAAGTCTGATTCAAGATGCTGGTTTTTGACCTTAAAAGTCATGACATGGGGCTGGGTGATCTGAAGGACTCATTCCAACCAATGACATCAACTGAACCCATCAGGTCCAGCAAAAAAAGTATGCTGTGGGTCAGCAAAAATATCTGACCTGGCAGGACCTAGGAGATGGACATTTTCTGCTGTGGCACCTGCCCTGTGGTATATTCTCCCCTCCCTCCAATATTTGGCCTCATCCTTGACATACTTCCAGAAATACCTTAAAACATGGCTGTGTGAGAAGGCCAGGGAATCTCAAGGAAACAATTATTTGATGAGATGACTAAATAAATTTTCATCATCAATTTTCTCTACTGTCTTGCTATTAATAATATTGTTGATGTCTTTCAATTATAATTGTTTCAATATTTTAATCTTATAATCCTTTTTATTGTAAGCCACTTAGAGTCACTTTATTGCAAACCAGGTGATTATATAAATATGATAAATAAATGCTGAGGGAAATGATGTCATTAGCATTAGAAAAGTTTTGATTGTTCATTATAGGTTTTGGAACTGGAATTTAATAGAGATATTCCTCACTCTCTCCCTCCCCATTAAGAGGGAAAGTTCGATACCATCCTAGGCAGCCAATTCAATAAGCTACTTGCTTATGGGTGAAAACCTAGGATGGTATGAGCTGTTCTCTGCTTCAACATATAGTTTTGCTTGGCTCTTCTGATTTATTGGTTGGATAGTTTTTTCATTTAAATAAAATTGTGTTTTGATATATTTCTCCAGAGATTTTTCTCTTGATTGCAGAAATATATTTGGGTTTTTTTTATCTCTTAATCATCATCATGAAGCAGAAGGACATTAATTCAGATGTAAGGTAAATTGTTTGGAAGTGCTAAGAGCTTAACTCTTTAAGATGTTTTGCTCGTGACAGGTAAATTGCAGGTTAAGTGCAAAAGCAGCATTAACAGGGGAGCTCCTGGCTTCCGCAAATCCACCTTGCCCTTTAATCTGAATACAAAAGGAGGGAAGGAATTAAATCTGACCCCTGAATACACTGCTTGTTCAATCACAAGCTTATTTGGTAAACTCTTCAAAAGATGCTTTTATATTTCGTCTGTGATCACCTCAAGCAGGTACAAGAATGCTCTCAATAACAAACTCTTTATGTACTTTTGAATAGGTCTTATAACTGGAGTCCTTTGCTTTTCACGTTCCAGCCATACAGAGTTTCTAGAGGTTTCAAAGGAAAACATTTCCTTTGTTGTGTGAGAGACAAACATTATTCTATGATATAACATTTTGAAATATACTATCTGCATTATTGGATAATCAAGAGAATCATTACATTGTATTGCTGGTTGTATGAAAAATATTATGATTACTTTCAGAGCTTTTATTAAAAAAAATACACAGAAGCATCACTGAAATTCAATAGATGACTAAAGAGAAAGAGCTCTATTCCAGGGAACAGTTCGTAAAGGATGCTTAGGACATCAAACAATCTGCATGGAAGCTTGTTGAATGCCAAGACTGACTTGTACTCTGCATTGAAGAAATTATAGATAATGACTTCTCCAAACTAGTTACAAACTTCTTCATGTTGATAATACAGCCTGGTGGAGTCACTCAGGTTTTAATTTGTGCATACCCTTCATGTAAAAATTTACTATATTAGTACAAGAATATGGAAAATCATCCTGCAGCTTCAGAGGACAGCAATGCTCCCAATTCTTTGCTATCACTGTTAATAACATGTAGGCTCAGAAGATGAACTTCAGTGTTCATAAAGAATACTCCACAATTTCATACTAAGAGCTGTAGTGGAGAAATGGTTAGAATGCAGTATTGCAACTAATTTGATTCTCATGAGGGTGATTTAGATTTAGAGATTAAATCCTCTCTAAATTTGACTCAGCATTCCATCCTTCTGAGGCAGTGGTGGGATTCAATTTTTTTTACTACTGGTTCTGTGGGTGTGGTGTGGTGGGCATGGCTTGGTGGGTGTGGCAGGGGATAATGTAAAATCTTCATTCCCATCCCACTCCAGGGGGAAGGTTACTGCAAATTCCCATTCCCTCCCCACCACACTAACCTGCTTTCTAGCTCCGTTCTCTGGTGCAGGACAATGAAAGAAAACCCAGCTGATCAGCTGGGATTTGGGAGGCAGAGAATAGATGGGGTGGGGCTAGTCAGAGGTGGCATTTGCTGGTTCTCCAAACGACTCAAAATTTCCACTACTGGTTCTCCAGAACTGGTCAGAACCTGCTGGATACTATCCCTGTTCTGAGGTCAGTAAAATGAGGACCCAGATTATTGGGGGCAAAATGCCGACTGTGTAAACTGCTTAGAGAGGGTTGTAAAGCACTATGAAATGGTATATATGTCTAAATGCTATTCAATGGTAGGCTCCAACCAATTTAACAACCAGTTCAGTGAGCACAGCACGTGTGCGTGCACCTAAGGGACTTGTGCGCAGCATTGAAAATGGAGGTCAGCTGCTTACCTTCCAAGTCAGCAACGGTAAGTAGAACAGTGACTGAGGGGAGGAAATCAGCTGTGCCGTGTGATTGAGATGAGCTAGAAAGCAGGAAATAAAGGACAGGATAGGGCGGGGCCAGCTGACTGTTGGAAATGCCGGTTCACATAAACCAGTACGAACCGACAGCAGCCCACTACTGGTGCTATTGCTATTACAAAGAAAGCCAGGAAGAAATTCTCTCTGATGCCTTGTTTTGCTTCTTTCATCCAAAGTTTCTGAAGGCGAGTTAGAGACTTCACTAGAATCTCTTTTTTTACCAATTACAATATTGGTAATCCAATTATAAAGGGTATTGTCAAATAGGGTATATGAGGGAGAGAATTCATGAGACAGTTGAGGACATCAACAAACAATCCACATGGAAGCTTGCAGAATGCCAAGGCTACTGAATGGAGCTGAGCATTATTGGCTGAATGCTCTTCCTGATGCCTACATGGAGTTCACAGCAGAAATATTCTCTCTGTGCCCTGGTAGAGAAACATCTGCCACTGCCTAGGATTGAACTCTCCACCTTCTGAGTGGGAGGTAAGTATCTTTAACACTAGATCACTGAGCCGCTCTTATTATGCTCCTGAGTATCCAACAATAACTCTGCAATGCAGCTTATTTTCCATAACTGTAATAGGTGCTGTGAAAGCCATTGTTGTTTTTCAAAGCAACATAACCAGGAGTGTTTCCATCATTCCCTGACATTGAGAAGAAATATGATGCCATCCACAAAATTATCTATTGCTTAAATATTTTTTTAAGTAGATATTGTCACCTGTATATTCAGGGATGACCATTTGAGGGCTTCACTTTCTTCTATGTGCACTGATGATATTACTCTATTTGGATAATGAAAGGTCTGCAAGAAAATAGGACTTCACAGGAAAAGTCCTCCCTGTAGCATTTCTAAATCTTCCACCAATTGGAGAATAGGGGCAAATATTATGGAAAGATACTAAGCATAGCTTTTGGATGAAAGGCTGGGAGCTGTGCAAAAAAAAGTGGCAAAGCTGGGACAACCAACTTGATTTAATGTCACTTTAATTAAAAGTTCCTAATCTTACATGGTGTGCATTAGGTCCATATGTGTATTAATATCTTGCAGTTTGAGGAAACATTATGGAATTATTGTGAGAATCATATTCTGGATTCTCAAAGGTTACATGAGGTCTTGGATTTTGCTCCTCCGCTGAGATTTAGGAAGGAAGGTGAGAAATTGTCAAAATTTCAAAATTTAGAGAATTGGAGGCTAGCATGTTGGGAACCGATGTTTTCACTTTTCAACACAATAAAGAATCCATATCTTTATGTGAACCACGCGCATAAATCTATTTCAGGTAATATATTTTGATCTTATGATATCTAGTTTTATCGATGGGAGGTGCGGGAGAGCATAAGTGAATTCTCTTTTTTATCCTGTACCATAGTCTGATACAGAAGAGGTCATGAGAATTGTAGCCTCTCCAAGAGCAAAACTCACAGCTGAGAAATTTCACATATCCTTGCTGCATTGAGCTCTTTGCTGTTCATTCAGTAAAAGCAGCTGAAATGTCATAGCTGTCTTGCCCTGTAGTTTTGCAAACTGTCATAAATGATTTGTCATCTCCAACAATATTAGCATCTTCAAAAAGCTACATGTGATGCTAACAGCCTGTCTCTTTAATTTGCAAATCCACGATGAAGCTAGGTAACCAGCTTTCAACCAAAAAGAAACTGCCACTTTTGGGGGGAGAGCCCACTGATTTACAAAGGGCATCCTTCAATTATTTAAGGAGCAGTCAGCAGTGCCATAACTTTAAGTATGAATCAAGTGGCATGACTGAAAAATTTGTCACAGTGTGTTAGATCAATGGTAATTACCTCACTGACACGAGTACTATTATTATTTTACAGGCCTGCAAACAGGATCATGGACGCAAGGAAACACAAACTGCAGTCTGATCAATACTCTCTGAAATATGACTCTCCACGGTCCAAAATGGAGTTTTCAAGCCAGGCACACCATTATAGGCTGATCTTTTCCTCTCTCCTTCTGCCTGAAAAGAATACCCTGAAGTAAAACACAACAGCAATTGGTCAACTTGTTTCTGGCTTTAAATAGGACCAGAGTCACTTATTCTTTCTAAGGACTTCTGGACCCATTATAAGTCTGTAACAGTCAACACCCCCAAAGAAACAGGGGATGAACTTTCTGTTCTAGGTTTTGCTTTTTTTCCTAATAGGTAGATTGTTGAGTAATATTGTGCCATTTTGGCTTGTTCTGCTGTCATAGGAAACTCCTATCATCATTTATACCTCCACCCTTCAGGATCTAATGAACCACAAGATGCCATTACCTATCTAAAGTCATGTTGGTGTGCATAGTGCTCTTTAATCCTCTCATGTCATGTTTGACCTAAAATTTTAGACTCACTGTGTTACGATGACTCAACTTGGACACTACCTTGGTTCTCCTTATTTGCAATCTAGTACCCCCCAGGAATATCATTTCACAGCTTGGGGTTACCAAACAGATAGATGCACATAGGCACATACTACTTTGGCTTTGAAATGAGATATAGTCATTTAAGGAAGAAGGTGAGGAGATTCAATTATAAAGAAAGTTCTCCATATTGCAATATATACTCAGGGTATATATTGCCTCGAGTTAGTTTCATGAACTACAAAGCTCCAGGTAGAAATAGATTATTTTAAGCTGAAGTAGACTAGATAAAACCACTGATAATAAATGATAATAATGATGTTTTGCAGAATTGTATATTGCAGAATTCTGAGAAAATTACAGGAAGCAATGAGTGCTATCTGTCTTATTATTTTTAGTAATGTTAACATTCTGTATGGGTTTATGGTTTTAATTCAACTTGGTACCCCTGCTTTGGGATTATAATAAATATATGAAAAGCAGGCAATATATAAAATGTAAACATGTTAGTCACAGTGGTGATCTTCTTTACTGGAAAAAACACATTGAATATCCTAAATTTCTTTCTCTAAGAAATGTCAATTGTTTAGGTATTCCTCGCTCTATTGCCGGAATATCATATTTTTGTATTATATTAAATAACAATGATGATGATTTATGTTTTGCTTTAGAAAACTTGAAATTCTTACAGTTTTCATCCTGAAGAATTTTCAGAAATGCTTTGTTTCTAAAACTAATTTAGCTTATTTATAACAAATGCAACAAGCATTGTCTTCAGCATAACCGTTCATGGGATTCCTCACATTGTGACATCTACATAAATTTTTATCTTATTTTTTATAATTCAGCTACCTCACCAAGATCACTATTAATTACAGCTTTTTTAAAAAAGAAAAGTGACATTTTATGAAGACTTTACAGTTACAGAAGAAGAAAAAACCCATTAGCTAACTTTAGTTATCTAACACACATTAAGTACAATATTCCATTCTAAGGGTTACTAACCAGTAGCTCCTTTGTAAAGAAGACTAAACAATACTTTAAAAAAAAAAAGAAACTATACCATCATTCATTACTTATTAGTCAAGAAACAATAAAAATAACAGGTTTTTTTTACTAGATAACACAATTTTTAATATCTGATGCAGATCAAGCAAAGAGGAATATAGCAGATTTTAGCTAAGTAAAGGAATGGTACATTTTATGAAGCAGCTTGCCCTGGGCCAACTGTTGTCCCTGGAATTTCAGTCTGCTGCTCAGACTTTTTAAAAAAAACAAAGTTTCTTCTCAATTTGTTTACCCGAGATGACATATAACTCAGCCAAGGCCAATCTTTTACTTAAAGGTTTTGATCATGAGTTTTTAATTCATTTATGTGTCTCTTGCATTACAGGTGAAACTCAAAAAATTAGAATATCATACAAAAGTTCATTTATTTCAGGAATGCAACTTAAAAGGTGAACCTAATACATGAGAAAGACTCATTATATGCAAAGCAAGATAATTCAAGCTGTGGCCATAATTGAGATGATTATGGCTTACAGCTCATGAAAACCCCAAAGCCACAATCTCAGAAAATTAGAATATTGTGAAAAGGTTCAATATTCTAGGCTCAAAGTGTCCCACTGTAATCAGCTAATTAAACCATTATACCTGCAAAGGGTTCCTGAGCCTTTAAATGGTCTCTCAGTCTGGTTCAGTAGGAATCACAATCATGGGAAAGACTGCTGACCTGACAGTTGTGCAGAAAACCATCATTGATACTCTCCACAAGGAGGGAAAGCCTCAAAAGGTAATTGCAAAAGAAGCTGGATGTTCTCAAAGTGCTGCACATTAATAGAAAGTTATGTGAAAGAGAAAAGTGTGGAAGAAAAAGGTGCACAAGCAGCAGGGATGACCGCAGTCTGGAGAGGATTGTCAGGAAAAGGCCATTCAAAAATGTTGGGGACTTTCACAAGGAGTGAACTGAGGCTGGAGTCAGTGCACCAAGAGCCACCACACACAGACGGATCCTGAACATGGGCTTCCTCTTGTCAAGCCGCTCCTGAACAACAAACAATGTCAGAAAGGTCTTACCTGGGCTAAGGAAAAACAGAACTGGTCTGTTGCTCAGTGGTCCAAAGTCCTCTTTCCTGAGGAGAGCAACTTTTGCATCTCATTTGGCAACCAAGGACCCAGAGTCTGGAGAAAGAATGGAGAGGCATACACTGCAAGATGCTTGAAGTCCAGTGTGAAGTTTCCACAGTCTGTGTTGATTTGGGGAGCCATGTCATCTGCTGGTGTTGGTCCACTGTGCTTCATGAAGTCCAGAGTCAACACGGCCATCTACCAGGAGATTTTGGAGCACTTCATGCTTTCTTCCGCAGATGAGCTATGCGGATGCTGACATCATTTTCCATCAGGACTTGACACCTGCCCACATTGCCAAAAGCACCAAAAGCTGGTTCAATGACCACGGGATTACTGTGCTTGATTGGCCACAAACTCACCTGACTTGAACCCCAAAGAGAATCTATGGGGCATTGCCAAGAGAAAGATGAGAGACATGAGACCGAACTATGCAGAAGAGCTGAAGACCGCTATTGAAGCATCCTGGTCTTCCATAAAACCTCAGCAGTGCCACAGGCTGATAGCTTCCATGCCACGCCGCATTGAGGCAGTAATTACTGCAAAAGGGGCCCAAACCAAGTTCTGAGTACATATGTATGCTTAAATTTTTCAGAGGTCTGATATTGTTCTATGTACAATCCTTGTTTTATTGCATATAATATTCTAATTTTCTGAGATTGTGGATTTGGGGTTTTCATGAGCTGCAAGCCATAATCATCTCAACTATGACAAATCATGGCTTGAACTATCTTGCTTTGCATATAATGAGTCTATCTCATATATTAGTTTCACCTTTTAAGTTGTATTACTGAAATAAATGAACTTTTGCATGTTATTCTAATTTTTTGAGTTTCATCTGTATTTAAATGCCAACATGAATTGCATTCCAATCTTTATAAAATAAACAATTTAATTCTCACCAAACAGTTAATGTTTTCCTTGCACACGTAGAGGAGAATGTTTAAAAACATCATTCAGATGTACCATCAATAATGTATTTTATTGCATATATCCCTGTCCTTTTTGTAGATTTTAAAACAGTGAGAAATCTTGAAAAAAAAAAAAAAGATTTATGCCACTGTAATATCTTGACTATCCTTTGTAGCTCTTGAGAATGAAGAAATTATGGGCTGGTGCTATGAAAAATAGTTTACAGTAATGCTGCATTGTTCAACATATTATGACATCGGAGACATTTTCTGATAAACATTATTTTTCTTTAAAAATCCCCCTTTAACATTTGTTCAAGGAAAAGCCATAAAATATATCTTCCAAGTTTTTGATATAGTGAAGTTGATCCAAAACTTGATCATTATGGTATGCTACTGAGCAATTGTACAAAAATCATCAAATGCAACTAATTCTTTTCTGTATTTTTAGATTTCACACTAGAGAAAACAGTAAAAAAAAAAAAAAGGATGCCATGCTTGGATTCTGGAGATCATGTGCTTTTGGGGTGGAAGAGAAAGAAATATCAGAAATGGAGGTGAATAGTTCATGAGTGACCATGTATTATTTTGGAAGCGGCCACAAATTAGCTATAAAATCATGTTACACCTTTAAGTGGTGACCTCATAATAAAAATGATAAATAGTCAGTAGCATGTAACTGGATTCATAAGAGAAATTTATTGGCCACTCTTGTGGTATAAATATATTGATATCAGGCCAGTGGGAAATAAAAAAACATCAGTAAATCATGTTGCATCTACAACCATACTAATATCATGAGCTGCTATAAGGTATAACCAATATTTTTATACCTGCAGAAGCCCCTCTGGCAAGTTATAGTCAGAAGGCATGAAAGCGGCATAAAGCTTGTTATTTCCCTCAGCTGGAGATGGCTTTACACATCCCATTTGATAGGTTGTGCAGAAAGTCCTTTCCAATGACTTATGTCTTCTTTTTTCCTTTTGTGAACAGTGACTATTTTAGAAAACCTTGGTTATATATTATTTGCCATCCTTACAAAATCAGTCTTTTCTAAGTCTCTTGCCTTTTGCCCCAATACATGGGATCACTCTTATTCAGATTGGGGTAGAAAGCCAGATTTAATTGGCAAGAGAAAATTAGCATTTTGTGAACGTGAACCGAATGGAAGGCTAGGCAAAACTCCAGAATCATGATTCAGAGTTTGATGAGAAGTTCCCCTTTAGTGGGACTCCACTTTGAAACACAAAGAAGTCAGAAGCGCACAAAAGTGAGAAGTCCTTTCACTTGTAAAAACAAATCAAGGCAGCCATCCTGTTAGGCTTTAGGCCTCACCTGGTAGTTTCAGCAGCTTCTTTTGGCTATTGGAACCATCAGACAAGGTTTCATAGTGGCACACAGTGTCTAAGGAGGCAAATGGCAATAGCCCTGAGATTCAGAACACTTCACCGAGGAAAACAATAGCCACCTTCACACATTTTTAATGAGTAAATTGTGTGCTTACTTTGGGGTCAGGTGAAGAAGGGGCTATGGACTTGTTACATCATACAGCCATGAGACAGCTTTACTAGATTTTATGACAGAGGTCTTCAAACTTGACAGCTTTAAGACATGTCGACTTCAACTTCCATAATTCCTCCTCCCCAGTCATGTTAACTCAGGAATTCTGGGAGTTGAAGTCCACAAGTCTTAAACTTGCCAAGTTTGAAGACCCTTGCTTTATGATGACATTGTAGATGAATTGAATACAGTTTTCTGCATTTTGACAGCAAAATAGAGAATGTTCCAAAAAAACCAAGCCTTCCAGATGTGTGTATATCAGCTCCCTGTGCATTAGCTTGCATGGCAATTGTTGTGAATTCTGGGAGCAGACTTCAATTGTGGAAGGCTGACATATGATATTCTCACACTGTTCAGTTGTTACTTTCATAGGGCAACTGTTTAAATGTGGCACTAAAATTTCAAAATTGCTTCTTTCAGGAAACCTAATGATTCCTGACTGACTTCTAAAAGTTTAGCAATGATACTTTTCCATTTTTTTTTCTGGCTATAATTCTGCAGCTCTTTGTTTTATAATCTGATACATCATACATTTATACTGACTTGACCATGTTTTCTTTCATCTTTAAATATTTTTTTTAATCTTAATTTTTTAAAAGAAAAACTACATGCTATTTTATCCTATTTTTTTACCTTAAATTTAAATATATTTCTTGATCCAAATGACAGAAAACTATGCAATCAACTGAGAAGTATGTAAGACTGGGGTAGGTCTAGTTAAGATACATGAAATTGTGTAAGACACTTGTTTTAAAATTATATCTAGTGAGGGGACACAAAAGCTGACTGCCCGGGTTGAAATGTAAGCACTGAACAATGAAATGAACTTCTGTTCCTGCCCCTGCTCCTGCCTACCTAACAGTTTGAAAGGATGCAAATGCAAGTAGATAAATAAGTACCACTTCAGCGAGAAGGTAACATGTTCCATGTGCTTTTGGCATGTAAACATGCTGGCTACATGACCACGAAAAATGTCTTTGGACAATGCTGGCTCCCTTGGCCAAAAAATGGAGATGAGCAGTAGGTCAGTAATAGTGTGGGGTGGCATTTCTTTAGGGGCCGCACAGCCCTCCATGTGCTCACCAGACTGACTGCCATTAGGTACCGAGATCAGATCCTCAGACCCCTTGTGAGACCATATGGTGGCCTCACCAACCACACCATTGGGTTGGCCACACCATTGGGTTCCTCCTAATGCAGGATAATGTTAGACCTCATGTGGCTGGAGTGTGTCAGCAGTTCCTGCCAGACAAAGGCATTGATGCTATGGACTGGCCCACCTATTCCCCAAACCTGAATCCAATTGAGCTCATCTGGGACATCATGTCTTGCTCCGTCCACCAGCACCACGTTGCACCACAGACTGTCCAGGAGTTGGGGGATGCTTTTGTCCAGCTGTGGGAGGAGATCCCTCAGGAGACCATCCACCACCTCATCAGGAGCATGCCCAGGCATGTAGGGAGGTCATACAGACACGTGGAGGCCACACCCACGACTAAGTCTCCTTTTGACTTGTTTTAAGGACATTACATCAAAGTTGGATCAGCCTGTAATGTTTTTTTCCACTTTAATTTTGAGTGTAACTCCACATCCAGACCTCCATGGGTTGCTAAATTTGATTTCATTGATAATTTTTGTGTGATTTTGTTGTCAGCACATTCAACTACATAATGAACAAAGTATTTAATAAGAATATTTCATTCATTCAGATCTAGGATGTCTTATTTTTGTGTTCCCTTTATTTTTTTGAGCAATGTATATAGCTTCCAGGAGAATTAGTGTTTGAAATGTCAAGTAGTGAACAGATGTTTGCAATTGTCCAATGTTTAAGAAACTGGGAAAGTAGAATTTAGATTAAATAAAAGATATGAGAATTTATGGCATTCTGTTTAATCCAAGGATTGTGTATTACAATAATCAGAGATGTTTGACTAAGTCTTTAATCCCTTTATTTAAAATTGAAAACTAGGAAAAGGACTGTTGAGGGGAGTAAAAAGAGGGATCAGCTTAGAATCCTTACATAGCTACAAACAAACAAAGTTCAATTGACCTTGATTGCTATTATCCTTATCTAACTATAACCAGGTACTGATCAATATCTGAGAAGATATGTAGACTTTTAACAATAAATTGAACCTTCAGATGTGGACCTGGTTTTTCATGCCAGACAATTTGCTATTTTTTAATCCATCAATAGGAAGAGAGTTCAGACTATCTTTTTTTTCCCAAAGATTGAAAAAAATCTGAGCTTCTTTTTTTTAAACACAATTACTTGGGTGTTCTGATTTTTTCATACTTAATTTGACAGTAAACTTAAAAGTTTATCACTTTTTATCATGACTATTCAATAGGAAGAAATAATTGTTCCACACAACACCTACAGTAACATTATAATATTCAACATTATTCTCATGACCCTGATTCTTCAGTAATGATCACCCAGGGTAAGGTCAGTTTAGAAAGATGCCCTGAAACTTAAATTCGTAGCTTCCCCCTTGAAGCTTTTTATTCTGTAAAACAGTTGTAAAAACTGTAAAACATCTCCACTGAATGCTTTTTTATGAAGTCAGTTATTATTTATAATTACTGATTCCTTTCTTCTTCTTTTCCTTTCATTTTAAAATGCTAACGAGTGTTAAATGAGAATGGGAATGGCAATATATCAGCAATTAAATTTATTTTTATTCAGGAAAGCAATAAATTTGAAAGTAATGCTGCATCAAACAGGAAGCAAAAGGGGGAAAGATGAAAAGAAAGCAGTAATTAAAAACACGGTTATTATGAAAAGCCTCAATAATGCCCTGCCAATGCAGATTGGGGCAGGACTACAGTTATGTATTAAAACACAACCGTAACATGATTGAAGGACCGCATAAGAAACAGTGATTGCAATAACTTCAGGGCTGCAATAACTTCATCTGTATTGTCCATAATAGATGAAAAGAAGAAAAGGAGAGTCCTCCACTGCTCAGGTCGAACACCTTCAGGTGTTCAGGTGCTCTCCAAAAAGAATAATATCAAGCACAGGATTTTGCATAATGAAACGAGTGCATTGCATTAAGCTTTTCTGCAGCTTTCCTATCCTTCTTAACAATTGCTTCCCAACCTTTTTACCTGATAGCCCAAGGGCTTCCCTTGCCAATTTTCTGGTTTTGATAGATTTATGGACTGAAAGGGTTTTAAAATTAGAATGATGTTTTTTAGCAACGGGCCTGTCATACTCTTAGCAACTTACATTTATTTCTACAGCATTTATGCCCTTTTTCTTCTTTCTCATTTGGATAAGACTTCTACTTCTTGACAGGAATTCCCCTGTTCTCTGTTTTTTCTTCCACACTGTGCCTTATCCTTGCTGAAATCCTTGGCATGTTTCCAAATAATGTTTCTTCAGAACCCTGATTTGAATCCAGAAGTTGGGAACCTACTAAAGCAGGGGTCCCCAACCTAGTGGGCTGTAAGAGGTTTGCAACCGGGCCATGGAAAGGGTTGGCGAACACGCATGTGCACAATCTCATTTGCATGAGGGCACATAGGTGTGTGCTTCATTTGCTGAGTGGCAGGTGTATGTGCACGTTGCTTGCGCAAATAGAACAGTGAGTGCACATTGGCCATCCACTTATGTGGCACCATCCCCTCTCCCCCCCCCCCCCCGCCCCCGCCGGCTCACAAAGCAGGAAACTTTGGGGAACTCTATACTAAAGGCAATAACCTGCATGGGCCTGCTGAATTTTGAATACCAAGAAAACAGTCTGAATAGCATGAGGCTTATAAGATCATGATAAAAACTTAGAGGAAAACATGGTTCCTTAACAATCCTGCTAAACCCGACACAGTTCATAGAATTAACTTTTTTAGCTGTTTTCATAGAATACACGTAGTCCTTGACTTACAATAGTTCATTTAGTGACTGTTCAGAGTTTACAACAGCACTGAAAAAAGTGGTTTACGACCGCTTTTCCCAATTAACAACCATTGCAGCAGCATCCCTATGGTCAGTGTGATGACCCGGAGTGTAACACAAACATAACAAAATCCCAAACGTGCATAAATGTCCTTTAATGCCTCCAACTTGGCCCCACTGTTCAATAATTCTCAGTTGGAGATAAAACTTATTCAAAAATAGTCTTCAAAAGCACGCAATACAGTCAGAATTTAATGAGCAGATAGAGGTGAAATAAAAAACCAAAACAAACTACAATGAAGGAAATTTCACAACGGACCAGGATAAGTAATTACCAAGTTCAAGGAGATAACAAGGCACAGTCTGTTGGAAGGATGCCAACCAAGTTAACTTCAGCCCAAAATAAAACATGCTTTGCTTCTGGCAACACTGTGTTTTAACTGTCTCTCTTATATACAGTCTCTCTTATATACCATCTCTCTTATATTCTCCCCAGCTGCAACCAAAGAGGGGGATCATGGCCTCTTCCTCTCTCGTAAGCCAAGTTGTTTCCTTCTCCGTTCCTCCCTGTGTGTCCTAGGATCACAGGGGATGGGCCTGGTTCTTCCTCTGACTGCCCAGCTGGCCTCTGCTCTTCCCCAACTTCCTCCACAACCTCTGGAGCCACACCCCCATTCCCTGTCTGCTGTTCCTCCTCTCCCTCAGAGTCCAACTCTAACAAGGCCATGAGAGTCAGCTTCTATCCCAGGGCAGTGGCTCTTCTGAATTCTACTGTATAGTGCAGTGTTGGTGTGGTGTTGGGGGTTTCAGTTCAATGTGTGAGTGTGTGTTTGTGTTTATTTCATGGTCATGATGTGCACTGAATGTGGTGTTTGATTTCATTGTACATTGTGCAATGACAATAAAGTAAATTAAATTAAACTTAACTTGATCAAAATTCAGATGCTTGGGAACTAACTCATATTTATGACAGTTGCAGATCCCATTTTGCGACCTTCCTCACAAGCAAAGTCAACGGGGAAGCCAGATCCAGATAACAACCCTGCTATTAAATTAATAACTGAAGTGATTCACTTAAGAAATGTGGCAAGAAAGGTTGTAAAATGGGTAACATTCCCTGAACAACTGTCTCACTCAGCAACAGAAATTTTGGGCTGAATTGTGGTTGTAAGTAGAGGGTGATCTGTAGATGCAGAAATTGTGACAGTTAATAGTTAAGGGTTTTGAGGGTCCAGGATAGGGAGTGTTTAATTTTCCTTTCCCAATTCCAAGATACATACTGTGGCTCTGTTCTTGATAGGGTGCTACAGTGGGAAGAAAAGTATCTTGGCATTAAGTATTTATTCCATAAAAATAATTTACGCTAATTGCCTGAATGAGGTTATTCCTAGTTTGGCTTTAGGTTGTGTAAAGCTGAAACCAATTTGATTGTGCACAGACAAAAGCCAACTCACCTAAAGAAGTATTGTTTATGTTTAATTTGGTGCACATAAGAGGATTTGAGTCTCTCTTCATTGTGGGAATTCTCAGTGGACAGCCTCTATTTCAATAAAAGGAAATAAATCACCTCCAGAATTTACCTATGCTTTTTAGTGACTCTAAACTTACAACAGCGCTTTGATTTATTCTTGCTGTTATGCTGTGAGTTAAGGGTACATTTTGGTTCAGAGGAGGGAAAAAAAAAACAGGAGGAGGAGGGAAGAAGAGAGAACAAGGTCTAAATTTGTTGGTTTCCTGCAACATTTTGGTGTCATTATTCAAACGCTAGCTTGCTTGACTTCATAAAGAAAAAGCAGCCATTTACCCAGTAGCAAAAGATATTAAATCATTTTTCTATTTTACATATTTCCAGCTAAGCTATAACCCCTTTCTGTTTCTTCAAAGCAGTTGTAGTTATGCATTTGTTTTCTCGATGCATTTTTCATCATGCTTTTTTAATATCTTTATTCCTGGTTGTTGGTTTGTTTTATTTTTTTCAAAGGGAAGAGAAGGAAATAATAACTCATTAATGTGTCAGAATAGGTGGAAAATCACAAGGGAGTCTTTGTTTAAATTTTTAAGTATTAATTTCTTTCATGATGAATTTTCGTCTGTCATTTTCTTAATATCATGCACATGAAATAATCATGTCTTAAAACGGTCTGTAATCGAAGGACATTTTCATTTCATGATCATCCTGGGAATTGCAGTTCAAACCTTTTTTTCTTTCTTAATGTTGCTGTGATATAAGGACAAGGTCTATGCTCACACGCACTTTCACATTCCTATAATTCACTTACTCTTGCTGACTCTTCCACCTATAAGTCTTTAATTATTGGTCTTCTGTGACAGCAGGATGGTGGTTTACATTATATATTTAGATCTTTTCAAGTTACCCAATAGCTGTAGGATCTAGGCAAATTCTTTCTGGGACCATTTGTTCTGCAAAAAAAGAATAAATTGAGGAAAAAATCTCTCTCTCTCTCTCTCTCTCTCTCTCTCTCTCTCTCTCTCTCTCTCTCTCTCTCTCTCTCTCTCTCCCTCCCTCTCCCTCTCCCTCTCCCTCTCCCTCTCCCTCTCCCTCTCCCTCTCCCACACCCACCCACATATTTTGGTTTATAACTTTTATGGTCAGGCAGTTGAAGTAAATCATTATTGTTGCCCCTCTATGAAATTAGGAAGTGAATTGAGATCATAACATTGTTTACTGAAAACTTTAATAGGTGTAATTACAACTACCCATCACAATGATTCACTATGGGGATATACATGAGGTGCTAATGTATTAGAGAAAGTGGGACAGACAAACTTTTGTTAACTGCGGGCCACATTTGGGATTTTTTTCATGTATTTTTCTTCAGTGAGAACATTTTCCAACACTGAATGGCACCAAAGACAAGGAAGCAGGAGAAGAAAAATAATGTTGGACTCATATTTCTTTCCTACTGTCTCCTGTGCTTTTACTGGCTTTTTGTGTGTCCAATCTTACTTGGCCAATAAAGAATTGTATTCTATAAAGAACTCCATTCCCTTCCATTCTTTAAAGAATGAGAAATAAAAATGGCCAGTAATCATTTGGGAAGTTGTAAGTGGTACCAATGAGCTGCATCACTTAATTTCCACTTAATTACTAGTGGTGCAAGCAGTGGTCTTTCATCCAGGCTGCAAAAAAACAAAACAAAACACCTGCTATTTAATGAAAAAACACAGACCTTGGCTTTCTAGAGCTAAATCATCAAGAATCATCATCCTTGTTTAAATGACTGATAAGAGTTGCTTTTGAATTGTGACTTATTGTTATTGCTTTGGCAGTTTCTGCCCAAAGAAGAACATATGACTTTCTCTAGCTTGCCCATCAATTCTCCCAGTCCTTCTTTTAGATATTTCTTTTGGTTTCAAATTTTTATTAATTTATCAAAATATAAAACACAGAAATACAAAGAAAAGGGAATTAATAGTAAAATAAGGGAGGAAAAGGGAAAGAGAGAAAAGGGTAGAGGAGATGGAAAAAAGAAAAAAGAGCATTGACTTCCAAAATCAAAGTTTATTTTTTCCCACCTCAAGCACAAAGTCCAAAAATGGTTTGCAAGTAGAAACAAAATTGTGTTTTTCAACCAAAGCAGTCAATTTAGCCATCTCTGCTAACTCCATCAATTTTTGCAGCCATTCATCCATTGTGGGAACCACAGTGTCCTTCCATTTCTTTTAGAGAATTCTTGACATGGGAATGCTTTTAATTGCAATGGCCTAAATCTCACATTTCCATCCTTTGCAATTCCCCAATCCATTTTCATTATCTTCCTTTAACAACTCGACTTCTCATATTGAAGGCAGCCCAAATACCTGATTGAGAACCTGCTGGCTAGTAGTTAGGGAGGCATCTGATTTCAGGTAGTTATTTTAACTAATTGCATAGCCATTCAGAATATTTTTTCAGAATCAAAAATACACATTTATTCCTAGTTGTGGTTTAAAATCTGCACTGAAAGATCTCTCTAATATTAGGCACTGCAATGTTAATGTATGAATGATCATTGAGTAATTCAATAATAGTTAAGGAGTGATATCTCAGCAAAATAATTTCTGTTTGGAGTGTGTTCATGAGCATGTTGCTTAATATGTGTCAGCTGGATTGAGCCAGATCTTGTTTTCCAAACACAATTCATAATTCCATTCCGAATGTATTTTACTTACTTCCATTTTTTTCTTTGCAAGACACAGTTCTTACTTTCATACCACAACTGTATGAACAGCCATTTTGGGTTCTTTTGAGAATTGTTCATTCCTCATAACAATTCACATATTATTCTATCAACATCCTCATGTCTCAGGATTTCTCCATACATTTTTACATCTTTAGTAAACATTCACGTAAAGCGTACAAATTCCTATACTCACTGAAGGTTTGTTTCCTTGTTTTGCTATTTTTGACTAACTTGGAAAAAATCATTTCATTTTCACTGTCAGGCAGAACCATTTTTGTCTGATACATTAATTTTCATATCCATACTTCTGGTTGCATCACATGATCTATCTAACATTTGCTGCGAAGGATTAAGGTTTTCAGCCAACAGCAGGGTATCATTTGCATACAGAAGTAAAATGCATTCACTTTCCAAACCAAGATGCATTTATTGCCACTACAAGCATTCCTTATACATTTATTTATACAGCAATCGAAGGTAAAAATAAATTTGCTACATACACCACTTATTTTCATCTATGCTTTGTTTATTTATTCAACCAATTTATACTCATCTCAACTTGTGGGTGGTGGTGAATTATATTGAAACAATATACAATGTTAAAAGTAAAAAAATAAAAGCAGTGAGAAAAATTACAAAAATTAAAATGCCTAGCAGCTGAGATAAATACAAACAAAACATTCATCATTAACATAAACAGAAATGTCAAAGTTGCTCTTTGTTTTCTCAGCCTCATTTAATCTTATTTAATCTTAATTCCTTATTCTATATTTTTTACTGTTATTTTTTTCTGCATTCCTATTAAAGTATCTTTTCTCATCTTCATGTTTTACAGCAGTAATTCTCTTACAAGTGTTTTTCCTTATCCACAGTCCCTTTCACATCATCAATGCACCAAGTCAGTGGTGAGATTCAAATTTTTTTATTACCAGTTCTGTGGGCATGGCTTGGTGAGTGTGGCAGGGGAAGGACACTGTAAAATCTCCAGTTAGAGATGGTATTTGCCAGTTCTCCAAACTACTCAAAATGTCCGCTACCGGTTCTCCAGAACTGGTCTGAACCTCTGCACCAAGTGTTGTTTTTCATACTCCCTATTAATATTGTTCCATATATCACCGAATCTCCTCCAATTAAAGAAGAAAAGCACACAGCAGTATCATTTAACCATTTAATTTGCTATTCATATTATGAAAAGAATGCTAAAATTTAGCTAAACTAAGTGAAAATTGAAAGCTTTTTCCATGCAATCGAAATAAGCTATAGAAGTTCAGTGGGCCTGTTTGCAATTTTGAGAATATTTCACGGGAACTGTCACAAAATGGCTGCTATGAAAGAGTTGAGATGCAGCCTGAACCCCGTATGCCAAATCACATATTTGCTCCCACAAAACAAAGTGATGTTTTTCAAAATACACATATGTGCCTCTTATATTTGAGAGGTCTTTAAACATCTGTCCCTCTGATCACAGCAATCTCGGGGCAGATCACAAAATCTTATCTTTTCTTTCTTTTCTCCTTTCTCCTTTTCTCCTCATTCCTCTTGTTTTCTGTTCCTTCTTTAACCCAAAAGGTCCCAGTACTTGTAATTTGAATTCTATTTTTCACTATTTTGAAGACTGGTAAGGAGAAGGAAAGACACAAGAAATGATTGATTGCCAGTAAGAAAAGAAAGATTTATTAGTGTTTATCCAGAAATACTGGCTAGCCTGCTGTTGAGGCAACAGAGCCCAGCAGGCTGCAGATTGGGGATTTGCACCAACTCTGTTCCACACAAACACATTTATCAAACGTATGAGACACACACAGAGAAAGAGAGAGCACGGCTGGGACATAGGAAGGAGAGAGGGAAGCCCCCCAGTATGTGCAGGGTCTGAAACATGTACAAGTTCAGGAGTAACTGGGACCCAGATCAGCACTGAATTTAGGATCCTCAGCACTGCCTTTTCTGCCACCCCTGGCTTCTTCGCTCTGTGCATACGCAATACTTTGCGTGTGTCTCTCTGGTCTGCACTATGCAATCATTTTTCTCTCTTGGGTTCACTGAAGCAAGGAAGACATGTCAGTGCCTGATGAAACCCCATTTTCACTGATTATCTCCCTTAAAAATATTTCATTTATCAGTGCCAAGATTTAAGTACTTCCCACTTGCAGGCAGCCAAGTGTGTCCTGTTGACTATGTAGCACGTCAATTTACATTGGCGGTGACAATGTTATCATAGGCGTTAACGTCTTCTCTTGCTTTACATTCTTACTGCCTCCTTCGCCATTCTCTCCTCTCTCTCTCCCCCCCCTCGCCCCTCCACCCCATAGCTTGAATCTGGAAAAAGCTTCATTTTCCTTTCCCTTTTCTCATAAGTTCAAAGTAGAGAGATGGAAAAGAGGAGGAGACTCTGATGGGCGTATCTGTATATCTGTTAGTCATTTGCAAAGGCATAAATTTCAATTTCACTGGGTTCCCTTCCATTATCACCTGGGTGTTCATTTTTTCCCAAATAGAAATGTAATTTCCTCCAATGTTTTGCAAATGATACCTGAATAGAATGCCATTTCGATTTTGCCAAAAGAATAATTTCTTCTTTCCTTTCCCCCACTTCTCCTCTCTTCCTTTTCCTTTGTTTTTATTAAAACACCTTTTGTCCCTCTCCCTTTTCATATGTGCTTTTTCATTTATTATATTAGTGAACTCATGCAAAAGAGAAACTTGCTTGGCTTTATTCTCTAACGTTTCCACTAAGGCCTTTTTATTATATTTCAGAGAAAAATCCCCCCCCCCCCAAATGACAAAGAAGGGATTTTGGAGAGGTGGGGTAAAGGAGGGTCAGTGGGCACAGGGCTGTCAGATTTGCAAGCATACAAAGACAGAGTGGCAACATTAAGACTGCTGGATTGCATTGCCTGAAATGAAATGAATAGGCTGAATTTGCAGGGTGCCAAAGAACGCTGTATAAAATAAATAGAAGTGAATCAGAATCCATATTTCAAGCTTGCTGACAAAGTGCATTAACTAAAGAAAGGATATGTAGACTCTATCAAAGGAGGTATTTTGGTGGGGGCCTTAGTTAACAGTTTATGACATGAGCCAGTTCGGTTGCAAAATTTGCTAAGAACAAAATGTGTAAAATCTGTGGCTAGGCATTTGAGAGTCCAATATCCGTATTTATTCCTTAGGACTATTCCTTAGGACTATTTATTCATGAGGCCAAGTTAACAAACTCTCTCAACTTCTGACTAGTTGTATTCCTAGATTTAATTTCAAAAATGTATCCTGAGGCATAAGCAGCTTTCCTTTTACTTACTGCCTTCCAGATGAGTTGGATTTAACATTGAAGGGCACCAAATGAGGAATCCTGATGCATAAGATATATAATATAAATGGGAATGGGGTGGGGTTAAATGGCTTCATAGAGTACTGTAGCAAAAGAGATCAGTCTCCTGCAATAATCAACGATCTGAAAGAAGCACAAATTATTTTAGAGGCATATGGGCCAACTTGTAGACTACCCATGATCTTGAAAATCTGCTGTCATCAGAGCCACAGCATTATAAAACAAGGCGATAATTTTGTCAACCTCCCCTTTGATTTATATTTTGGTTGTGTAGTTTGCCAGAGCTGTTTTTCAGCTCTTCAGAAGCTGAAGAAGCTTCTTGGATGAAAAGTAAAACATTTTCAATCCCCCCCCCCCCAAAGTCCAGGTGCCTCTTGAAAAAAAACACTTTGGGGGCATCATCTTCTACTTTACTTCCTTCTCATCCTATTTTCCCCCACAACAACCCTGTGAGGTAGGTTGGGCTGAAAAAGAGGGACATGTATTCTGACTACAATCATTAAGTCAGTACCACAGGTTCTTAAGCACAATGTCATGTGACTTGTAACTTCCTGCTGGCTTCTTTGTTGACTTTGTGTTGTTAAAAGCCAGCAGGGAAGTGCCAAATTGTGATCACATGACTTTGAGGAGGCTGTGATAGTTGCAACTTCAAGGATTGCTTGTCAGTCTCTTTTTTCACTGCTGTCATAACTTTGAACAGTTACTGAATGAGTGGTCTGTAAGTGAGGATTACTTGTTGTGAGATGAGCTGTATTTCAATTTAAAACTTAAATTAAAGTTTAATTTAAAGCCAGGAGTGTGATTTTGGGTTTCTCCAAACCATACAGAATTTTAGCTAGGGGCTCTCCTGAACCCTGTCAAACCCCCAGCAGCCCACCCCTGATTAAGATGGAGTATTCGGTAAAGGTTTTTCAAATATACATGGCACTAACATCAATTTAAAAGCACATAATTTTTGATACAATGTATGTCAAAAATCAGACATTGATTACTGGGCTCATCAAGGGAACCCAGTGAAAATCTTCCAAATCAAGCTTTGATGTGTAGGTTCCTATGGCGATTTTCAAAATTGTGTCTTAAGCCCAAATGAAACAATAGCTGAAACTTTCCCATGCTAATCCTTATTCTTATGAAATCCATAGAATTATAATTAATGTGACACAGGGGAATTGCTCAATATTTATCAATGCAGGTCTGGTTTATGGATCTTGACTTCTTAGGCTGAAACAATAAATAAAATAATCAGGGCGAGATTGGAAGCCATCTGAATTGCTGATTGGTTATCTTCATATACAACAATAGGTTCCTTTACATTACTTCCCATGTCTATCATTAGTTGTTTATAACATACTAAATCCGTACATAATCGAGACAAACATGAGAATTCAGCCTCCATTGTTGATAAGCTTAGATGTTTTTGTTGAATAAACAGCCATCCAATTAACACCTTTCCTAATAACACTACAGTAGCTGACGTTGATTTACATGCAGGTACGTCTGTAGCGAAACTTGCATCGGCATATGCTGTTAAACTTAGTTCATCCTTAGGCTCCAAATATAATGCATAAAGCATCATTTGTTTAAGATATCTCAACACATGCTTAGCAGCTTGCCAGTGCCTTTCAGAAGGCTCAGCATTAAATCTGACTGATTGGTTGACACTAAATATTATATCTGGCCTAGACCAATTTCTAAGATAGGATAAACTACCACTTAATGATTGATAAATGTCTTTATCAAAAACAGGACTTTGCACATCACTGTGGCTAAACTCCTGGCACATTGGTGTTTTAGCTGGTTTACAAAGTTCCATTTTAAAGTTCTTCAGTAACTGGTTAATTTTATCTGCCTGTGAGATTTTGTAGCCTCCCTTAGTTTTATCTATTTTCAAACCAAGATACTGTTTAATCTCACCTAAATGTTTTATTTTAAATTTCTTCTCTAACAGTGAAATAATCTCAGTAGCTTCTTTCTCAGTTTTAGTGATTAATGCTATGTCATCAGTGAACAGTAGCAACAATAAAACTACACTATCACTTTCCTTTTTGAATAAACATGGATCAGCCATGCCAGCTACAAAACCTATCTTTGTTAATTCCTTCACTATGCATATCCTTCACTGGTTCCATTCATAGCCTGATTGCTTCAAGCCATAAAGACTCTTTTTAAATCTCCAGCAATCAGTTTTGTTGTCAGTTTTTATCCCCAAAGGCTTCTTTAAATATATAGTATGTTGCAATGGTGCATGTAGATATGCCGTCTCAACATTTAAATGGTTTATTGTGTATTTCTTCTTAGCTGCCCACACTAATGCTGCTTGTAATGTGGTAGCCTTCAGACTAGGTGCAAACACCTCATCATAGTTGTTGGCTGACTGATTGAACCCTTGTGCTACTAACCTGGCTTTATGGGTAACAATCCCATCCATATCTGTCTTAATTTTATAAATCCACTTACACCCTATGGCATGCTTACCTGGTGGTAATCTGACATTTTCATATACCTCCAACCTTTGTAAAGATTTCAGTTCCTTATCCATTGCTTCCTGCCAAGCAACCTGAACCTTAGCAGGATACAGTTTCAGTTCATTGCAGTTAGTAGGGACTATATTTAGCTGGCATGCCATACTAGCCTGATAACTATCTGGTGGTCGTGTTACATGGGTTGAACATCTAGGCAACTCAGGGCTTTCTGGTGGACTCTCATGTTCTACCTGCTCTTGTTCTTCTACTTCCTCCTGTGCCTGTTCTTCCTTTTTAATGGCTATTGATGGTTTAACTATCTCATCATTAGGGACTACTTGGGTGTCGATAACAACATCATTGTTGGATTCCTGTTCTAGTTTATGCCACCCAACATGCTCAAGAAATTTAGCACTAGTGCTATAGTAAACATTAGCTATGCCTGGAACCCAGAATCTAAACGATCTATGGTTGGCCTTGTAACCTACGAAAAATAATTTCCTATCTCTATGTTGCCCTTTCAGTCTTACTTATGAGGGACTATGCACCCATGCTGGAGCTCCAAATGTGGGTAGATAACTTAAATTTGGTTTTCTACCATGCCAACAAGTGAATGGCAATTCACCAGTTGTTGTGCTCACCACATTATTTAAAACATAGTTGGTACACATTATGGCTTCAAAACACAGTGTTTCAGGCAACTCTGAGTTGGATAACATAGTGCAAGCCATGGCTTGTAATGTTTGCCCCCTTCATTCTATAAATGAGTTTTGTTGTGGCCTGTAAGGGGCAGGACGCTTATGCTCAACAGCAGCCAATTTCAACATAGTTTGGAATCTAGTGTTAATAAACTCAGTCCTGTTACCTGTAACTAAGCAAATTACCCTATGTCTCATTTTCCTTTCAGCAAATCTTAGCCAATTAAAGAAATGTTGGAATGTTTCTGTTTTGTTTTTCATGAGATAGCAGAAACTATACTGTGAGTAATGGTCCATTATAGTCAAAACATAGCAGGCACCTCCCAAGCTGGCTTTCTTAGGACCAGTTATGTCAGCAAGAACAACCTCTAAAGGTTTTTTGGTCTTTAACCCATTCAGTTTGTTTGCTGGAGTAAACTTGCTTTTCTCCTGATTACAAGCATTACAGTTTAAGTACTTGCTATACAGTTTTAATTTTACTCCCTCTGACAATTTAAGAGTTTTGTTAGGAATATAAGTCACCTAACAGGTATTTGGGTTAGAAATATATAAGCCAAGATAGACTTTTTAATACTGTCTCTTTAAGAACATGCTAAAAACTGCATTTGGGTGCAGTTACTCAAATGGCCATAAGATGGAGCCAGAAACTTGGGTTGTTTAGTCTGAGTTTCAGAAGAGAGCATGAATGTATCTCTGTTTCCTTCTGTTGGAAAGTATTGCCGTTGCTCCATTTCTTCTAATTAACTGATATTACTGGATTTAATGTAAGTCTGTTACTGTACTGTTTATTGACACTGGACTTTGATATTTGGATTATCCCTGGATGAAAACTGACTGATTTTACCTGTGAATGACTTTGGACTGCCTATTTTGGACTTTGCTTAAACCTTTCTGGAAATAAAAAAGCTACATTTACTGTACAGTGTATCTGTGTGCTCTGTGTGTATTATTCCAACACTACTCTCTATACATCTCCCTGTATGTGCTCATTCTCCTAACGGGGAATTACCTCAACAAGTTTGTTTCAGCATTTTGAAATTAATGTGCCCCAGACATCTATGCAGTAAATGTATACATTCATCATGTGGCTTAACATTGTTATAAACTGAATTAGCCATCTGCAATTAGTCATCATGTATCACATATAAATCATTCTCTAAAGCAGCAGTAACACTTTTATCCTCTTTCTCTATTATACAGTTATCTCCCCTAAAGGTTACTACATAATCAACATTAACTGAAGCCCTTACTGATAACATATTAAATTTCAGTTTAGGTACATATAACATAGGTAAATGTTCATTTACACATGAACAATGTGCAGTACCTTCACCAGATGCTTACATCTTCCATCCATTTGCCAATAATACATGTTGTTTACTCGTGGACATCTTTACAAACCTGTTTCTAATGCATTGCGATGCTCCACGATCAACTACTCCCAAATCATGGTTTACAGTTGAATTGCCAGATATAGCTAAATTAACATTCTTCTTAGGCTTCTGGTGATTACCAGTATTCTGTCATTTGTCCTTCATACAGAATCTAGCTATATGTCCCCTAGCCCCACAAGAAAAAACATTTCCTAACAGTATAGGCAGTTGAAAACAAATCCTCTTCTTGTGGTTGTTTCTCTCTCAGTTGGTCTCTATCCTGTCTTCTTCTTGTCTCTTCTAACAGTCATATGGTTATGTCAGTCAGTGTCAGTTCATTTCTGGTCAGGACTTTCAGTGAAGATACGTAATCATCATAACTTTCATCCAATGAGGAAAAAATGATGTAAACCTGATGCAGCTCTGAAAAAATCAGTTCCTTTTCATGTAGCTCTTGAAAAGTTTTTTTCCATAAAGTTCAAATGAGCTGACATATCTCCATCTTTCAGAAGATGTGCTCTAAACAGTTTATATGTAAGACGTATATGTGCACCTACACTGTCACGAACATAAATTCTCTTCAAATCCTCCCAACACCTAGCAGCAGACTCTTCTCCATGAATATGAACTAGCTGCTAGTCACTCAGTGTTAGTCCAATTATACAAAGAGCTCATTTTTTGTTCCGTTTAAACTCAGCTAACTTTTTTGCATCATCCTCATCATCTGGATCCCAAGCATTTACATCTGGTGGATCCTAACTGCAGCCCATAACCCTTCCCTACACAGAAGTAGACTGCACTTCATAGACCAGGAAACATAGTTTGTTCCATTGAAATGGATTATCAGTGATAGACTTGTTGACGGGTCTTGTGCCATCCTTACCAGGTCAGTAACCCATAATTAAGCAATAGACAGCTGTCTGTATATGGTACTGTGTATTCACACTAACTCTCAGTTATCTGAGTCTGGGCCCATAACCAGTGTTGAGGTATTCCCTGTTAGGAGAATGAGTGCACTCAGGGAAACATAATGAGAGTGGTGATGAATAACACACAACCAGCACACAGATACACTGAATAGTAAAGTGTAAGTTTTACTTCCTGTAAACCGGTAAACAAAGTCCAACAAACAGTTCAAATCATACATGGTTAAATCAGGTAGTATTCAAAATAATCTGTCCAGGAATAATCCAAAAATGAAGTCTTTTTCTTTGCCAGTATCATAAACAAAGTTCAGTCAACGGAGTTTGCAAATAGTTGCAAGACTCAGAGCAATTCAAGCAGAATGACGATCAGGCAAAAGGAAATGCAAAAAAGAACAAACCAGGTTTCTGGCTCCATCTTATGGCCGTTGGAGAAACCTCAGCCAATCACAATTACAACATTCTCTTAAAGATACAACAGTATTAAATGACTATCCTGTTTTATATATTGCCAACCCAACTGTTAGGTGACTATCATTCCGAACAGCTGGCTTTAAAACAAGAGAAGCTACTCTACTGTCACATAACTGTTATTTCCACACTTGCTACAGGGCAGCATCCTTCATTTTACTTAAGCATGTCAATCTAGTTAGGGGACAGGGCAGTCTGTCAAAAAAAAACTATGTCCTACAACATGAAGTTGATCAACATCTCCTAGCATCTCCTGCTTCAGGCATCTGCCTCAGATTATAGGATTAACTTTTGTTATCTTAACTGTTTTGAAACTTTGTTTCCTATTAAGTGTTCTTTTCTTTTCTTTGATTCTCAACTGTCAAAATTTAATCCACAAGTCCTATAATATTGGGCTAGATAGTAATAAGGTAAAGGTACTAGTCGTTTCTGGCTCTAGGGGGCGGTGTTCATCTCCGTTATAAAGTTGAAGAGCCAGCACTGTCCAAAGACATCTCCGTGGTCATGTGGCCAGCATGACTAAATGCCGAAGGCACACAGAACGCTGTTTTCTTCCCACCAAAGTGGTCCCTATTTTTCTACTTGCATTTTTACATGCTTTCAAACTGCTAGGTTGGCGAAGCTGGGACAAGTAATGGGAACTCACTCCGTTGTGCAGTGCTAGGGATTCGAATCACCGACCTGCTGACTTTTCTGATCACCAAGCTTAGTGTCTTAGCCACTGAGCCACCACGTCATTATATACTGTAGTAATACAAAATGTTACATATAGTAATTAAAAATGCCTTATATATACAAAACACTAAAAACAGAGTATTCAAAATGGTAATCATAGGTAAATATCACATGCAGTGGAGAGAGAAAGGAGAGGGAAAAATTCTCAGTCCAGAAGACCTATTAAATAGTAGAACAGCCTTTTACAGTTACACTGTAGATGTTTCCAACAAACTTTAGACAGCCATTTGTCTGGGATGATATGAAGATTCCTTCCTGGAATCCTGGACCAGATGATTGATCAAGGAAACCTCCAAGATCTTTTCTAACTTTATGATTCTATGAGCTTCCACCTGTGTAACTCTGAATCAGTCTATAAAGTATTCAGTTATAAAGTCACCTTCATATCAGTTGATAGAGGAGCCAGTTTGAAGTAGTGGTTTAAACATCAGGCTAGACACCAGGAGACTGTGACTTCTAATTCTGCCTTAGGTACAAAGGTAGTTGGTTGACCTTGGTCAAATCACTCTTTCTCAGCTGTCAGAAGTAAGCAATGGTAAACCACTTCTAAAATCTTACCAAGAAAATCTGCAGGGACTAAGTTAAGGTAGTCACTAGGAATAAGCACTGACTTGAAGTAACAGACATATCAGCTGATAGGCAACTTCAGATTAATAGTAAACATAAGTGATAATATGCAGAAGAATCCACATTAGAATCCCATAAAGTTACCACATAAGAACTTAAGGCTAGGTCACACTGGCCAATGGATGCAAAACGTATGCAAAAAGCACACAGCGGACAAGCAAATTTTTCATCCGTTGTTATCCCCTCTCAAAAGTGCCCCAAATTTGCATAAACAGAGCGGACAACAATGGAAAGGAACGGACATGGGGAGGATGTAGCGGGGATGTAAAGTGGATGTTCGTAGGAAACCTAGCGGATGGAAGTGGATGGAAGCGGATGACACATCCGCAGGGCTTCCAGGGGAGAACAGCAAAGCGGATGCCTAGCGGAAGGAACGGATGCGTAGCGGATGCATAGCGGATGACGCGGATGCATCACGGATGCCTATAGGATGCATAGCGGATGCGTAGCAGATGCAAAGCGTTCACTGCATATGCGGGGAGGATGAATTGTGTAAGCTCCATGGATATAAAAGGATGCAGCTTGCAAGCAGTCAGCATTCAGAGGAAAGACCTGCTGCCAGAGACATCTTGAGAGAACACCATGGGGAAGAAGAGGAAGCCTGTGCCTACTCCTGCCAGCCCTGGCAAGAAGGACAGAACCACCATCCCACCCCTTGGCACTGACTCTGAAGCTGCTGGTGCTGCTGCTGCTGCTGGTGGTGCTCCTGGTGTTGCTGCTGGTGGTGCTTCTCCTGCTGGTACTGCTGGTGCTTCTCCTGCTGGTACTGCTGGTGCTTCTCCTGCTGGTGCTGCCGGTGCTGTCGGTGCTGCTGGTGCTGCTGGTGCTGCTGGTGCTTCTCCTGCTGCTGGTGCTTCTCCTGCTGCTGCTGGTGCTTCTCCTGCTGCTGGTGGTGCTTCTCCTGCTGCTGCTGGTGCTTCTCCTGCTACTGCTGGTGCGTCTTCTTCTGCTGCTGCTGCTGTGATGGACCAGCCCCAAGGCCTTCAAAGCCCTGCTGCTGAAGGCCCTGAAGCCCCTGCCAGAGGGAGGAAGAGGCAAGGCAAGGAGAAGGGAGAGAGGAAACAGTACTCCATTTCCGAAGACCATGAGGAGGAGGTGCTGGAATGGCTGAGGGAGAACGAGAACCTGTGGAGGAAGGGCCACAGGTTCTATTGTGACACCAAGAGGAAGCAGGCAGCATGGAGAGAGAAGGCAGAGAGCCTGGGCTACACTTCAGATGTACTCCTTGGGTGGTGGAAGCACATGCACACCTGGTATGGCAAGCTACACCTGAAGAAATCCGGGCAGGCCGCTGTCAAGCTCACTGACCAGGAGACCTATGTCATTGCCAGGTGCAGCTTCCTGGGGGGTGAGATCTGCCACAGAGGAGCAGCCCCTCTGTCAACCCTCTCCCTCAGACAGCCCACAGAGAGCCACTCCTCTTCCAGCCAGGAAACAGCTACCATGTCCAGGCAGGTGTCTTTGGAGGGCCCCAAGACAGAGACCCCCCTGACAGCTGCACTCCCCATGCTGGAGGACGTGGAGGATCCCCTGTCTCAGATGGAGCAAGAAGAAGCAGCCACTAGAGACCACCCCACCCCCACCCCCAGCTCCACCTCCACAGAAAGCAGGTAGAGAGGCAGACCGGAGGGAAAGAGCCACACTGTCCTCTTGGAGATCAGGGACACAATAAAAGCCAGTACAGATCTCCTCTCCCAGCTGGTCCACTTCGACATACCATCCCTTAACCGTAAGCCTTTCATCACCTACTTGAGCCAGACCCTCATGGACATGCCCGAGGCCCAGTACCAGGCGATGAAGGAGAGGATCACAGCTCTTCTGCACCACCCTCCAGGCCCAGCTGAACCTGCTCCTACCCACTCCAGGTCTGCTTCTCCACCCCAGGCAATGTCACAGCCCTTCCACGGATTTCAGCAGCCCCTCGCCTACCAAGCCTACCACTACCAGGACTTCCCACAGCAGAGGCAGCCCTTCCCAGTCCAGGCCCAGGTACATCGTATGCCACAGATGTCTCACCTCACCCAGCTGCAGACCGGACAGCCTCACTACACTCCTCCTTCCTCCACCCCACAGCCAAGCCCATCAACGGACAATCTGTCATCAGTCTTGGGCCTCACATCCCGGGTCCTTGAGGAAGGGCCTCTCAACCTCACAGGACTGAGTCAGCTCTCGGAGAGCTTCCTGCACACACCATCTCCTGTTGTACTCTTGGGGCCAGGCACCCCAATGGCGCCACAGACCAGCACTCCAGCAACAGCCACCTCCACAGTCCCTGGCCCCATTACATCTGAGACCATGGGCATGCCTCAGAGTGACTGAGAAGAGTGCCAGAGACTGAGTTGTTAACTGTTCACTTTATCTTTGCTTAAGACACTTTACTTGGGTCATTTTGCTTTTTAATAAAGTCATACAGTTTGTTATTAATAAAGGTTAAGGCCCTGTCACACTGCCCAACGGATGCAAAACGGACACAACGGACGAGCAAAATGTTCCATCTGTTGTTATACGCTCTCAAAAGGGGCAAAAATTTGCATAATCGGAGTGGATAACAAGGACGGGGGGAAGATGCAGGGCAGATGGAAAGCAGATGCGGAATGGAAGCACAGCGGATGGAAGCGGATGGGAGCAGATGGCACATCCGCTAGGCTTCCGGGGGGCTGCAGCAAAGCGGATGCGGAACGGATACAGCGGATGCACAGTGGATGCACAGCGGAAGCCTAACGGATGCCGAGCGTTAATTGCACATACGGTGAGGATGCATTGCGTAAGCCCCATGGATATAAAGGAAAGCAGCTCGGAAACAGGTCACCATTCAGAGGAAAGACCTGCTGCCCGACGGATTGGCTGCCTTGCCTGCCCTGCCTGCAAGCCTTGCTGCCAGCCTTGCTGCAAGCCTTGCTGCCAGCCTCCCTGCCAGCTTGCTGTCTGCCTGCCTGCCAGCCTTGCTGCCAGCTCCCTGCCAGCCTTGCTGCCTGCCTTTCTGCCAGCCTTGGTTCATGTCTGCCTGCCAACCTTGGTGCCAGCCTTCCTGCCAGCCTTGGTGCCTGCCAGCCTTCCTGCAAGCCTTGCTGCCAGCCTCCCTTCCAGCCTTCCTGCCAGCCTTCCTGCCAGCCTTGGTGCCTGCCTCCCTACAAGCCTTCCTGCCAGCCTTGGTGCCTGCCTCCCTGCCAGCCTTCCTGCCAGCCTTGGTTCCTGCCAGCCTCCCTGCCAGCCAGCAATGCCACAACCATGCAGAAGCACAGTAAGCCTCAGCCATCTTCTGCCAGCCCTTGCAAGAGGGACAGGGCTACCATCCCACCCCCTGGCCCTCACTCTGGTTCTGCTGGAGCTTCTGCAGCACGGGCTCGCTCTTCTGCGGCTGGGGCTTCTGCTGCTTCTGCTTCTGGAGGAGCTGATGACAAGCACTCCAGCACCACCCACCTCCACAGCACCTGCACCCTTCACCGCTGAGACTGAGCGACCAAGAGGAGTGCCAGAGACTCATTTTTGTTTTATAGCTTCTTGTTAATAAAGTCTATTTTTGATTCACACACTTGCTTCATTTCTTTTTTTTAATAAAGTCTTGCTGGAAACTTTTAGAAATGGTTTAAGCCTTTGCATGCTTGTGGGATGCGTAAAGATAGCAGTGGGATGGGTTGAGATAGCTGTGGGATGGGCAGGGATACCTGTGGGATGGGTAATAGCTGTGGGATAGATAAACCTCCAGTGCAAGCATAGTGGGACTGGATGGTCCACCCTTCCAGGTGCCACACCTATGGCCCTTTATTATCAATAATAATGTAATAATCATCCACACACGTCAACACAAACACAACTCTTTATTAAATGCCCTGATCATTGTAGGGCCACTCAACATACATGGCACAATCTCATCGGTGTGATGAGACAGGCTGAAGGAAGCATCCATTAAGCATCTATCATCCTGTCTTGCCACTTCACCATTCCAGCTGGGGAGTTGCACCAGTGTTTCAGGAGGTTGCGCTGCTTCTTCCCTTCATGTGAGGCTCTGTTGGTGCCTTGCACATCCTCAGTGTCTAGCAGGTTTCGCCCTTGCCTCCATTCCCCAGGCTCCATGTCCCCATTGCCTTGCTGGCGGTCCACGAGCCTGTTCTGCAAGACTGGGTAGCGGGTGCGCATGAGATTGTGCAGGATGCAGCAAGCTTCCATGATCCTCCTCACGGTCTCTGGGCGATGCTGCATGGTGAAGAGAAGTACCTGGAACCTGTTGGCCAGAATGCCAAAGGCATTCTCCACCACACGCCTTGCCCTGGACAGCCTGTAGTTGAAGATTCTCTCTTCACGGGTGAGGTATTTGGAGGTGTAGGGCTTCATGAGGTAGGTTGTGAGGGAGAAGACGCCATCCCCCATGATGAAGTAGGGCACATCTTGCGTGTCGTCAGGCAGGGGGTCTGGATCTGGGAAGCCCACCATGAGGTTGCGTTCCAGCCCACCCTTGAGGTCACTTGCGTTGTATACCTGGGCATCTGAAGATGACCCGTTGCCTGAAGCTGGCGCTTTGCAGGCCACGTGCTTGCCATCGATGGCTCCAACGGTGTGTGGGAAGTTCCACCTCTGATACCACTGCTCTGCAACTTTCTTCCATCCTTCTTCAGTGGAGGGGCACTGGAGGAGCTCCTCCTTGTATTCTTCGATGATGGCCTGCACCACTTCTCTGACCACAATGCTGATGGTGTTGGGTGGCACCCTCCAGCCATACTGCATGCTCCTGTAGGTGGTCCCTGAGGCCAGGTGGTGCAGAGTCAGTGCCACATTCAGTCCAGTGTCCAGGCTGGAACGGAAGTTGGTGCTTGGCTTGGTCAACCTGGGTCTCAGACGCTCCACAACTTCGTCAAACATGGCTGGTGGCATCCTCATGAAGTGTTGGAATGCACGAGGGTCTTCATTCCTCAGCTCCTCCATCAGCTTGTCATAGAGTCCAAACTCCACTCTTCTCCTGATCCATCTTTGGCCCCAGACAGCTCATGGACGTCTCCTCCTTGCGTAGAAAAGGTGAAACAGTCTGAAGAGGGCTTGGTTCTGGTGTTGAATGATGGTGGCTACCAAAAGGAGTGTGCGATGATCCATGGTGGACATCAGTGGATGATGTCGAAGAGCAAGAGCAAGGCTGAAGAGGTCTGCACACCAGGGCTGCTGGACTGAAAGTGAGATCCAGGTGATTTCCTCCTCCTTTTTATAGGAAATATCGGGTTTCCGCATACTCCAGACATCCTAAATATCCAAGATACATCTCATATATGAACGTTTTGTCCGTTTTAATGCTTTATATCCGAGCTGCATATGCTTTCATCCTTTCTATGTCCATGCTACTAATGCTGCGTGGACGTTCCACGTACCTTTTGTTTCGTCCCTCTTTCCTTTTTCAGCTGCAGTGGATATGAGTTGCACGGATGGCCAGAGGATCACAAGAGGATACATCGACGTGTAACGGATGACAACGGACGTAGAACATTTGTTGCCCATATGTGTCGTGGATGTAGATCGTACGCGGTGGAAAGTTTATCTGCTCAGAAAGTTTTGTGCAGCTCAAAACTTTTTGAGCGGATGAAATAGCAGTAGATGGATGCTTGATGGATTGAGCGTATGAAACACGTACGCAGTGAGTACACAATGGATGCATCGCGTTTTCCAATGGATGGCAAGCTTTTTTGTCCATTTTATATCCTCTTTGCATCCGTTGGTGCAGTGTGACATGGGCTTAAAATTAAATCTTATAAAGGAAATGTGTAGGTGGGGGCATTCTCAGCCCTGAGAGAAGACAGAGAGAAGATATGTTAGCACTTTTGAAATATCTCAAAGGGTATCACTAAGAAAAAGATTAGGTCTTATTTTCCATTATTCCATACTGGAGTTCTTGGTGCTCTGTGAGCTTGGTTGTTTGCTTGTAAATATTTCATTACTCAACTAGATTATTGACTATTATTACCTAGTCAAGTAATGATATATCTGCAAGCAAACAACCAAACTCAGAGCATCAAGAACTCCACAGTTCACCCCTTAACTATGTATATTTTCTTTTACTGGCACTATAAGACTGGTAATTGTTACTTCTGTGTTTCACAAAGGCAAATTCTGATACAATGATAAAAACCTTCCTAACTGTAAGAGTAATTCCATTGAAGTGTGGTCATCCCTTTCAGTGGATGAGTTCAAATGGAGGGTGGATAGATCTGTTTTTATCTGGATTCCTGCCCTGAGCAAGGGATTTAATTCAATGGGCTGAATTAACCCTAATTGATTAGATTATAGCTATACAAATGCATGTTCCTTACTTTGTATTTAAACGCCCTGTCACACTGCCCAACGGATGCAAAACGGACACAACGGATGAGCAAAATGTTCCATCCATTGTTATCCGCTCTCAAAAGGGGCAAAAATTTACATAACTGGAGCGGATAACACGGACGGGGGTAGGACGCAGGGCGGATGGAAAGCGGATGCGGAACAGAAGCCCAGCAGATGGAAGCGGATGGAAGCAGATGCCACATCCGCTAGGCTTCTGGGGGGCCTCAGCAAAGCGGACGCGGAACATATACAGCGGATGCACAGCGGATGCACAGCGGATGCACAGCAGAAGCCTAGCGGATGCCAAGCGTTAATTGCGCATGCGGGGAGGATTCATTGCGTCAGTCCCGCGGATATAACGGAAGGAGCTCGGAAGCAGGTCACCATTCAGAGCAAAGACCTCCTTCCAGACACATCGACTGCCTTGCCTGTCCTGCCTGCATGTCTGCCTGCATGTCTGCCTGCAAGCCTTGCTGCCAGCCTTGCTGCCAGCCTTGCTGCCAGCCTCCCTGCCAGCCTCCCTGACAGCCTTGCTGTATGCCTGCCTGCCAGCCTTGCTGTCAGCCTCCCTGCCAGCCTTGCTGTCTATCTGCCTGCCTGCCTTGCTGCCAGCCAGTCTGCCTGCCAGCCTTGGTGCCTGTCTCCCTGCAAGCCTTTCTGCCAGCCTTGGTGCCTGCCTGCCTGCCAGCCTGCCTGCCAGCCTTCCTGCCAGCCTTGGTGCCTGCTTGCCTGCCAGCCTTGGTGCCTGCCTCCCTGCCAGCATTCCTGCCAGCCTTGGTGCCTGCCTCCCTGCCAGTCTTCCTGCCAGCCTTGGTTCCTGCCAGCCTCCCTGCCAGCCAACAACCCCACAACCATGCTGAAGCATAGCAAGCCTCAGCCATCTGCTGCCAGCCCTTGCAAGAGGGACAGGGCTACCATCCCGCCCCCTGGCCCTCACTCTGGTTCTGCTGGGGCTTCTGCAGCACGGGCTCGCTCTTCTGGGGCTGGGGATTCTGCTGCTTCTGCTTCTGGAGGAGCTGATGACAAGCACTCCAGCACCAGCCATCTCCACAGCACCTGCACCCTTCACCCCTGAGACTGAACGACCAAGAGGAGTGCCAGAGACTCATTTTTGTTTTATAGCTTGTTGTTAACAAAGTCTATTTTTGATTCACACACTTGCTTCATTTCTTTTTTTAATAAAGTCTTGGTGGAAACTTTTAGAAATGGTTTAAGCCTTTGCATGCTTGTGGGATGGGTTAAGATAGCTGTGGGATGGGTTGAGATAGCTGTGGGATGGGCAGGGATACCTGTGGGATGGGTAATAGCTGTGGGATAGATAAACCTCCATTGCAAGCATAGTGGGACTGTATAGTCCACCATCCCAGGTGCCACACCTATGACCCTTTATTATCAATAACAATATAATCAATCATCCACACATGTCAACATAAACACAACTCTTTATTAAATGCCCTGTTCGTTGTAGGGCCACTCAACATACATTGCCCAATCTCATCAGTGTGATGAGACAGACTGAAGGAAGCATCCATTAAGCATCTATCATCCTGTCTTGCCACTCCACTGCTCCAGCTGGGGAGTTGCACCAGTGTTTCAGGAGGTTGCGCTGCTTCTTCCCTTCACGTGAGGCTCTGTTGGGGCCTTGCACATCCTGAGTGTCCATCAGATTTCGCCCTTTCCTCCATTCCCCAGGCTCCATGTCCCCATTGCCTTGCTGGAGGTCCACGAGCCTGTTCTGCAACACTGGGTAGCGGGTGCGCATGAGATTGTGCAGGATGCAGCAAGCTTCCATGATCCTCCTCACAGTCTGTGGGTGATGCTGCATGGTGGTGAGAAGTACCTGGAATCTGTTGGCCAGGATGCCAAAGGCGTTCTCCACCACCCGCCTTGCCCTGGACAGCCTGTAGTTGAAGATCCTCTCTCCACGGGTGAGGTATTTGGAGGTGTAGGGCTTCATGAGGTAGGTTGTGAGGTAGAAGGCGTTATCCCCCACAATGAAGTAGGGCACATCTTGTGTGTCATTGGGCAGAGGTTCTGGATCTGGGAAGCCCACGATGAGGTTGCGTTCCAAGTCCTCCTTGAGGTGACTGGCGTTGTATACCTGGGCATCTGAAGATGAGCCGCTGCCTGAAGCATCGATGTACATGAACTTGTAGTCAGCATCGACCATGGCGAAGAGGGTGATGCTGAAGAAGCCCTTGTAGTTGAAATAAGTGGACCTCGACTTGGCTGATGCTTTGCAGGCCACATGCTTGCCATCAATGGCTCCAACGGTGTGTGGGAAGTTCCACCTCTGATACCACTGCTCTGCAACTTTCTTCCATCCTTCTTCAGTGGAGGGGCACTGGAGGAGCTCCTCCTTGTATTCTTCGATGATGGCCTGCACCACTTCTCTGACCACAATGCTGATGGTGTTGGGTGGCACCCTCCAGCCATACTGCATGCTCCTGTAGGTGGTCCCTGAGGCCAGGTGGCACAGAGTGAGTGCCACCTTGAGCCCAGGTTCCAGGCTGTGCCGGAAGTTGGTGCTCTGCTTGGTCAACCTGGGTGTCAGCTGCTGCACAACTTCGTCAAACATGGCTGGAGGCATCCTCATGAAGTTCTGGAATGCCCGAGCTCGTTCATGAGCTCCACCATCAGCTTGTTGTACAGTCCGTCCTCTGCTCTTCTGGCGAACCATCTTCGAACCCAGATGCTTCTTGGCCGCCTCTTTTTCTTCCCATAGTAGAGTTCACAGAGCCTGTAGATGGCTTCACTCTGTTGCAGAAGGATGGTGGCCCAAAGGACTTTGTTACGATCCACGGTGGACATGACTGGATGCTGTGGAAGAGGAAGAGGCAGATGAAGGCTGCAGAGGTCTGCAGCTGGGCTGCTGTTCTGAAAGTGAGATCCAGGTGAGTTGCTCCCCCTTTTTATAGGCAGTATAGGTGTCCCTTTGCATCCTCTAGGCATTCTGTAGGCATCCTGTAGACATCCTTAATATCCGAGAAAGGTCCCCTCTGCGAACGTATTTTCCATTTTACATGCTTTGTTTCCATGCTGCATCCGCTAGGCATCCGTTCTGCATCCGTTCCGCGTCCGTTCCACTTCCTCCCTGCATCCGTTTACCGCTTGAGCAGATGGAGTTGCGCGGATGCACAGCGGATGCCTAGCTGATATTGCGGATGCGTAACGGATGCAGAACGGATGCCTAGCGGATGCCTAGAGGATGCAGAATGGACGAATTGGATACATTTTCCGCACAAAAGTTTTAGGCAGCTCAAAACTTTCTGAGAGGATGAAACGTCAATAGACGGATGCTGGACGGATAGAGAGGAAGCAAAATGGAGGCAGTGAGTATATCGCGTTAACCAACGGATGGCAAGCTTTTTTGTCCGTTTTACATCCTCTTTGCATCCGTTGGTGCAGTGTGACAGGGGCTTCACTCTTAAAAGTCAAAGCCCAATCTTCTGTAGTCCCATTCAACTTTGATGAAATTTTCTGTGAGAAAAAAACTTGCTATAGTTCCAAGCTTATTTTTTGAAATCAGAATTCCAACATCATCAAGTACTCCTTTTGTATCCCAAAAGCTTTCTTCTGTCAAATTCCAAAAGACTAATTTGAATCAAAGTTCAAACATTATTTTACATTATTTTAAAGACATATGTTAATTACAACTTAGAAAGACACAGGGCATGTAAAAGATCTTCCCAAATTATTGAGATCTGTTGTTGTTTGTTGCTACTGACATTAAAAATGCCTTTAAAATTCGTTCACTTTCTCTCGCTGAACATGCTTAATTCTCTCCAATTATAATTTAGTGAACATTTAACTTTATCCAGAATATAAGTATAGTTCACTTCCACAAATTAAGTAGGTAATAAGCTGAAGCTATCATTGGAAGAGCAATCTTCAAGACTGCTTCTCATTAGATGTGTTGCATATGCACTGAACAAGAAGAACTATTAATTACATCATGGACATGCTGTGAAATCAAAAGCCATTGAACATATACAAACTATTTCATGAGAAACAGCACTCAGGAATAAATCAGAAGTGAATATCTGCAGCAATCTTTCAGCTTTGCTGATTTATGGGAAGGATGGTTACAGAAAGCTTTAGTGTCATGAAACCAATAGGTCAATTGTTTAAATGTTTGTTTAGATTCTATTTCCCTTTCTCTGGATAGCTATTAAGGATTTGGATTGGTTTTTTTTTGTCTCCCAAATCTCATGCGGTTTCCGTGATGAGGGTCATAATTCAAATAGATCTATTATCTTGGCATTCATTGGCCCCCAATGAAGCAAATGTAATTATTATCCAATTAATTGGGTTTTTTTTGTTGATTCTCAGTTTGTGGCTTTATTATCAATGTATTATAATATAAAAATAATGTTGACAAGCCCTATGGGCATCATTTTAATTTTACACTGCATATCCATGAAATGGCAATAAACTTTGATGCATTGTCTAAAATGCTGAATCTCTCTAGAGTGACATTTATTTAAAAGGTGCTCAAAAATACTGAACATTCTACACATTTATTCTTGCCTGTTTATCTTCTCACATGGATCATACTTCTATTTTGACCAACCATGAAATCTCCCCCCCCCCCACTTTTTAATGAACATTACACTTTTGGGGTTGTTTCTTGGTTGCTGGGCAACATATATTAGAATACTATTTGGGGTAAAAAGAGGAGCAGTAGTCTAAATTAAGCATGCCTGAATTTTTATACAGCAATTTGAGTAAGCAAAATAAAAACAAAAAGGAACTTGTTATAGACCTCTTGCCTGATTTGCTTCTCTTCAGATGTTCGAACTTCAACTTCCCTACTGATATTTAATTGACATCTGGAGAGTGTCAATTGGAAAGGGCAAGTATAAGTTATGAATTAAGAAATTCTCAAGGAAATGTCTTCAGCCTCCATACGTTCTAATTTCTTCAGTTCCTCCCACTCCTTCCTACCACATTTGCAATTTGGTGAGCTGTGAAAATATCTACAGACCCCTCACATCCTGGGCAGAAATTGTTTCAATTTCTACCCTCAAAACGATGCTATAGGGCACTGCACACCAGAACAACTAGACACAAGGACAGTTTTCCCCCCAAATTCCATCACTCTGCTAAACAACTAATTCCCACAACACTGTCAAAGTACTTGGTAAGTTGTATTACTATTATTCTTCTCATCCTTCCTATTACCCATCTCTTCCCACTTATGAATATAACCATGTTGTTTGTATCTTTACAATTTATATTGTTTGATTTCTTTCCTAATATGATTTGATTGCTTATTAGTAACCCATGACTATCACTAAGTGTTGTATCTTATGATTCTTGATGAATGTATTTTATTTTTTTTCTTTATGTACACTGAGAGCATATGCATCAAAGACAAATTTCTTGTGTGTTCAATGACACTTGGCCAAAAAAGAATTCTATTCTATTCTGGAATACAGAATATTGCAAGTGCTATCAGAGAATGTACAGAAAACATGAAGTTGCTACATGAATACCATTACCTTATGGTGCATTACTTATGGTGCATTACACCATAAGGTTGTGTCAAGGGTGGTATTCAAATTTTTTAACAACCGGTTCTGTGGGTGTGGCTTAGTTAGTGGGTGTGGCTTGTTGGTCATGTGACTGGATAGGTGTGGCCAACTCAACATCACTCACATCGAGGCACTCACATCGTCTCCTCACCTGGCTATCATGACTGTGGGGATGCTGCAACAGTCAGTGTGAAAAATGGTCATAAGTCACTTTTTTCAGTGCCACTGTAACTTTGAATGGTCACTCCACACAAGCAAAGTACCAGCAAAGGAGGGGGAAAAAAAACCTCCAGAGAAGTTCCAGAGACAGGAAGTCTACTCTTGCCAAGAATGTAATAAGGGTTAATGGAGAGGCAGTTTCTGTAAGCAAAACCAGAATGTTTCCTTCCTCCCTTCCTTACAGGATAATTTCTTCTAACAACTGGTTCTCTGAACTGTTTAGAATGTTAACAACTAGCGAATAGGTACGAACCTGTAGAATTCCACCCCTGGGTTATGTACAGTGATCTATCTATTAAAATTTTAAACTTCATTTAATACAATTTAGAGACTACACATCTTCAAATTATTCCAGGCAGCTTAACATTTTGTTTTTGTTTTCTTAAGTAGGAATAATTTTAAAAAGAAACAGTTCATAAGCATCCAGAAGGCAAACATTTTTTTTTTTTTTGAAAGGAAACATCCTACAGGGGCTTAGCCACCATTTTGCTGTAAGGTAGGGGTGTCCAACCTTGGCAACTTTAATACTTTTGGACTTCAACTCCCATAATTCCCCAGCCAGCCATGTTCCCAGGCTAGAAATTTGTTAAAATTTGCGATTTGAAGCCCACAAGTCTTAAAGTTGCCAAGTTTGGACACCCTTGCTCTAAGGCCTGGGAGAATGGTCCAATTTTGATGACTTTCTGAAGTTATCAGGATAGCATCATTTGGTGGGACATTGTTTCAAGAGGGCAACACTGCAGCAAATTAGTCTTTCTCAAGCAAAGCTCAATGACTGAAGATCATATACATGAAATGTAGCTAATAGCTCTGAGATTTCCATGTAATATTGATTCACTTAACAACGGTGGCAAAAAAGGGAGCAAAATTCACTTAACAAGTGTCTTGCTCAGCAGCGGACATTTTGGTCTCAATTGTGGTCCTGAATCAAGGATTACCTGCAATCCAAGGTGAATGGTGAATCCATGGAACTATGGGAACCGGTCCATCACTCTTCTTTTTGAATGTTGTAATGTGGCAGCCTGAAAAGCCCTCCTTATGTCTATGCTTTCAAGGATGTAGTGGGTAGGATGCAGAGGTGGTATTCAGCAGGTTCTGATCAGTTCTGGAGAACTGGTAGTGGAAATTCTGAGTAGTTCAGACAACTGGCAAATACCACCTCTGACTAGCCTCACCCCATCTATTTGCTGCTTCCTAAGTCTCAGCTGATTGGCTGGGTTTTCTTTTGTTGCCCTGCACAGGAGAACAGAGCTGGAAATCAGGTTAGTGGGGTGGGGAGGGACTAGGGATTTTGCAGTATCCTTCCCCTGCCATATCCACCAAGCCACATCCACCAAGCCACACCATGCTCACCAAACAACATCCACAGAACTGGTAGTACATTTTTTTTAAATCCCACCATTGGTAGCATGCTTGAAGATCTGAAGAAATTGATTGCCATCACTTTTTTGTCCCTCAGTCAGTTTGAACTACTCAAGTGACTATCTATTGCTCTCTGTCCTGGATAACCCTGGGTGGAATGAAAGGGATATACTACGCTATATCCTAACCTTTGTTGCTTGAGGAATCAAGGAGTTTTAGGAATCATGTGGTCATTTTAACTATTCAGGGAAATCCACCATTCAACAGAGAGATGCCTCACCGTTTTTCCAGATACCATACCCAAACAGCTTTATAAATAGAAGACTTCCCATAATTCATGTTGCAGCATGTAACCCAAATCTAGTGTTGCAGCATGTAACCCAAATCTTCTTGAGGTTGGGCTGATTCATCACTAGGGTGCTTCTGTAACACTGAGGTTTGTTTTGGAATATTGGAATGCAATGAATTTCCACCCTTTGGGGGGGGGAATGGGAGGGGGCAAGCAATCCATCATGCAAAGCTTCATTCTTCTCCTTTGCAGTCAAAAAGCATAGAAAGAGAGCAGGGCCCTTTAAAAGAAGAACATGAACCTGCAAGGTGGTGGTGGTGGGGGGGGGGAATAGAGGAGGAGGGGGTGAGAAGGAGGGAAAAGAGGAGGGGACAAACCAAGATAGCTCTGAGGTACATTTCAATCTGCATGGTTCAGGAAGGCAGGAATTTTCAATCTCCTCTCTATCATTTTCAATATCATTAATCCTAAGCACTCCATTTTCCATGCTTGCCCGCCCAGGCCCTGAGAGTGAGCGACACACAAAGTGACACATATTCATCACTTGGAACTCGGTGCTGTGAAGGCTGTAATATAATATTAGTCTTGGGTGATCGTGTCTTTCTCTGTAGCCTCGGCACCGAGGACAGTAGATGACACAAATCGATCACCTGTGACATTTTTGATTTGGTGTCACTTTTCCTTTTTCTGCCATTTGTTTTGGCAGTTAAGAGGTAATTGTGTGACATTAGTATGAAAAAGACTTACTTTTCCTCAGCATATTTTATACAGATATAGATTTTACTCCTTTGGCAGGAATAGAGGGGTCTATACCTTTTGTCTTTATTTTGTTTGTTTTTGTCTCTGAGTATCTCTGAATGTTTGAAGGAAGAGAAAGTATCACAATTATGGGAACCTTGGTATCCTTAGCATTAGCGCTTTAGGGATTTTATGTCATAATACTGCACTTTCAGGAAGTAAGCCAGTCATTTAGAAAGTAAGGCTTAAAATCCAATTCTCTCCCACATGGATGGATATGGAGCTATCTAAGGGTAGATCAATAGATGTGGGGCCACTGAGCTGGAATAGATTTATACGAAGGAAAATATGATCTAGGCCATCAAGTCCAACTTACTATTCCATATGATTGGGGGGGAGGGGTAAAAATTAAAACAGGCCCCAAGATATGGTTCAGCAATCTTTGCTTGATCTACAAGGTGCAGCCCATCACTGATATAAGATGGTTAGTGTAACTGCAGTCTGTGAAATCTGTCCCTTTTCAAGTGTTTGGACATCTTCCCATCTTGGCTTTAAAATTGCTCAGTTTTAGTTGTTGTAAAAGTCAGGATGAAATTCTTCCCAATCTCCAATATGTTGAGTTTCATTTTTCTCAATTGTTGACCAGCTAGAAATCTGAAGTATGCTACGCTTTATGGTTTGTTGAAAGTCCTGCTTATACTCAATTCTGGAATTAGATTGTAACCATAAAACTTTATAATTGAATGGCGGCTGTTCTAATGTATTACAAAATTAATGAACAAAGACATGATATTTATAATGAAGGTAAGTATTGTCATGGGCATGGTGCTTTTGGATGTAATGTATGACTGTGAAAGCAGGACTATGAGAAAATAGCAATATATATGGTGCTAGAGATAGCAAGAAGGAAAAACAACAGAAGAGGAATAAAATTCACTGGAAATATTTTAAACACATAATGTGGATGTAGATATCTTTAGGAAAGACCCAGATGGTTGGAAAAATCAAAAACAAGAGAAAAAAGGAGGTAAGATGACTAGACTGGTATCATGAGTGGGTGTTTATAAGAACTCAAAGATGAAGTTAATTATAGCAATAGCACTTAGACTTATATACTACTCCATAGTGTTTTACAGCACACCCTGAGAGGATTACAACATCAGCATATTGCCCCCAACAATCTGGGACCTCATTTTACCAATCTCAGAAGTATGGAAGGTTGAGTCAACCTTGAGCCGGTCAGGATCAAACTCCTGGCAGTGGGCAGAGTCAGCCTCAAGTGCTGCATTCCCACCACTGTGCCACCATGGCTCCTAGTAGACAGCCCTGGTGTGCTTGTTGCCCATTCAATTGCACACATTCAGCTGCAAATGAATGACTAAATAGCAACAAATTCTCCCAATATTCAACTGCTCTATCTTCAAAGAAAAGCAGTGGATAAAGTATTTGTATGATGACAAATGAAAATCACGCCAAATGTTATTTGCAGAAAAATCCTTGTAGCCCATTGATCCAATCCTAAAGTTGCTTTATATCATTACTGATAGGCATATACTTATAATGTTGGATACCCATTTTGAAATTTTGAAATTTTAATTGTTTTACTCTTGCAAACTGCCTGAGGAAAATCTGTATAATGAATGAATCAATAAATAATCTAGAATTCTGAATTTTAAATGGATATGTCCTCTAAACATTTAAATTAATTATAATGCTCTCATGTTCAGCACCTCTATTTTTAACAAGATGTATATGTTTTAATAATTTTAAATTTTGTAATAAAACTTGAAGTACTTAGATAAATCCAAAAGAGATCAAGATTTTAGCCAATAATATTAATTATCTGTAAAGGAAAATATCTTCAACATTTCAATATATTCATAGCTAGAATTTGAGAAATGCATTAAACTTTAAAAAATGCACTGGATAGACTGCTGGAAAAATAAATTCTATCACCACAGGACTAGTCTAATCACCAGACCATTTCTTTCATAGAGTGCGTATTCTTACATTAAAAACAGGCAAATAATGATAACTTTTTTGTTCAAAAAAGGAAAGAAGCAAACCAAGAGAGAGCATCTATAAATGTAGAAAAAGCAACTGATAATGGTTTGGATCAGTGTTTCTCAGTTACAGCACCTTTAAGATGTATGGACTTCAACTCCCAGGATTCCCCGCATGCTTGAAGTCCAAACATCTTAAAGTTGATAAGAGAAACACTGTCTTGGATCACCATGCAGACCATAATAAAAGTGATGGTGGTTTGGCCCCCTCAGGCTCAAATCTTGAAAATGGCCCCACTTTTAATGCTCATGTGAGCCCTTCATTGAAAAAAAAACACAGCATTTTAACTTCCAATATACTTCCTCTTGTAGACAGACAGAAGTCATCAGAAGAACTTTACTGTCATCCTCAGATGTGAGCATCATGTATTCCTGTTGAAAAAATATTCCAGAAACATAGCACCCCAGACCTAAAGGCCCTGTCTCAAGTCATTACCTTCTTGTCCACTTGTGTCAGACATCTTACCTGTGAAACAAACGCAACAGCAGTTCAGAAGATACTATTATGATTAGGCAAATGGAGTGTAACATATGCCCTGATGGACTGATGCTCTATGCTCTCATAAGCTCATCAGATGCTCCCTACCAAGTTGAACGTGTTTAACCTAGTCAGAAGATAAATTTCTCCCCTTGTCAGTCTCCCATTTAAAATGCAAACGAGATTTGACAGAGTAAACTGAATAAAGATTTGGATCGGATAATCCAGTAAAGGCTAATTACTAAAACAAAATGAGGCACCAAAGCACAGCCTCCCTTCTCCCTTGCTGCCTAACGAGGCTCTCTCTTTGATGAGTTCCCTGCCTCCAGTATCAGCACTTTCTAACAAGGAACGCAAGCTATTAGCTCCTTTTAACAATTTATGACGCTCAATATACTGATTAGGAGCCTGTGATACATAATTTAAAACTGCTTGGATGTCCTGTGGCCAGTAAAGAAGAAAGCAATGAGTTTGAACAAACCTTGCTAATTAGAGTTCTTGATGGCTTCTGATTAGGATTCCTAATTAGGTGTCCTAAGTAAATCTTTTCTTGTTTTAAAATTTGTTGTCTTCAGGGCTTTAACTGTCTTATTACCTGATCCTAGGAAATCACAACAGAGCCTCACTGGATAGATAACAGATTAGTTGTCCAATACCCCTTCTTTCAACCCAGGCAAAGATGTGGAGATGCCTGCCAGGGAATAGAATTTAGTGGAGATGTATTAATATAAAATACATTGAAGAGGAGGAGTTAAAATAGAAGAAAAAGGAAAGAAGTATGGCATTAGCATAAACATCAGAGCATTTTATCCACATAAAAGTTTTATTTGCACTCTCTGAATTTTAAGGGCGGCTTTTAACCATATGTAAACATTTGTAGTAACACTTTTGAGGTGTGAATGAGAGAAAGAAAAGGGAATTAAGTCACACAGAATTATAGAATCATAGAGCTGAAATGTCTTTTAATCCAACTCCCTGTCCTTATATCGTCTGGAAAAATAGTTGTGCAATCTTTCCTTCAAAACTTCCAGTGATGGAGCGCTCACAACTCCATGAGACAAGCTGTTCCATTAAATAATGCTGTTCCATTGAATAATCATTCTCAATGTCAGGAAATTCCTCCTTATTTTCAGGTTGGATCTCCCTCTGATGAGCTTCCACCTCTACCTTCAGGTACTCTGGAGAATAAATCAATCCTCATTTCCTTATGGCATCTTTTCAAGTATTGGGAGACTGCAATCAAATCTCTTCTAAGCCTTCTCTTAGTCAAGTTAAATATATTTAGTCACCTTAGTGTTGTGTATGGAACTTGGTAGGCTCCAATTGCCTTAATCTGATTGGCCGAGAAGGCCATTCTTGGATTGGCTATTCGGGAACCAATCCAATTGGTCCACCTGACAGCGGAAACACTCAAAGTACTGTCATTGGCCACAAGCCGTGAGCAAGCTGCTATAAGAAGAGCTGCCGTGGCTTGGGCTGTTGTTCCGTTACCATTGCCTTACTTGTTAAAATAAAAGAGTTGTTGTTGGAACCCAGTCTCGCGCAACTTATTTCCGAACAGAACACTGGTGACGAAGGTGGGATTGTCGTAGAAGAGCGAGACTGAAGCACGCAGTAATCAGAACTGAGCAAAAGAGATGGCCGGTAACAATGTTCCGCCCGCACCATTCAACGCTGATGAGGAGGATTGGGAGTCCTATATCGATCGCTTTATAATGTTTTTAGAAAGCAACGAACTGCAGGAGATATCTGACCAAAGGAAGAGGGCTGTCTTCCTTAAAGACTGCAGATCAGCCATTTTTAAAATGGCAAAGGCGCTAGCCAAACTAAGAGACATTAAACAGATGACTTGGCCCAAGCTGAACAGAATGCTCCGAACACATTACGCACCTGTGGTCTCCAACTTGATAAAAAGGCACGAGTTCTACAAAAGAGACCAAAAAGAAGATGAGACCATTGGAGATTTTGTAGCAGCCCTGAGACACATTGGAGGAGCCTGCAAGTTCCAGAACATGGACGAGGCCATGAGGGACTGCGTGGTCCTCGGGTTGAAGGACGCTACACTTCAGAGTAAGCTGCTAAATAGACCGAACATCACTGTGGCTGAGCCATCGCAGAAGCCACCGCTGCCGAAGCAGCAAAGAAATCCACAGCCACTATGTGCCAAATGAATTCAATTCCAGATCCACCAAATCAAACCAGAGAGAAGAAGGCATAGGGAAGCAAGAAACAGCCCACAGTGACCGCCCACTATGAAGATCTCGACTCCCCAAGTGACACTGATGATGACAATGAAGATGTCCATAGACTTCAAGCAGACAAGAAATGGTGGGAAAAAAGAAGAAGCAGGCGGGAATTCCAATGTGCTGGATGTGGGGGCAACCACCCGCGATCTGAATGCAGGTTCCTAGACGCAATCTGCAGAGCTTGTAACAAACGGGGGTACATCGAAAGGGTCTGATGAAACAAAAAGAGCTATAGTCCTAAAAGACACGGCAGCACCCGCCCCCCCAGACATGAAGAAAGACAAGCCAGAAGCAGATGGAACCGAGATAGTAGAAGTAAAAGAACAAGCGACAGAGTGGAAATGCATCAGACGGTAACAATTGGAAATGCCAGGACAGCAAACATGAAAAAGGTCCGGATAGAAGTGAACATTGAAGGGAAGCCCTGTGTGATGGAAGTCGACTCCGGATCCTTTTTATCCATGGTATCTTGGAACACCATCTGACGCCTGATACCGAAATTCAAACAAAAAGAACTAGAAAAACAAAAACTGATCTTAAAGGACTACTAGGGAAATCGAATCCCGGTAGTGGGCCTTGGACATTTCCTTGTCGAATTTAAAAATCATGCTGAAATTTTGCCTCTGACCATTGTCGACCATGATTGCCCTAGTCTGCTAGGAATCGAATGGTTTGCACCCCTGGGAATCAGGATGACCGGGATCAACAGCATCGTTGCGGCCAACTGAGAAGAGAGCCTGTTACAAGACTTCTGGGATGTATTCGATGGGACCCTAGGCAAGTACAAGGGGACCCCAATTTCATTTAGCCTAGACCCAAAAATAGCCCCCATCTGGTTAAAAGCCAGACGCATCCCTTTTGCCTTAAAAGCAAAAATTGACGAACAACTAAACAAACTAATAACACAAGGGGTGTTTGAGCCAATCGACCATGCCAGGTGGGAAACACTCATCGTGACCCCGTCAAACCAGATGGGTCAGTGCGCATCTGTGGAGACTATAAGGCAACCCTAAATCATGTGCTCCAACAAAGCGCATACCCAGTGCCGGTAGTGCAACACTTATTGCACTCCCTAGGGGGAGGAAAATTTTTTGCGAAGCTTGATCTCACACAAGCATATCAACAGCTATCCGTTGACCCCACTACCGCAGAGGCACAAACTATAGTGACACACAGAGGGGCGTTCAAGTGCAACCGACTCCAGTTCAGCGTTAGCGTTGCCCCAGACATTTTCCAAAGCCTCATGGAGCGCCTTTTAAATGGAATCAAGGGAGTCGTCCCTTATTTTGATGACATTCTAGTGTCAGCAAAAAACACTAACCAACTAAAGAGTAGATTAAAAGAAGTCTTAAGAAGATTCAGAGACGCAGGCCTTAAAGTAAAGCAAGAAAAATGTAACTTAGCCACCAACCAGGTTGAATTTCTAGGCTACCTCATAGATGAGCAAGGGATACACCCCACCGAAAAAAAGATAAAGGCAATCAAAGACGCACCTAGACCTAGGAACAAAACTGACTTACAAGCATTCCTAGGTCTCATAAATTTGTACAATGTTTTCCTGCCCGAAAGAGCAACCGTAGCAGAACCCTTACATCAGTTGTTAGACAAAAAAACTATCTGGAAATGGGGCCACCAGGAACAAGCAACATTTCAAAGTATCAAAGATCTATTAACGTCTAACACCGTTTTGATCCAGTATAGCAATACCCTGCCTTTGACAGTCACCTGTGATGCATCACCTTTTGGAATCGGCGCCATCCTGAACCACAAGCTACCAGATGGCAGAGAGGCACCAGTCGCCTTCTATTCAAAAATGCTTTCCAAATCAGAGACAAATTACAGCCAACTTGACCAAGAAGCCCTCGCAATCATAGCCGGAGTCAAAAGATTCCATGAGTACCTTTACGGCAGAACTTTTTCGATCATCAATGATCACAAACCCCTGTTAGGGATTCTAGCAGGAAACAGACCAACCCCGAACATTCTGTCTCCTAGAATGACGAGGTGGTCGGAATTCCTCGCTGCCTCGCTGCCTACACCGACACACTGATCCACCGCCCAGGGAAGACCATCACCCATGCAGACGCTTTGAGCTGTTCCCTGCTGCCCATCATGGAAGACGACCCAATTCCCACCATCTCCACTCTCCAACTTGAGGTCTGGCCGAATCTGCCACTAACTGCAGTGGATGTTGCTAAAGCCACCACGAAAGACACACTGACAGCTTGCATTCTTCATTGGGTAGATAAGGGCTGGCTGGACGAAAACAAAACCGAGACTTTTAAGCCATTTCACACCCGACAGACTGAACTGTCTCTCGAGAAAGGCTGTATTTTGTGGGGTGACAGGGCGGTAATCCCAAAAAAACTACAGGAAAATGTTTTGTGCATGTTGCACGAGGGGCTCCCAGGCATAGTTAAGATGAAAACCCTGGCCAGGAGTTACGTCTGGTGGCCAGGGCTGGACAAAGACATTGAACGTTGGGTAGCTACATGCCATGACTGCCAAAAATCGAGGCCTACCCCCCTACAGGCACCAGTCAGGGAATGGGAAATTCCCCGGAGCCCATGGTCAAGACTGCATATTGACTTTGCTGGACCAACAAAAGGCAACACCTTTTTGATAGTGGTGGACACCTATTCGAACTGGTTAGAAGTCATACTTATGGCTTCCATGACCACCAAGGCAGTGATGAAACAGTTAGACAAACTTTTTGCCATGCATGGACTGCCTGATGTATTGGTGTCGGACAATGGGCCCCAGTTAACCGTGTTGGCATTCGAGCAGTATTTAGCTGCACAGGGCATCCGACACACCTTAACAGTGCCGGCTCATCCAGCTGCAAATGGCAGGGCTGAACGCATGGTTCGATACACTAAGGAGGGCCTAGAAAGAATGGACAAGCGGGACGTGCAAGAAAAGCTAAACCAATTATTAACCATGCAACATATTATCCCTAGCAGCACAACCAACAGGAGCCCAGAAGAACTCTTAATGGGTAGGAAATTGCATTCCTACCTCGACAGACTGCACCCACTTATACCTGGGATAAACCCCCTGACTCCTCCAACAAATACCGTGCATTCGAGATAGGCGACCTGGTTTAGTCAAAAAACCTCACTGGGGATCCGTTATGGCTCCCAACCACAATCACCCAAATCACAGGCCCCCAGTCTTACCGACTAGTATTAGACGACGGAAGAGAATGGAAGTGGCACATCGACCAGCTTCGTTCTCGCACCCTAGAACGCAACACCACACCAGTGCCAAAAATAATAAATGAACCAAAAACAGCCTCCCATAACACGACAACAAACAAATCAAAAAGAGCACTCACAATTAGATGAACTCCAAAAGAGAAGTCCAGGAGCAGGAGAACGAAGTGAGGCCTTCCTGGAAGGAGACAGCCAGGCCAGCTTGACCAGCCTGGACGAACCAGGAGGGAGCGGCAGAGCCATCTCAACCGGCCGGAGAAACTCAGGCAGGAGCGGCAAGGTTGACTCACCCTTCCAGGAGGTTCCATGGAGAAGGCACAGAGAGAAAGTGAACCCGTCCAAACCGCTTGAAGACCACGCCGAGACTGAGCTGCGCAGGTCAACCAGGACTTGAAAAAGCCTCACCTACCTGCGTGACTACGTGATGCCCGTTGAACAAAACCAAGGGGGGAAGGATGTTGTGTATGGAACTTGATAGGCTCCAAGTGCCTTAATCTGATTGGCCGAGAAGGCCATTCTTGGATTGGCTATTAGGGAACCAATCCGATTGGCCCGCCTGACGGCAGGAACACTCAAAATACTGTTATTGGCCACAAGCTGTGAGCAAGCTGCTATAAGAAGGGCTGCTGTGGCTTGGGCTGTTATTCCGTTACCATTGCCTTACTTGTTAAAATAAAAGAGTTGTTGTTGGAACCTGGTCTCGCACAACTTATTTCCGAACGGAACAGTTAGCTATTCATAATACAATTTAGCTTCCAGAACACTTGTCAACTTTGTTGCTCTTTTCTGCACTCTTTCTAGGACCTCATATCTTTTCTGTATTATGGTGACCAGAGCTGGATGCAGATTCCATCTGTGGCATCACTTATACACTACAGAACAGTACTATCATTTCCCATGACCTTAATGCTATCTTTCTGTTGATGCATCCTAGGACTGCATTGGATTTTTTGGGCAGCCGCAATGCACTGCAGGTTCATACTTAAGTTGTGGTCCAATAGGACACCTAAATCCCTCTTGCAATTGAGCCAGGTACTGCACAGGTATTCTATACCTGTGCATCAGTGGTGGGATTCAAATTATTTTACAACCGGTTCTGTGGGCATGGCCAATGGGCGTGGCAGGGGAAGGATACTGTAAAATCTTCAGTCGGAGATGGTATTTGCCAGTTCTCTGAACTACTCAAAATTTTCTCTACCAATTCTCCAGAACAGATCAGAACCTGCTGAATACCATCTCTGCTGTACATCGGGTTTTTCCTGCCTTAAGTGCAGGACTTTACATTTCTCACTGCAGAACTGCATCTAATTGGAAAGGGCCCATTCCTCAAGTTGGTCAAGAGATCCTTCTGAATCTTGAGGCTATCCTCCAAAATACCAGCAATTCTTCCCAGTTTTGTGTTATATGCAGGTGTGAGCAGAACCGAAGTCATGTTGGATGGCCCATTGAATTGAATAAGGAAGTGTGTCTCAAACTCAGTAGCTCTGCTAAATAAGAAAGTGTTCTAGTTTGTGCACAAGAGAAAAAACAAGATAAGGCTAGAACAATGGGGAATTGTAATAAAGTGCTACGATGTCAAAAACCATGTAACTACTTTTGCTAGATAGGAAGTTAGTATGAACCTTTTAAATATATGTGTCAATTTGAAAACAGAAAGAATGTGAGCCAAGCCCTCGTACAAGGGGGCGGACAGTTCGGGTATAAAAATGCTGACTGAATTTTACTCTGTGTTCCTTCAATGCCTGAGGGAACCCGTCTCTGCAGACATGTGAATAAAACCTTGTTTTCCTTGGATCAACGAATCTTTTGGTGGTTTTTTTATCTGCTTCCACCTCACAATTTGGTGCTCAACATGGGCCCCGACGGAATTTCGACTGGAGAAAAGGGACTGGGTAAGTGTGGCGCCACCGCCTCCCATTGTAGAGGGGCCCCTCCCTTGTCTCAGTTGGATCCCGGGGTAACTGCACTCAGCAGACAATCCTTGGAAACAATAGAGAAAAAAGCTGGCCTGATGCTCTGGGAGTGTCATTGATCACCTGAAGTGGGGACGCCCACACCCCTTTCATCTCCGGGAGACCAGGGGTGTATCAGGTGAGTTTGTTGCCTTTCGGGATAGAAGAAGGGATATACTGTCCTTAAACTCTGGGAATCCAGCGACTGCTGGAGGACAGTGTAAATCCCTGAGTTGGGAATCTCTGGGAGATTGTTGGCGGGCAGCGTGGAGAATGGGAAAGGGACAAAGGAAGTGTGAGACGTTCCAAGAGGGAATGGGTATTGAGATAGAAAAGACCCCGAGAAGGCTGATTCCGACTGACTCCCCATTGGGTCAACTACTACAACAATGGTCATTGCCCCATCTGAGGACTTACACTCGGAGTCTAGAGAAAAAGAAAATGATCTACCTATGCCAATATAGGTGTCCGAAGTATCCCCTAGTAGACCCTGAGTTTCCTTACCACTGGGATCCCGAAGGGAATACCAGCACATACTGGATAACTCAGTTGAAAGGGTATATACTGAAACACCGGATGAAGGAGCAAATACCCTATGTGGAGGTATGGTATCATGCTCACTTTGAAGGTCCAGTTCCACCAGAAACAGAAGTAGGACAGTTTGTCAGCAAGGTGGAGGAAAGCGAAACTGAGGACTGGATGGGGAGTCCACCGGCATCGGCTCTGGCAGTCCCGGCACCACTGCCCCTGCCGGCTCCAGTTGCCCAGGCTCCACCTCCACCTGCATATCCAGGACTCAGAAGAGAACTGGCTCAATTAAACAAGGACCTAGAGAATTTGCCTCTAGGAGGAAGGTCGGCCAATCCCGTGTCGGCTTTCCCAGTCAGAGAAGTCCCAAATGGCATGAATGCGCAGGGGAATCCAGTCACCATTTTCGTGGCTGTCCCCATAAAATCTGCTGAGTTACGGGATCTGAAAAAGACCCTTCCGAAACTCCATGAGAATGCTCATGAAGTGGCGGAACAGTTGGAATTGTTTCTGGGGCCCAATGAATACACATACCAAGAACTGATGTATATTCTTGGACACCTTTTCACTCCCGAAGAGAGGAACCTCATTAGGAGGGCAGCAATGGCTGCCTGGGATAGGAGACATGCAGGGCAACAGGGAGCAGTGGCTGCAGACACAAAGTTCCCCATAGCCAATCCAAATTGGAACATCAATGATGATGCTCATAGGGAGCACATGAGAGATATGAAACACATGATCATTGAAGGAATTAAATTGGCCATCCCTCAAGGGAAAAACTTGACCAAAGCATTTGAAATAACACAAGGAAAGGATGAGTCCCGGGGGGATTTCTGTGCTTGGCTTCGTGAAGGGTTAACCAAGTACTCCGGACTGGAGCCAGAAACCCCTGCCTTCGAGACTCTCCTGAAGATGCAATTCGTCACCAAGGCAGGGCCAGATATCCAGAAAAAGATTCAGAAGACAGAGGGATGGACTGATTTGGGCATGACAGATTTGATAAGAGCAGCCCAACAAGTTTTTGTGAACCGAGACTCAGTTAAAACCAAACAGAAGTCTCAGATGATGGTAGCTGCTGTGCAAACGGCAGCCAAGAATGAAGTTAGGAAAAACAGGGAGACCCAGATGTCAGATCCAAGGCCAAGGTGGAGAGATGAAAGATCTCCCAGCAGGGAGTGGAGACCCCCAGTTAGGTGAGGAGGTCCAGGGGGCAATCGAGGCGGTCGATTCCAACGGCCGTCCCAGAGTAGAACTTGCTTCAGATGCGGGAAAGAGGGACATTTTGTGCGCAAATGTCCCAAAACCCCAGAGGAACGAAGCTATGCCCTATACTAATTTCCTTTTGGTTTTTCTTTCAGCGAATTTTAGCCAATTAAATAGATTTTGATATGTTTCAGTTTTATTTTTCATTAAATAGCAAAACCCATATCTAGAATAGTGATCCATTATACTTAGTATATAGCGAGCTCCTCCTACACTTGCTTTTTTCGGACCTATTAAATCAGCAAATACTACTTCTAAAGGCTCTTTAGTAATAAATCCATCAAATCTATTAGCCGGTATGACCCTGCTCTTATTTTGATTACAGGCATTACATTGCAAATACTTATCACAAGGTTTCAAACTTATTCCCTTAGACAATTCAACAGTTTTCTTAAGCATTTTAAAATTTAAATGCCCTAGCCTTCTATGTAACAAGTGAATACACTCGTCATGAGGTTTCTTATTTTCATAAATTGTGTTAGCCACCTTTAAACCATCATCATTTAACACATATAATCCATCTCTTAAAGATGCAGTAATTTTCTTATCATCTTTTGTAATTAAGCAGTTATCTCCCCTAAATGTAACTACATATCCTAGTTTAACCAAAATTCTAACTGAAATTAAATTAAACTTAAGTTGTGGTACATATAACATTTTTACATTCTCTTTTATAAAAGAACAATATGCTATACCTTCACCTTTAGCTTTCAGTTTCCAGCCATTGGCTAACGATATCTGCTGTTTACTCTGGGACATTTTAACAAAATTTTTGTTATCATTTGTTATACAATGGGATGCCCCACTGTCAACCACCCATAAATTATTTTTTACAGCTCCGTTCGTATACATGGCTAACTCTAAATGTTTATTTATCTTTTGATGATTTTTAGTATTCTGGCCAGCATTCTGGTGCTTTGCCTTTTTACAAAATCTTGCCAAATGTCCTCTTCCTCCACAATTAAAGAACCTTTTAATTGCGTATGCAGTAGGAGATTTATTATCTTCTTTTTGAGGTTGCTCCCTCCTTAATTCATCTCTTTCATGCCTTCTTCTGGCCTCTTCAATCAATCTGCCAGTTATATCAGTTAAAGTTAAATTTTCCTTTGGCAAAATTTCAAGTGAAGTTACGTAGTTATCATAACTTTCATCAAGGGAAGATAGAATTATATAAACTTGATGTTGTTCAGAGAATATAAGCTCTTTTTCATTTAATTCGTGGAAAATGCTTTGCATAGTTTTTAAATGACTCTGCATATCACCATTTGTTTGGAGATGCGTCCTGAAAAGCTTCCGTGTTAGATTTATGTGTGAACCAACCTTATCTCGGACATAAATCCTCTTCAGCTTCTGCCAACAGCCAAAAACCGTTTTCTCTCCGTGGATATAAACAAGCTGTTGATCAGTTAAGGTTAACGCAATTATGCAAATAGCTTATTGATTTTTATGCTTAAATTCTTCTATCTTTAGTCTGTCTTCCTCATCCTCTGGATCCCATTCTTCTACGTTTGGTGGATTTTCAATTATGTCCCACAAACCTTCACTTCGTAGAAGTAGACTACATTTTGTAGACCATGATACATAGTTTGTTCCATCCAGCTTGGACATAAGGGACAAACTTTGTAAATTGACTTGTGCCATGGTTTCTTATATGGATATAAAAATATAATTAATAAAACACAGCTGTCTGTTTACTGTAATGTATAACAACACAAACTCTCACTTTTTACATAAATCTGTTTAACCTAGTTAAACTGACTTTGCAGCCTCTGGGCCCATAACCAGTGTTAAGCCTGGGTTCCCCAACCAGGGTTAGGTAGACAAGCTAAACAGAATGTGCAGCGTTAGTCAGATAGGCACACAGATAAATGAGTGAGCTAAGCTTGTATGTTTATTAACATACACTAAAAATAACAGATACGCTTGTGCTATCAAAAATATATTTTATTCCAGTATAAGTTTATAGCATAGTCAAAAACAGTCCATCATTCATTTACCATGTAGTCAGTCCATTCAGGGATATTCAGTTAGCAATGTCCATGTAGAATATCCTATTGTCAGTTCACATAAATCAGTCCGTTGTTGGTTAGAGGTTCCTTTGGTTATCTTTTTTTTTCTTCTTGTTTGAGTTTTTTATAAATATTTTTTCTTCTGGCTGGGGGGGGAAAGAGTATTATGAGATGTTGCAACACTGCCAACTAGAGGCTTGAAAATATTTTATTTGAACTGGGGAGAAAAATGTATAAGCACTCCTTTTCAAGGACATTTTAATGTGATAAGATAGAGGGAGAACACAGTAAAATATTATTACAGGTGCTTTCCTGGACTCTTATCAATATTTCAACATTTGAGGCTTGGCTTTGAAGCTGCTGGAGAAGAGAGTCATAATAAGAGCCTTGGATAAAGAAATAAAGTGCAGTGTGCAGTGCATATATATATATATATATATACTCTTGTGAAATTCCTACTCGCCAGCCTTTTTGTAAATTTTAACTCTAGTATTTTTGCTTTTTATTTTAAAGGGAAAGCCTCAGAGCTCTTTCTTTTTTTTCTTTGCTTTTTTGCTTCTTCCATCTATGTTTTTGGATCACTTTGTTTTTCTTTTTTTGATTATTTTTTTTCTTTTTCTTCTATTTTTTCTTTTTTATGGTGGATTATTTCAATTGGACGAGGGTCTAGAAGAACCTGAAGACCTTCCTTTTTCCTTTTTCCCTTTTTTTTTTTTTTTTTGGTTTTGGCCTTTTTATTATTGGATTTTTTTATTTTTTATTTTTATTTTTCTTTTTGGACTATAATTGGCTACTTTATCAGCTGGATTGAAAGTCAAAGAGAATCTGAAGCTTTGGAAGCATTAAAATGAGCAGGAAACCAAAATCATTCGGCATTTCTGCTTCTACCTCTGCTTCCCCACCATCTGAAGGACAACATTTAATTCAGACAATGTTGAAGCAAGATAAAGAACAAGAAAAAGTAAATTTACAGATGATTATGCAAGGAATCCAAGATATTAAGATAAAAATAGATGCTATTGAAAAAAGAATAGAGAAGACTGATGAAAAAGTGGAAAATATTAAACAAATGATGGGGAAGTATGAGGAGAGATTCCAAAAAATTGAGGAAGAAGGAAAACAAAGAGAGGAGAAGATTGGAAATATTGACACTAGATTAACAGTGGTAGAACAAGAAAAAAATGGGATGTTGAGGTGGGAGATGGAAAGGTCAGAATTTTATCTTAGATTCCAAAATATAGAAGAGGAAAAAGGAGAAAATTTGGTTGCGATAATGATAGAAATGTTGGCAGATGGTCTGGAAATTACAGAGGAAAAGATGATGGATGGGGTAGATGAAGTATATCGAGTTTATACAAGATATGCAATGAGAAATAAATTACCAAAGGAAGTCCATATTAGATTTACCAAAAAATCCATCAAAACACAAATATTACAAGTGGTAAGAGAGAAAACACTGAAATATAAAGGCAAAGAGATTGTGGTTTTAAAACAAATACCTAGAAGAGTGAGAGAGATGAGAAGAGAATACCGATTTCTGACCAAAATGCTATTGGAAAATGAAGTGAACTATAGATGGCTGATACCAGAAGGACTAATCTTTACGTGGCAAGAACAGAGACATAGAATTGATTTGATTGAAAAAGCAGAACTTTTCTACGCAGAATTTTTTGGAAGAAGAAGAGAGGAGGCAGAGAAAGAGGTCTCATTAATTGAGTTTCAGGAGGAACAACTGGAGATTGAAAAAGAGAAAGGAGTTGTAGGTGGACAGGTAGACAGTAAAGAACAACGTGAAGTGAGAGCTACGAGAGCTGTTAGACCTAAATATAAAGCATAATCATGGAAGAAAAAAAACTGATTACAATGAATATAAATGGACTTAACTCAGCTGTTAAAAGAAGGAAAACCTTTCATAAATTAGAGAAATTAAAATTTGATATAATTTGCTTACAAGAAGTTCATATTAAAAAGCAACATGAGCAATTGTTAGTACAGCCAAAATTAGGGAAAATATTTACTTCTTTGATTCAATGTAAGAAAAGAGGAGTGGTTCTCTACATTAAAGAGGATATCCCAGCAAAACTGATTTACACGGATGAAGACGGAAGAGTATTAATGGTGGAAATAATGGACAATAATAGAAAAATACTCCTGATTGCAATTTATGCCCCGAATGATAAACAAGAAGAGTTTTATAAAAAACTACACATGGAAATAATTAGACTGGACTATGTTAATATAATTATGATGGGAGACTTTAATGGAATTGTGGACAATAAATTGGACTATATAACAACAACAACAAAACAAAATAGAAAGGTTCTCCCTAAATCTTTTTTTAAAATGACAGATGAATTAACCTTAAAAGATATTTGGAGAGAAAGAAATGTCAAAGCTAAACAATATACTTTTTACTCTAATAGACATTTATCATGGTCCAGATTAGATATGATTTGGATCTCATCAGAATTAATATCCATTATTCAAGTAACAAGTATTGAAATAAGTACTTGGGCAGACCATAGCCCAATGACAATTAAATGGAAGGGACAAAAAAAAAAGATCGAGATGGACATTAAACAATACTATTTTAAAGGAGAAAGACTTTATACAATGGATGGAGAAGGAATTGGTTTTTTTCTTTAAAGAAAATAAAAAAGAAGATACTTCAATACAGAATGTTTGGGATACAATGAAGGCATATGCTAGAGGTTTGATAATAGATTATACAAGAAAAAAGAATATTAGGAAAAGACAAGCCTCCAAGACCTTGGAAGATGAATATAAAAGACTTGAAAAAGAACTACAGAAAATGCCACAGAAAAAAGGTATTAAATTGAAACTGGATGTAATTAAGCATAAAATGGAATTAATAGAGAAAGAAGAACTGGCACAGAAAATTGGAAATTCTAAACAGAATTATTTTGAAGATGCAAATAAACCAGGTAGATGGCTAGCATATAAACTGAGAAAGGAGAAGGAATCAAGAAAAATATTGAAACTAATAGATGATCAAGGCCAAGTTTGTTGTGGTAATAAGGAGAAAAAGGAAATTATTCGAGATTTCTATGGGCAACTATATAAACAAGAGAATATTGATGAGGAAAAAATTAAACAGTATTTACAGAATGTTAACTTACCGAAGATACCTAAAGAGACTGAAGAAATGTTAGAAAGTGATATAACAATGATGGAATTAAATGAAGCATTTAAGAGACAAAATAATGGGAAAGATGGACTTCCGGCAGAATTCTATAAAAAATTTCAAGAATCATTGAACATCCCATTGTTAGAAGTTATGAATGAAGTTATGTTAAAGAAGATGACACCCAAAACATGGTCAGAGGCTTATATTACACTTATTCTAAAAGAAGAGGCTGACCCGTTGCAAATTAAGAATTATAGACCTATTTCCTTATTGAATGCAGATTATAAAATCTTTGCTTCAATTTTAGCAGAAAGACTGAAAAAATATTTAAATAATTTTATTCACCCAGATCAAAATGGATTTCTGCCAAAGAGACAAATTAGAGATAATATGAGAGTAATCTTGGATACTTTGGAATATTATGAGGCTCATCCTGAGAAGCAAATGGCTTTGATATTCCTAGATGCTCAAAAGGCATTTGACAACGTGAACTGGAGATTTATGTTATTACTATTGGAACAGATGGGTTTTGCCAGAAAATTTATTCAAGCAATAGAAGCCATATATAATAAACAGACAGCAAAGGTAATGGTGGAGGGAGAATTTACAGATCTTATTAATATAAGAAAAGGCAGAAGACAAGGGTGTCCCTTATCTCCTTTGTTATTCGTATTGACTTTGGAAGTGTTGAATAGAAATATTAGGGATGACAAAAGTATAAAAGGAATGAAAATTAAAAAGGAAGAATTCAAACTACAAGCTTTTGCTGACGATTTAGCTTTTATTCTGGAAGACCCGTTAGAAACCGCTCTAAAGTTATTGGAAAAGATAGAGACATATGGTGAGATGGCTGGCTTGAAAATAAATAAAGATAAAACAAAGATTCTGACAAAAAACATGTTACTGAGACAAAAAGAAGAACTGACAGATCTTTTGAAAATCCAAGTTACAAATAAGGTTAAGTATCTGGGGATATATTTGACAGCAAGATGTAGCACATTAAAAGAGAATAATTATATTAAACTCAAACAACAGATAATTACAGACTTGAAGAAATGGGAAAACTTGCAATTGTCATTAATAGGGAGAATTTCAACAATTAAGATGAATATTTTACCCAGAATTTTATTTCTCTTTCAAACAATAACAATTAAACTTGGAAAAGAATATTTTGAAGATTTAAATAAAATCATGTTGAAGTTTATATGGCAAGGTAAAAGAGCGAGAATAAAGTTAAAGCTTTTGCAAGATGCTAGAATTAGAGGAGGTTTTGGCCTGCCTAATTGGGAACTGTATTATCAAGCTGCAAGTTTGATGTGGGTCAAAGAATGGATAACATTAAGAAAGCATAGATTGTTGACATTAGAAGGACATGATTTACTGTTGGGCTGGCATGCTTTTTTATGGTACAAGGGAACTAAAACACAGGGGTATTTCAGAAGACATTATATACGGGAGTCTTTGTGGTTAAATTGGGAGAAGATAAAAAAACAATGTTATTTGAAAATTCCAGTTTGGTTATCGACTATTGAAGCATTTTCCTATCCTATGATCTATAAAAAGGAACAGTTAGATATGGGGAATTGTTGGATGAAAAGGGTGGACTTAAATCGATCCAAAACTTAGAGGAACAAGGTATAAGGATGAATTGGTTTTCATATGCGCAAATACACTCAAGATATGATGAAGATTTTAAAACGGAAGGATTCTATGATAAACAGACTGATTTAGATAAGATATTGATGGGTACTGATGAGAAAGTGATTAAAAAATTATATGGTTATTTATTGGGAATTAAGTTAGAGGAAGAACAAGTTAAAGAAACTATGATTGTTTGGGGGAAGAATTTTGGATATGGGATTGATTTAGAGAAATGGCAAAAATTGTGGTCTCAAAACTATAAAATGACAATGTCAACAGCATATAAAGAAAACTTGTATAAGATGTTTTACAGGTGGCACTTTCCTCCGACAAGAATAGCAAGAATGTTCAAGAACAAATCTGAAAAATGTTGGAAATGTCATCAGATACCTGGCTCATACTATCATATGTGGTGGACTTGTGAGGATGCCAGAAAATATTGGACTAAAATTCACATGTGGTTGGAAAAAATGACAAAGAAACACATAGACTTGAAACCAGAGATCTTTTTATTGGGAATTTTACCTGATACATATAATAAAGATTTGAAATATTTGATTGTAAATGTATTAACAGCGGCTAGGATTGTATTTGCTAAAAATTGGAAGAATGAGAAAATACCATTACAGGAAGAAATTATTAAGAAAATATCGGAATGTGCTGAGATGAGTAGATTGACATTTGAAATTAGAGAGCAAGAAGATAAACAATTTTATGAAATTTGGGATCTTCTTTATCAATGGCTAGATGATAAAATACGATAATAGAACATTAATACTATATCTATAAAGGGTTTTTAGGATTGATTTGTTATGATTATATGATTTGTTATAGAATAAACTGTTTAAAGTATTGTTATCTCACAAAGCATGAATGATTAAAAGTATTGTCAAAATTTTTTTTTCTTTTTTTTAGTAATATTAGGATATGGATTGACAATATGAATTGTTATGCAATATAACTGTAACTGAGACTACAAAATGAATGCACAAAACTGATGAACCAACCGACACACCGGAAGTATATATGAGAGCAGATGTTTTTAATGCTTTGTATGTCATGTGTGTTTGTAGAAAATTAATAAAATTCTTTTCAAAAAAAAAAAAATAGTCAATGGAGACAGCCATTTCAGTGGGTATGATAAGAATTACAGCTCAGTTCACCTAAAATCACCATTTGGTGGGAAGTTGCCTAAACAAATTTTTTGCAGACAAAAGCTGGATCTCTGATCTTTTATACTTTTGATCAATGTTTCTCAATCTTAAGCCCAGGTCACACTGGCCAACGGATGCAAAAAGGACACAGCGGACGAGCAAAATGTTCCATCCATTGTTATCCACTCTCAAAAGGGGTGAAAATTTGCATAACCGGAGCGGATAACACGGACGTGGGGAGGACGCAGGGCGGATGCAAAGCGGATGCGGAATGGAAGCCCAGCGGATGGAAGCGGATGGGAGTGGATGGGAGTGGGTGGCACATCCGCAGGGCTTCCGGGGGGCCTCAGCAAAGCGGACGCGGAACGGATACAGCGGATGCAGAGCGGACGCCGAACGGATGAAGCAGATGCACAGCGGAAGCCTAGCGGATGCACAGCGGAAGCCTAATGGATGCCTGGTGTTCACTGCGCATGTGGGGAGGATGCATTGTGTCAGCCCTGCGGATATAACGGAAGCAGCTCGGAAGCAGGTTGCCATTCAGAGGAAAGACCTGCTTCCAGACACATCGACTGCCTTGCCTGCCCTGTCTACATGTCTGCCTGCCAGCCTACCAGCCTTGCTGCCAGCCTTGTTGCCAGCCTCCCTGCCAGCCTTGCTGTCATCCGGTCTGCCTGCCAGCCTTGCTGCCTGCCTTCCTGCCAGCCTTGGTTCATGTCTGCCTGCCAGCCTTCCTGCCAGCCTTCGTTCATGTCTGCCTGCCAGCCTTCCTGCCAGCCTTGGTTCATGTCTGCCTGCCAGCCTTGGTGCCTGCCTGCCTGCCAGCCTGCCTGCCAGCCTTCCTGCATGCCTTGGTGCCAGCCTCCCTGCCAACCTTGGTGCCTGCCAGCCTCCCTTCCAGCCAGCAACTCCACAACCATGCTGAAGCACAGCAAGCCTCAGCCATCTGCTGCCAGCCCTGGCAAGAGAGACAGGGCTACCATCCCGCCCCTCACTCTGGTTCTGCTGGGGCTTCTGCAGCACGGGCTCGCTCTTCTGGGGCTGGGGCTTTTGCTGCTTCTGCTTCTGGAGGAGCTGATGACAAGCACTCCAGCACCAGCCACCTCCACAGCACCTGCACCCTTCACCCCTGAGACTGAGCGACCAAGAGGAGTGCCAGAGACTCATTTTTGTCTTATAACTTGTTGTTAATAAAGTCTATTTATGATTCACACACTTGCTTCATTTCTTTTTTTTTAATAAAGTCTTGCTGGAAACTTTTAGAAATGGTTTAAGCCTTTGCATGCTTGTGGGATGGGTAAGGATAGCTTTGGGATGGGTTAGGATACCTGTGGGATGGGTAATAGCTGTGGGATGGGTTAGGATAGCAGTGGGATAGATAAACCTCCATTGCAAGCATAGTGGGACTGTATGGTCCACCCTCTCAGGTGCCACACCTACGGCCCTTTATTATCAATAATAATGTAATAATTATCCACACATGTCAACATAAACACAACTCTTTATTAAACGTCCTGTTCATTGTAGGCCAACCAAACATACATGGCCCAATCTCATCCGTGTGATGAGACAGGCTGAAGGAAGCATCCATTAAGCATCTACCATCCTGTCTTGCCAGTCCACTGCTCCAGCTGGGGAGTTGCACCAGTGTTTCAGGAGGTTGCGCTTCTTCTTCGCTTCATGTGAGTCTCTGTTGGAGCCTTGCACATCCTCAGTGTCGATCAGGTTTCGCCCTTGCCTCCATTCCCCAGGCTCCATGTCCCCATTGGCTTGTTGGAGGTCCATGAGCCTGTTCTGCAAGACTGGGTGGCGGGTGCGCATGAGATTGTGCAGGATGCAGCAAGCTTCCATGATCCTCCTCATGGTCTCTGGGCAATGCTGCATGGTGGTGAGAAGTACCTGGAACCTGTTGGCCAGGATGCCAAAGGTGTTCTCCACCACCCGACTAGCCTTGGACAGCCTGTAGTTGAAGATCTTCTCTTCACGGGTGAGGAGTCTGGAGGTGTAGGGCTTCATGAGGTAGGTTGTGAGGGAGAAGTCTTCATCCCCCACGATGAAGTAGGGCACATCTTGTGTGTCGTTGGGCAGTGGGTCTGGATCTGGGAATCCCACAATGAGGTTGCATTCCAGCCCCTCCTTGAGGTGACTGGGTTGTATACCTGGGCATCTGAAGAGGAGCTGTTGCCTGAAGCATCGATGTACATGAACTTGTAGTCAGCATCGACCATGGTGAAGAGGATGATGCTTAAGAAGCCCTTGGAGTTGAAATAAGTGGACCCCGACTTGGCTGGAGATTTGCAGGCCACGTGTTTGCCATCTATGGCTCCAATGGTGTGTGGTAGTTCCACTTCTGATACCACTGCTCTGCAACTTTCTTCCATCCTTCTTCAGTGGAGGGGTACTGGAGGAGCTCCTCCTTGTATTCTTCGATGATGGCCTGCACCACTTCTCTGACCACAATGCTGATGGTGTTGGATGGCACCCTCCAGCCATTCTGCATGCTCCTGTAGGAGGTCCCTGAGGCCAGGTGGTGCAGAGTGAGTGCCACCTTCAGCTCAGGTTCCAGGCTGGGCCGGAAGCTGGTGTTTGCCTTGGTCAACCTGGGTGTCAGGCGCTGCACAAGTTCATCAAACATGGCTGGAGGCATCCTCATGAAGTTCTGGAATGCCCGAATGTCTTCGTTCCTGAGCTCCACCATCAGCTTGTTGTACAGTCCGTACTCTGCTCTTCTGGCGAACCATCTTCAGATCCAGACTCTTTTTGGGTGGCTGCTTTTCTTCTCACAGTAGTGTTCACAGAGCCTGCAGATGGCTTCGCACTGTTGCAGAACGATGGTGGCTGCCGAAAGGACTTTGTTACAATCCACGGTGGACATGACTGGATGCTGTGGAAGAGGAAGAGGCAGATGAAGGTTGCAGAGGTCTGCACCGCTGGGCTGCTGTTCTGAAAGTGCGATGCAGGCGATTTGCTCCCCCTTTTTATAGGCAGTATAGGTTTTCCACTAGGCATCCTCTAGGCATCCTCTAGCATCCTCTAGACATCCTTAATATCTGAGATGGGTCCCCTCTGCGAACGTTTTTTCCATTTTAAACGCTTTGTTTCCGTTCTGCATCCGCTAGGCATCCGTTCTGTATCCGTTCTGTGTCCGTTCCGCTTCCTCCCTGTATCCGGGCGGATGGAGTTGCGCGGATGCGCAGCAAATGCCTAGCAGATACAGTGGATGCGTAGCGGATGCTTAACGGATGCCTAGCGGATGCGTAGCGGATGCAGAACGGACGAACTGGATACATTTTCCGCGCAAAAGTTTTAGGCAGCCCAAAACTTTTGGAGCGGATGAAACGTCCATAAATGGATGCTGGATGGATAGAGAGGAAGCAAAACGGAGGCAGTGAGTACAGAACGGATACATCGCGTTAACCAATGGATGGCAAGGTTTTTTGTCCATTTTACATCCTCTTTGCATCCGTTGATTCAGTGTGACATGGGCTTTAGTAACTTTAACACATGTTCACGTTCTGGCTGGAGAATTCTGGGAGTTTAAGTTCATGTATCTTAAAGCTACTAAGGCTATGAGACACTGCTCTTGATAGAACAAATATAGACAAAATGTAAGTTGATTGTAATCTTTAGCTCATCTTGGTTTAATCATACTAAATTGTAATGGAATCAGATTGATACAAAGTTTACTTGAATGTTTATGTGAATACACATTCTAAAAAAGTAAGAGATTCAGTGTCCATATTGCTTGCTATAAAGCATCTTGTCTTTCTTTGTCCCATAAACAGAAAAGAAAAAAAATAATAATTTAATGTTGAAGTGTACTATACCCTTCCCCCCCCCCCCCCGTAAGTTTGAAAGCTAGGTCACTGTATTATGATTTTTGTAGCTCCCAGGTTAGCCTGCCTTTATTGTCTCATCATCCAATACAGACTGGGAGAGCCCAATCACATTTTCAGCATGGCAACCTGGCCATACAAAATGGCTCCCTGTGGAAATTAAATTCTAAATGGCAACAGGGGAATAGATGATCATCCATGTATTAAAGAACACAACATGTACATTATGTCAAAATGGAATAAGAATCTCCAGGCTGATAATTTTTCAATGGACCATGGATCAATAGCTCACTTCTAAATTGATAACAAACCAATAATGTGCTGTTTTATGCCTGCCTCAAGCAAACAGTACATTTAGCCGAAAGCCAAATCACAGGTTGATGCTTTAGTCGATATCAGCTATCTCCTGGAGTTATAAATGGTGTTTGGGGATACCGTAGGGAAGCAAAACAGACAGGTTGTTCTTTTAAAATATTGTATCCCATCCCATTCACACTGCTTTAATTTAAAACCTTGGAATGCCAAGGTTATAATTAATTTCATTTTTTACTACATACCTAGAGGTGAAAGCACAGGTATCACCTATTTGATCTTTTTTCCCCTTAAAAACCCAATGGAATAGGGGAAGCAGACAAAGAGGAAAGATTTTGCTTTTGACCCTCTTTAAAATTTAACCCATTCCTGGGAGTTATGTAATCTTTTAATTGTTTTAATGTAGAGTGTGTTTGGACATATATATATGTGCACATTCACAGTCATTTATTTTAGTAGACTAGCTTCTTTTACTTTTTTAGCTCTATTAGACTGAATGGTTTGCAAATGAGTTCAGTCAGAGCTAAGATCTATGATTCTTTGACCCTATTTTGGGAGCCCAATTCTTGTAGCTCCCTAAATCTTGAACTGATTCACATCTCTCCTCTAGAAATAGCCTAGCAGTTGAAGAAGTATTCTAGAATGAGCTCTTGACTCTTTAACAGCAATATTTTGACAAGGTAAAATTATACTGAAGAGGATTGTCATGGTACAAATAGATTAGTATAATAACTTCTGGGAGAAAGAAGATCAAGCTAGTTTAGATGTGTGGAAATAATGGAAGTCATGAAACAACCATTGCATTTCTGGCATAGCTCTAGTCCTCTGTTGGTAGATGTTTCCCAGCATTTTCAAGACACAATTACTTATAAAGTTGTAAAATTGTAACAAAGTTTATTATAGTAATATAATAACAATTCATAAAACAATGCTTTACAAGAACCAAGTTTTAGTAATCACCCATGGGTGTCCATATCAAAATAATCATTTTTCAACCTTCTGGACAGTTAGATGAGAAGTGAGCATAAAACAAATCATATGCTCACTTTTTCAGTCATGTTGTGGCTGAATTTACTTTCTAGGATCATTCCATGGGCACCAATTGAAATGTCTCAGTTTACATGTATAAATTAGGATGTCTTCAAGTCAGTGGTGGAATTCATTTTTTTTTTTTTTACTACTGGTGCTGTGGGCGTGGCTTGGTGAGCATGGCAGGGGAAGGATACTGTAAAATCTCCAATCAGAGGTGGTATTTGCTGATTCTCCAAACTACTCAAAATTTCTGCTACCGGTTCTCCAGAACTGGTCAGAACCTGCTGAATACCACATCTGCTTCAAGTTATATTCAGTCTCCCAACTCTGTATATTTGCTATAAAAAAAAAAACCAGATCTCATAGTCAGGACTACATCCATAATCTGATATCCATCAGAGTTGTGCAAGCTTCTAGTTTCCCAGATACATTCATAGATGTCCAGATAAAACAGAATTTTATCCATCCGATTCATAACTAAAAATCTAGAAATTGATTTTTTTTCTAATTGAGTTTAAAAAGTTTATAATGTTACTAACTGGGGCATATCGGGTAAATGGATGAACCTAAGGTATTTTAAAATAGGGTTAATATATTTGGCCTGCAAAAATCCAGACAACCAGTAGATGGATAAAAGAGTTTTCTATATCTCTTTCCTGTCCAGATTTTTGCAATACTGATTTGGTAACCCTAATCTTTATTGAGAAAACCTTAAGCAGCAGTCCTCACAATACTGGGTCATTTATCTGTCTTTGGATTAAAGATATTCCACAACCTGGAAGCTGCGGGGCTATTTCTACTTAATATGACTTGGCTAAAGCTCCTAACTGCATATGTAGCATTTGTCTTAACCAATGGGTTTGATGCATTAGCCAGCCTCTTATATGGGTGTTGCAAGTATTTAATCACAGAGCTAGATAGACTTGCTGCTTTTTGCTTCTTTTAAGGACAGTTAAGCTGTAATTTTGTGCACATATGGGGAAAAGCTCAGAGAGGCTCAGGGTGTGTAAACTTAAAATCAAGCTATCTAACAAGTTTCATATTTGCAATTAGACTCATCATATTATTCATCTTGCATGTTGTATTACTGAACCAAATATTGCATCCTGGATATTCCAGGTCACCCAGATCAACAAATGGTTTCCTAGTTTATTTTCTTCTTGCCAATCAATACTCTCTCTCTCTCTCTCTCTCTCTCTCTCTCTCTCTCTCTCTTCCCCCCTCCCCCCCCCCCCCCTCTCCCCCCCCTCTCTCTCCCCCTCTCCCTCCCTCCAAAGTGTGTTTGTATTGTTCTTATGAACTATATAATTTTGTTTATTTTCTCATGCCATTTGTGGGGCTTGCAACATTCACATGAATATTAAAGGTTAAATGGAGGGAAATATTTTATATTCTAAAAATAATCTGAAGCAATATGTTTCTATATAGTTTAGGTGCAAGAAGACAGGGGCCAGGGTGAAGTTGAAAAGTACAAGTTTATTCCATGCCACCTGTACACAAAAATCTGAACTACCAATGTTCAAGACAAATTGATACCAGGTAAGAGCCAATGGGCTTCAAGTGGGAGTGGACTTAGGTCTTTTATGGGGGTGTGGAGACTCCAAACTGACTTCGCTCTTGGACTCAGCCTGGTCATCTCCTACATAAATTTAATAAAAAGTTTCAGGATTGAATTATATTTATATTAATAGCATATGACATTTTTATTTTTCCTTACTTTATTTTTTCTTTTCCTAAGTTTGATTTATTTTAAGCACCATGTGGTATATAGTTTTTTTGTATTGTACTATTACTGAGTTATACGTTTTGTTGTTGCTGCTGCTATATTTCACTAAAAAAAATGGAAAAGCTCTCTACCCTGGAGCTTTTTTTGTATTATTGCCTTTCTAATTAAAAGGATCAGGTTATACAGGATAGAAAAATTTCTCTTCCCAAAATACACCGCCAACCAAAGTTGAAAATTTAGTGAGATATTAATCAAAAGTCCAGCCTGATTAAGAATAGTTTCCTATATTCCTAAAGAAACACTAAATATTAAAGAGCTCTTAAATTTGTCTTTCCTCTACATTAACTCTTTAAGTAGAATGATATAAACCCCAAATGGAAGAAACTGATGAACTAGGCTGGTTAAACCAATTGTGCATAACAAAACAATTTTATTGGCAGAACTAGTTACACAAAGTAAAAATAAAACTGACTGGATGGTATTTATTCATATCAAATGCTTAGTTTAGCATTCAATTAAATTCATTTTATTATTTTTGGAAGGTCTAAAAATTTCAGTGTTCCTTAAGATAAATATTCAAATCAGGCTGCATCTATAATCAGGAGAAAGAAGAAAAGGGGTCATTCAAAATTATTTTGTATTTCAAGATCAGCCCATTTTTGAAACTGACATTGAAGTTTAAGAGCCTTTTTCTAGGAATAGCATTCAATTGATCTAATTGAAAAATTAGCCAGATCTGTGTGGGCTGAGAGGCAGTAATACAGCCATAAATCCCAGTAAATACAAACATAATCTGATATAAGATGGATCAGTAAAACAAGGTAAAGCAAATGTTAATACATCAAATGATTATACATAAGGGAATCGCTGATTGATAATTTTGGCAAGGATGAAAGAGAGCCATGTAGTGAGATAGCAGAGTTTAGGTTCACAGATAATGTAACTGCCACTTCTGTTCCACAAACTTGGCTTTAAAATGAGAACATTAACCATGTTAGTTCTGATCTTTAGCAAGCCTGTCTTTAGTTAAAAGAGAAACAATAATGATCCAGATGATTTAGTACAATTCAATGTCTTAAGTCTCCTGGACTTGGTATTTTCCAATGTTCTTATTGACTGGCCTAGATCCCTACCAACAGAAAACATGAACCACAATTTCATTATTTTGTATGAGAATAAAATAATTAAGCTGGTCTTGGAGAACTTCTAACTCTACTGTAACTGGGTACTGGGTTCACATATGATTATCCAAAGGGAGAAAAAAAAACACTTTTATTCAATTTATTCCTGTTTTGTTCAGAAAACACACGAGGTAGATCGGGTTCCAACAACAAATGCTTTATTCTTTAACTTGTCAGTAAATAGGAACACTTGGCTGAAGCCGAGGCCAGCCTTTTATACAGGCTGGCTTGCCTGCTTGTAGCCAATGGCAATTGCTTAAATTTGCCGCCTTTCAGCAGCTCTTTGGATTGAACCAATCCAATGCTTAGTGAACCAATCCAATGCTTAGTTTATTTGACCAATCAGGTTTGCAGATTTGGAGTCACCCAATTTACATATAGAACACCCCTCCCCTCTTAGTTCAGTCCTACGTGGTGACGTAGTCTCGCAGGTAGGTGGGGCTTTTCCAGACTCGACTTGACTTGCGCGGTTCATTCTTAGTGAAGACTTCAGCCGGTTCGGATGGGGCTGCTGTGTCGTCAGTTCTTCTCCCTGGAACCGTCTGGAAGGGTGAGTCAGCCATTTTACCGCCACCTGAGTTTCTTAGGCTGGCGGTTTTGCCGCTTCCTCCCGTTTCCTCCGGGCAGGTCGAGCTGGCCTGGCTGGCCCCTTCCGATGGGCTCTTCATGCAAGTCTCTCCAAACAGTGAGTCTTTTATTTGCTCTTTTTGTTCATATGTTTCATTGGTTTTATTTTTTAACGGTTCTTTATTTAATTCTCGCATTTCCCCCCCCACCTTAGTTGGCAATTCGTCAGTTTTTTCGACGAGTGGTTGTATGTCTGTGGTTCTTTCTATATTTCAGGATCGAAGCTGGTCTATGTGCCGCTTCCATTCCCTGCCATCATCTACTGTTAACTGGTAGGATTTGGGGCCTGTTATTTGGGTAATTTGTCCTGGTAGCCATACTGGGTCCCCAGTGAAGTTTTTGGCGTAGACTAAATCGCCAATTCCAAATTTTCTAAACCGCGTAGAGGAGTCGGGGGGGTTTTCTGGCATGAATTCTGGGTGCAATCTATCAAGGTGTGACCTTAGTTTTCTCCCCATTAGTAACTCTGCTAGGGACTTGTTGGTTGTGGTACTGGGCGTTATGTGCTGGAGTGTGAGCAATCGGTTTATTTTATGCTGTACATCTCCAGTGTCCATTTTTTCTAACCCTTCCTTTGTAAATCGGACCATTCTCTCTGCCCTACCGTTTGCAGCCGGATGGGCCGGCGCGGTTAGGGCATGTCTAATACCTAGGGAGGCTAGGTATTGTTCAAAGTGTAGGCTGGTCAGTTGAGGTCCATTATCGGACACGAGGACGTCCAGAATGCCATGGGTGGCAAAAAGGCTGTCCAGTTGTTTTATTACTAATTCAGTTGTTGTTGATGGCATAATTTTTATTTCTAACCAGTTAGAATAGGCGTCCACAACAATCAGAAAGGTATGTCCTTTAGTTGGACCAGCGAAATCGATGTGGATTCGTGACCAGGGGCCCCATGGGATTTCCCAATCTCTAATGGGTGCTTTGGGTGGGGATGGTCTAATTGCTTGACATTTGTTACACGAGGTTACCCAGTATTCTATGTCCCTATCAATACCCGGCCACCAGACATAACTTCTAGCAAGACTTTTCATTTTTACAATCCCCGGGTGACCTTCGTGTAGCATACTAAGTACCCTAGGTTGTAGTTTGTTAGGAATAACCACCCGATCACCCCACAGTAAACAACCTTTTTGAATAGAAAGTTTGGTTTGTCTGGTCCGGAAAGGTTTAAAGTTTTCAGTTTTTTGATTTTCTGGCCAGCATTTACCTACCCAGTTAAGAACACGGGCAGTCAAAGAGTCTTTTGTGGTGGCTCTGGCGACATCATAAGCTGATATGGGTAGATCGGGGCAAGTCTCTATTTGTAATGCTGTCATCGCTGGTGCCGGTTCTTCTTCAGTCGCTGGCAAGGGTGCTCTGCTTAAAGCGTCCGCATGTGAAATCTGTTTCCCCGGTTGGTGTGTCAGAGTGTATGAGTAGGCTGCTAGGAACTCTGACCATCTAGTCATTCTTGGGGAGAGGATATTTGGTGTAGGTTTGTTTCCCGCCAAAATTCCTATTAGCGGTTTGTGGTCTGTTATAATTTGAAAAGTCCGCCCGTATAGGTACTCGTGGAAACGTTTCACTCCTGCGACAATTGCTAGTGCCTCTCTGTCCAATTGGCTGTAATTCCGCTCGGTTTTGGATAAAGTCCTTGAATAATATGCGACGGGCGCTTCTCTGCCATCAGGTAGTTGGTGGCTTAGGATGGCACCTACTCCGAATGGGGAGGCGTCGCAGGTCACTTTTAAGGGCAGTGTGTTGCTAAATTGAATGAGAACGTTTGAGGATGTTAGCAAGCTTTTAATTTTTTGGAAGGCTTGCTTTTCTCTGTAACCCCAAGTCCAAATTGCTTTTTTGTCTAAAAGACGGTGCAATGGTTCTGCTATAGTGGCCTTATTTGGCAGGAAGACATTATAGAAGTTAATTAGTCCTAAAAAGGCTTGTAGTTCGGTCTTGTTTTTTGGTTCTGGTGCGTTTTTAATCGCTTTAATCTTTTTGTCTGTAGGGTGTATACCCTCTCCGTCTATTAAATAGCCCAGGAATTTGACGCTATTCTTAATTAGGCAACACTTTTCTCTTTTCACTTTGAGGCCAGATTCTCTGAACTTAGTGAGTACTTCTTTGAGTCTTTTTTTAAATTGGGTTTCATCTTTGGCTGAAATCAGGACGTCGTCAAAATATGGTACGACTCCTTGTATGCCATTTAGGAGGCGTTCCATTAGACTCTGGAAAACGCCTGGGGCCACACTCACTCCAAATTGGAGTCGGTGACACTTGAATGCACCCTGATGTGTGACTATAGTCTGGGCTTCAGCAGTTTCTGGGTCCACTGGGAGCTGTTGATAGGCTTGTGCTAGGTCAAGTTTAGCAAAAACTTTTCCTTTTCCCAGGGAGTGAAGCAAATGCTGGACTACAGGCACCGGGTATGCGCTTGGTTGTAATGCGTGGTTCAGGGTAGCCTTATAGTCACCACAGATTCTAACGGACCCGTCGGGTTTGACAGGTGTGACTATAGGTGTTTCCCACTTGGCATGGTCCACAGGTTCTAACACCCCTTGGGCTATTAATTTGTCCAGCTGTTCCTCTATTTTTGCCTTTAGTGCAAAAGGAACTTGCCTGGCTTTTATTCTTCGTGGGGCTATTTGGGGGTTTAGACTGAAAGAAATGGGATTTACCCGATACTTGCCAAGTGAGCCGTCAAAAACGTCCTGGAATTCTCGGATGAGGTCGTCCTCCCAGCCGGTTGTAGTCACTCAATCGATCCCGGTCATCCCGATGCCCAATGGCGCGAACCATTTGATGCCCAGGAGGCTTGGTCTGTCTCGGTCGACTATGGTCAGCGGTAGCACCTTGACATGTTGTTTGTAGGCGACTCGGAAATGTCCCATGCTGACTACAGGGATTTGGTTTCCCTGGTAGTCCTTGAGAGTTAGGTGCTGCTTCTGTAACTCTTTGGGTTTGATATCTGGGACTAGCTGTTTTATTGTGTCCCACAATACCATGGAGAGGAAGGACCCCGAGTCCACTTCCATCTTGCAGTGCTTTCCTTCGATTTTTACAATGACTTTAATTTTCTTCCCGCTTTCCGTCTGAGCGCTCTTTATAGTAACAGTTTGGTGTGTATTGGCTCGCTTCTCTTGTTGCCACTTTCTCTCAGCTCGTTTAGGCTCAGCTTTTGTTGGGGAATTTCTGCGTCTCGTTGGGCTGTAGCTTTTTTTGTTCCTGCAGACTTTCTCGATATGCCCTCCTTTCTTGCAATGCCTGCAGATGGCATCGAGAAATCTGCATTTGGCTCGGGAATGGTTTCCTCCGCAGCCAGCGCACTCCCGCCAATTCCTTCTTTCGCGCTCTCTTCTGTTCATGAGCAAACGTTGGACCTCGTCGTCTTCTTCGCTCGATTCGAATGTTTCGCCAGACTCTTCATAGTGGGTTGTGGTGGCAGGCTGCTTTCTGTCTTTGGTTGGGTTTGTTTCTTCGCTGTGTGTGGTCATCTTTTTCATTGTGACAGCCGATTTTTTCGCGGCTTCAGTGGCTGTGGCTTCTGCGATGGCTTCGACATGGTGATGTTGGGCTTGTTGAGTAATTTCCTCTGTGCGGTCAAGTCTCTCAGACCCAACATCACGCGATCCCTCATCGCTTCATCAATGTTCAGGAAATCACACTCACCCCTTATTTGTCTATGGGCAGCAACGAAATCGGCGACGGTCTCTCCCTCTCTCTGGTCTCTGCGGTAAAATTCGTGTCGCTTTATTAAGTTTGACACCATCGGAGCGTAGTGTGCTTTGAGGATTCTTTGCAATTCTGGCCATGTTAGTTGCTTAACATCTCGGGGCTTCGCAAGGGCCTTTGCCATCTTGAAAACCATTGGCCCGCAGTGAGTCAGGAACACAGCTCTCTTGCGTTGCTCTGAAATGTCTTCCATTTCATTGCTCTCCAAATACATCAGGAAGCGGTCTGCATAGGAATCCCAATCCTCTTCGTTGGGATTGAAGGGTGCGGGCAGTGCATTGTTTCCAGGCATCTTGGTTGTCATCTGGACTTCTTATCACCGCGTGCAGGTTTTTTTTCGTTCAGGACGATCCCACCCTCGTCGCCAGTATTTTGTTCAGAAAACACATGAGGTAGACCGGGTTCCAACAACAGATACTTTATTCTTTAACTAGTAAACAACAGATACTTTATTCTTTAACTAGTAAATAGGAACACTTGGCTGAAGCCGAGGCCAGCCTTTTATACAGGCTGGCTTGCCTCCTTGTAGCCAATGGCAGTTGCTTCAATTTGTCGCCTTTCAGCAGCTCTTTGGATTGGTTCCTAGTGAACCAATCCAATGCTTAGTTTATTTGACCAATCAGGTTTGCAGATTTGGAGTCACCCAATTTACATATAGAACAATTCCCAAAATTGGGAAGCACTGGATTAATAGATGATACAAAATATTATGTTTTAATAGATTTCAATGTTTGTTCAGACTCTATTTATGATGTTAAATTATTTTGTTAGTTACTATAGGTGGATTTTTAATGGAAGTGTGCAGGATAGAAATACAGTTATCCATGAACCATATAGAATTATCTTATATGATAAATCTCAGTCTTTGAAATTCTTTTCCTGATAATAATTCCATTTCTTAAATGATTGTAAATTTTTTGCAGGTTCAATTATATTGCCATACAATGCAGTTATTTGCAGCTTCCTTCCTTTTTTTTAAAAAAAAGGCACCCTTTAAAATTTATCTCTATAGTAAGTACCTATTAGTAAAGATTAATCGGATCTGTTCTATTCTCCACAAAAAGAAACATGACTTTCTTTGTTTCATCTTTTTTTTTAAAAAAAGTCCATTTTTTCTGCTTTAGCTAAATACACTGATATCTCTACATTAAAACGATTTGCTTTGTATGATAAGGATTACAGTATAAGCTTGAAGCAGAGTGAGACAATATGATAACATAACCATCTGGCCTGCATTAATTCTTCTGACCTTGATGTAACCAGGGAAAGCTTTAAAAATCATTAGTTAAGTTGGACTACTTTGCTTTAAATCTCAGTAGGTGATCTCTTGTTAGATGGGACTAATCCGGAGGTTTCCTTTCAAAGATGTGGTCCTGCATCATTTACAAATCATCTTTCATCCATAGACCTTATATGTAGGCTTACACACTGTTCTATTTCTTTTCATTCTCTCTTTCCCATTCACTGAATAAGGAATGGATTGGAGTCTACCCTCCTTCCCTTCTTTTCTTTTCAGAACAAGAATACAGTGCATTTTCTTAGAGGACTGGTTACGTGGGATCTAATCTGAGATGCCTCATACATTCCTACAGATTAAACTTCCCCAAGTGTCCTCACGGTATAACTCCTATCATCCTTAGTATACATTGATAACGGTTAGTCTGATCAAAGATAATAGGAGTTGTAATTTGACAGATCTTGGAAATTTGTTTAATCTTGAGGTTACAAAAGACTTTATTTTTCCAATTTTTAGTACTGCCGAGGCATTGTAACAGAATCATGATAGGCTCCAATATATACATTGCTACCAGTGCAGACTTTCTGACTGGCAAAATCATACTGAATTTTTCTTTCAGCACTTGGGGGTTTTTCCACCCCAACTTGGTTTTAGGTTTTTCAGATAATAGATAATCAGAGTTGGAAGAGACCTTGTAGGTCATCTAGTCCAACCCCTCACCCAAGCTGGAGACCCTACACCATTTCTGACAGATGGCAGTCCAATCTCTTCTTGAGAGTCTCAAGTGATGGCACTTCCACAACTTCCAAGGGCAAGCTGTTCCATTGGTTGATTGTTCTCAGTGTCAGAAAGTTTCCCCTTGGAAGTTGGGCGACTTCCGGTTTGCAAGGCTCGGTGGCGGCAGGAATCTGCGATCGTGTGTGGTTTCTGCTGCGCTTGCCGCTGGAGTGTCCCGAGCCAACTGGCTTCGGGGCTACAGCTACCCCGTAGATGTAGCTGAAGACAGGGGAGACCTAGTAGGGGTAAGGGGGAGTCACACCCCCCCCTCCTCAGCTGGCTTAACTCCCTTTTCTGAAAGCGGTAGAGCGGCGGTCAGAAATTGTTAGGGATAACATTGTTCACCCTAACTGTTTTAGGTGAAATACTA
>BLBF01000020.1:45012505-45046939 GCA_015471245.1 Laticauda colubrina
CTTAGCTCACTCATTTATCTGTGTGCCTATCTGACTAACGCTGCACATTCTGTTTAGCTTGTCTACCTAACCCTGGTTGGGGAACCCAGGCTTAACAGAAATGGCTGCCACGAAGAAGCTTTCATCCTGAAAAGAATGTGCAGGAGGAAGCTGAGAAGTCAAAGTTTTGGCTGACCAGGAAGAGAAGCAACATTCAAGATATCCTGGAATTTAAATTTTGGAAAAAGATACATCGTTCCCTAAGAAGATCTAAAAGTAGCGAATGAAAGTGAAAAGGGAAAGTTTGTTTTTTCTCACTCTCCTTCCTTACAGTGACAGCAGATGAATGAGAAATTGGAAAAACCTACTTTGGCATCAGTAGGTAATTAAACTGGAAAATTAAAGCCAAGGGGACAATAAAGATTTCTGAACACTGGAAAAAATTTTTTTTTCATGCTATAAGTGGGAAGGGAGAGGATAAGAATTAAGATTAAGATTTGACTGGAGGAGACTGCTTGGAATTTAAAAGACTAGAACAAAACCATAACAAGACTTCTAAAAGATACATTTTAATTGGAACTTTGTAACTGAATTACAATCCCAGGAAGAGAAAGTGAAAAATTTTGGAAATTTTTATTTGAATGATTAAAATCGTTTGGGTTGTTTACAAATTTTTTTTACAATGGCATTATTTGTGGATGAACTGAAAATGGAATTTATAAAATATAAAGAAGAGGAACAAGAAGGGATGGACTCTTTTGGCTCCATTTTTCATTTTTTAGAAATGACGATTTCTACATATGAGAAACTACAAGAACAAGAAGATTGGGATGAAGAAGAAGCCATATTTAATGAACAAGCAACTTTATCTGGGGAAGAAAGGGGAAAGGGGGGGGAAGAGAATGGAGAATTTAAGACTTAAAAAAACAACCAAAAAAGGGAAAAATAAGATGAAAAGTGGACACAATGTCAGAAAGCAACAGAAAAGAGGAATACAGAAGAGGGTAGAGATTAAGAGACAAGGGGGTAAAAAGGGTAGAGTGGAGAAGCAAGGGAGGAAGGAAGGGAAGAGAAGCTATAAAGGTCTGAAACAAGATGTAAACAAACAGGACTTATTTAGAGATAATGGGTAAAAATATAACTGAAAAAGAGATTCTGCAAAAGTACATAAGATTGTATTGTTGTATTTGTATTAGAAATAATGTTAGAAAATTTGGAACATTTGATTATAAAATGTGATCAAATATTCAACGTAATTTAGTGGAAAGTTCTTTTTTTTTTTTTACAAAATAAATGAAATGAAATATGAGAGAATTGAATTAAGAAGGAAGGGGAACATTTTAATTACATGTTTTAAAATATAAGTGAAATGGGCGGGAAGTAACTACGTAAATTCTATAAGTGTTCCCATAGAAGCATGATACCTATTTGAAAAGGAATGTATAAAATGTTTAAGATTTATGAATGGTAAAACAACAGAAAAGAGGAATACAGAAGAGGGAAATGAAGATGAAGATTGAAATAAGTTGTAAAGAAACAGGACTTATTTAGAGATAATGGGTAAAAATATAACTGAAAAAGAGATGATGTAAAAACACAAGAGACTGTATTGTTGTATTTGTATTAGAAATAATGTTAGAAAATTTGGAACAACATATGATTATAAAATGGGATAAAATATTCAATGTAATTTAGTGAAAATCTTTTCTCCTTTGAACAAAATAAATGAAATGAAATATGAGAGAATTGAATTAAGAAGGAATGGGAACATTTTAAATACATAATGTCTTAAAATATAACTGAAGTGGGGGGGAGCAACTACGTAAAATTTATAAGTGTTTCCATCGAAGCATGATACTTACTTGAAAAGGAAGGTATAAAATGTTTAAGATTTAAATGAATATTAATTTTAACAGTAGAGTTCAATTGGTATGGATTGTTGTTATAATTATATTATATATTTATATATATTTTTCTTTTTTTTAAATATAGTGTTTAGCTTTAGAATGTACTAAGTAGAATCCGAATGAAAGTTATGTATTATTTTAAGTGTTAAATTTAGGGGAAAGATATAAAGGCGTCATACTCCAGTCAGTGATTACAGGAGAAATTTTATGTTAATGAGAGAACATAATAGACAGCTGAAACAGGACAGACAAAGGATAAAACTATAATTATTTAAATTGAGATGAAACAAATAAAATAGAATTAAGAGAGTGAAAAGAGGGGAGAAGCTATACAGAAAATGTGGAATGGTAATAAGATAAGGAATAGTATATAAGAGTGAGCATGAACTTGAATTTATGTGTGTATGAAGAGCTGTAACCAGGGATCAAGCTGCTTTCAAAAAAGATGTTTTATGTTTTTATGTTATGTGTTTTGTTTGTATATATTTGTTTTTTAAAAATCAATAAATTTTTTTGGAAAAAAAAAAAAAGAAAGTTCCCCCTTATTTTCTTGCCATCTATATGGTTTACAGGGAGATCTTGTTGTAAGGCCATTAGCTTACTCCCATTGCACAATGTGAGGATTGTCTTAGCGATTAATTTTTGCTAGTTATTCATCAAAGGGTGACTTTAGTTGAATGAATCAACAGACAAGAAAACAAATACATTTTGCAGCTGTATTTTGTGGGTTGCCGGGTTTTTTTAAGGACAGGAAGTCATTAGGATTCATTTCTATCGTTTTGGCATCGTATTGGGAGGGAAGCAATTTGGTGTAAAGACACTAGATTAGAAATTAAGAAACTGGTGTCTAATTTCAATGTAGGCAGGAAGTCATTTGGGTGATTTGGGACCAGTCATACCCTTTCAGCCTTAGAAAGAAGGCAATGCCAAACCACTTCTAAAACAATGCCAAGAATACTGCAGGGACAGATCCAGATAGTCCCTAGGAGTCAAGATTGACTCAGAGTAGGGGTGGGCTGCTGGGGGTTCGCATGGGTTCTGGAGATCCTCTAGCTCAGATTCTGCAAAGTTCGAAGAACCCTCAAATCTCACTCCTGGCTGGCCCTGACTGTTACATATTAGCATACTCCAAATACTCTATTCCTATTGGTCCACAAACACTTGAATCTGATTGGTGTTCGACTCGACGGTGATTGGCCAATAATAGCTAGCCTATGATTGGCCACCTCAGCGGTGGGAGAATCAAGGAGCCGTCATTGGACGCAAGCCCTGAGCAGCCTCTCTATAAAAAAGGGCTGCTCCTAGCTCAGACAGAATTTAAGAACTAAATAAAAGAGCTGAAGTTATGCTGGTCTCGAGTCTCATTCTTTGCGAACACAATACTGGTGACGAAGGTGGGATTCTGAGACAAGGAAGCCAGTCGAGCACGTGGCAATGAGAACCGAGCAGACAAAATGGTCAGAACCAACTTGCCACCCACACCCAATCCAACGATGGAGGACTGGGAATCATACATCGACAGATTCCTCATGTTCCTAAAAAGCAATGACTTGCAAGGAATCTCTGACAACAGAAAGAGAGCCATGTTCCGGATGCACTGTGGGCCCACAATATTCAAGATGGCCAAGGCATTAGCCAAACCGGAGGATGTAAAGCAGATGGCTTGGCCAGATTTGGAGAAATTACTGAAGGCTCACTATGCACTGACTATCTCCAGCCTTATTCGGAGACACGAGTTGTACAAACGGGACCAGAGAGAAGGTGAGAGCATCGCAGACTTCGTAGCAGCTCTCAGGGACATTGGAGGGGCATGCGAGTTCCTCAACATGGATGAAGCCATGAGGGATCGTGTGGTCCTTGGTCTAAGAGATCTCACCCTGCAAAGCCGACTGCTAACGCGAACAAAAATTACTGTCACTGAGGCTATCGCTGAGGCCACGGCAGCTGAAGCAGCTAAAAAATCAGCAGCCAAAATGTAACAAATGAATGCGATAACACCAAAAACACCAGCAGAAACAAGCCAAATTCCAGAGAAAAAGTCAGAGAATACACACAAGACCATCACACACTACGCGGATAGCGAATCCTTGTCCGAGAATGACGACAATGAAGAAGAGATCCACAGACTCCAGGCTGAATGAAATAGATGGGAGAAGAAAGGACGTAAGTCAGGGTTCCAGTGCACCGGGTGCGGAGGAGACCACCCCCATTCCAAGTGCCGTTTCCTAGATGCTATGTGCCGGTACTGTGAGAGACAGGGACACATAGCAAGAGTCTGCCGAAACTGTAAGAGCTACAGACCCCGATGTAGAGACAACACACCACTAAGGATAAAAGAAAGACAAACATGGAGCCGTGAGAGTCAAGAAAGCAAAGGCAAGCAGCTAAACAAAAACTACAGAAAAGAAGAAACATACCAAACTATTACTATCGGTCATACAAATGCAACCAATGGCCGAAAAGTATATGTGGCAGTCAGGATCGAGGGCCAAGAACGCGAGATGGAGGTGGACTCCAGATCATACCTATCAATGGTATCATGGAATATGAGTAAAAGACTGATACCGCATATTGGCAGAACTGAATTAGAAAACCAAACGCTGATACTAAAAGACTACCAAGAAAACAGGATCTCCATAGTCGGACTTGGACACTTCCATGTCACCTTCAAAGAACACACAAAAATTCTGCCTCTAACCATCATAGACCAGAACCGTCCAAGCCTGTTGGGACTCGAGTGGTTCAAACCCCTGGGAATCGGAGTGACTGGCATCAACAGCATTACCGAGACAGACTTGGAGGAGAACCTAATGAGGGAGTTCCAGAATGTCTTCGATGGGAAACTAGGCAAGTACCAAGGGTCCCCCATTTCATTTAATTTAAATCCGACAATAGCTCCAATTAGGTTAAAAGCAAGGTGAGTCCCCTTCGCATTAAAACCAAAGATTGATGAGGAATTAAATAAACTCATAGCACAAGGCATATTGGAACCAATTGACCACGCTAAATGGGAAACCCCAATCGTAACCCCAATTAAGCCAGATGGATCCGTGAGAATCTGTGGTGACTACAAGGCCACCCTAAACACTTGTTACACTCATTGGGGAGAGGCAAGGTTTTTGCAAAGCTCGACCTTGCGCAAGCATACCAACAATTGCCAGTCAACCCCGAAACAGCAGAGGCACAAACGATCATGACTCATAGGGGAGACTGCAATTTGGAGTCAGCGTGGGCCCAGGGGTGTTCCAAAGCCTGATGGAGCAGTTGTTACAAGGGATAAAAGGGGTAGTCCCATACTTTGATGACTTGCTAGTGTCAGCCAGCAACGAGAGACAACTAGAAGCCCATCTCTAGTTTTCTAGTATTACAAAGATTCCAAAAGGCGGGACTCAAGGTCAAAAAAGAAAAGTGTCAGCTAGCCACCTCAAAAGTCGAATTCCTGGGGTACCTAATCGATAAAGAGGGTATCCACCCCACAGATAAAAAAAACAAATCAATCAAAGAAGCGCCTAGACCAAAAAACAAAGGAGAATTACAAGCATTCTTGGGACTTATCAATTTTTACAATATTTTTCTGCCACAGAAGGCAACGACGGCGGAACCACTGCATAGATTACTGGACAGGGCAGCCGCCTGGACCTGGGGATAACAAGAAGAGACAGCATTCCAGAAAATAAAAGATTTAATAACATCTGAATCTGTATTAATACAATACAGTGAGACACTACCATTGACAGCCACCTGTGACGTATTACTGTTCGGCGTCGGAGCCATACTAAGCCACACGCTGCCAGATGGGCGAAAAGCACCTGATCGCATTCTACTCCAAAACACTATCCAAAACGGAAAGGAACTACAGTCAGTTGGACAGAGAGGCGTTTGCAGCAATATCCAGTGTCAAACGGTTTCATGAATACCTTTACAGTAGGACCTTTACATTTATTACAGACCACAAGCCCCTGTTGGGAATATTACCAGGAAATAGGGCCACTCCGAACATACTCTCCCCACGAATGACAAGATGGTCCGAGTTCCTTGCCGCATACAATTATAAACTGATTCACCGACCAGGCAAAGACATATCTCACGCCAATGCCCTGAGCCGTACTCCCCTACCTGAACTAGGGAGTGACCCGGCACCAACCACATCCACCCTACAGATTGAGACACTACCAAACCTACCCATAACCACAGCGGACATTGTGAAAGCAACAACAAGAGACAAAACTTTGTCACAGGTTGTAAACTGGGTTGGAAAAGGGTGGCCGGAAAACGAGACAGACATTAAATTTAAACTGTTCAAGAACAGGCAAACTGAACTGTCATTGTTAAAAGATTGCATTCTATGGGGGGATCGAATGGTAATACCGGAGGCATTACAAGAGCAGGTACTGAATATGCTATATGAAGGACACCTGGGTATCGTACAAATGAAATCCCAAGCCAGGACTTATGTATGATGGCCAGGGATGGATAAGGATATTGGGAAATGGATTGAAACCTGCGATAAATGCCAAAGATCCCAACCCGCACTTCCTTCAGCACCTATACTAGACTGGGAAACACCGAGGGGGCCCTGGTCAAGAATTCACATAGATTTCGCAGAGCCTACAAAAGGACATACATTTTTAATCATCGTAGACGCTTACTCAAATTGGCTAGAAGTAAGTGTCATGAACTCAACAACTACAGAAGTAGCCATCAAACAACTGAGAAAACTTCGCCACACCTGGGTTACCGGACTTATTAGTTTCAAATAACAGGCCACAGTTCACAGCATTGACATTTGAAAAGTTCCTTGCCGAACACGGAATAAGGCATGCTTTGACAGCACCAGGTCGACCAGCTACGAACGGGTGAGCAGAACGCATGGTCCAGTATACCAAAGAAACCATAGAAAAATTAGACACAGGAGACATACAAGATAAGATTTTTAAAATGCTCACCATATAACACATTACACCGAGCTCAACTACAAATAAAAGCCCAGCAGAATTATTAATGGGCAGAAAATTAAGATCACATTTGGATAGATTACACCCCACATACAGCCCTGAAAAACCAACAGACTCCTCAGCAGACACCGCACATTCGAACCAGGAAACCTAGTCTATGCTAAAAATCTCATGGGGCACCTGCTGTGGGTACCGGAAAAAATAACACAAATAACAGGACCCCTGTTGTATAGATTAGAAAGGGATGATGGAAGCAGCTGGAGGAGACACATTGATCAATTAAGATCAAGAACATTGGAACGAACCACTGACACACCCAGGCATGAAGAACAACACAAACACACACCAGAACCACAGCAAACATTAAACAAAAACAATAATAATCCAACCAGAGAGGGGGGAGACCCCTCAAGCACAAAAAAGAGGGGAGGGGGAGACCCTCGTCAGAACAAGAAACACCGCAAAATCAAAACACAACCCACAAACCACATTCTCAAATAAACTCAGAAAGAAACAACTACATACCTGAAGAAGACTTCGGCGAAGAAGACCAAGAAGCCACTCCGGGAGGGAGCAGCCAAGCCGACTCTACCAGCCCGGTTAGGCCAGGCAGGAGCAGCATGGCTGACTCCACCTTCCAGGAGGTTCCACAGAGAAAGACAGGAGAAACAACGATCCCATCCGAACCCGCTGAAGACAACAGCACGACTAAACTATGCAGGTCAACTAGACAACATAAAAGCCCCACCTACTTATGTGACTATGTAATGTAGGACCAAACCAAGAGGGGAGGGGTGTTACATTTTAGCATACTCCAAATACTCTATTCCCATTGGTCCACAAACACTTGAATCTGATTGGTGTTCTACTCAACGGTGATTGGCCAATAATAGCTAGCCTATGATTGGCCACCTCAGCGGTGGGAGAATCAAGGAGCCGTCATTGGCCGCGAGCAGCCTCTCTATAAAAAAGGGCTGCCGCGGCTCCTGGCTCAGACGGAATTTAAGAACTAAATAAAAGAGCTGAAGTTATGCTGGTCTCGAGTCTCATTCTTCGCGAACACAGCACTGACCATCCCTGCACCTCCAAGAAGTCATCATGCGGCCTGTTTTGGATGTAGGTAAGTGCCAGGTGCACATGGGGGCTCAGGGAGGGTGAAAAATGAGTATCCTGGAAGTTCAGGAAGGCCAGAAGCCCGTTTCAGCTTCCAGAAAGCCTTTGGAGCCTGGGGAGGCCATTTTCACTCACCTGGAGGCTTGAGGAAAGCCTCTGGAGGTCAGGGAGGGCAAAAAAAACCCACGATGGTGCAGGAGGCCATGCCCACCATGGCCACACCCACCAAGCAACCAGGCAAAGAACCTGTTGCTAAAATTTTCAAAGCCCACCCCTGACTCAGAGGTGTGTACATTTGCATGCACATGCGAAGTTTTGTAACTATAAACAGGGGTGGAATTCTACCAGTTTGCACCTATTCGCTGGTACCGGTTGTTAACATTCTAAGCAGTTCGGAGAACTGGTTGTTAGAAGAAATTACTGGCCTAATCGTGAAAGGAAGGCAGGAAGGAACATTCTGGTGTTGCTTACAGAAACTGCCTCTCTGTTAACCCTTATTACATTCTTGGCAGGAGTAGACTTCCTGTCTCAGGAACTTCTTTGGAGTTTTTTTCCCCTCCTTTGCTGGTGCTTTGCTTGTGTGGAGTGACCATTCAAAGTTACAATGGCACTGAAAAAAGTGACTTATGACCATTTTTCACACTTATGGCTGTTTCAGCAGTCATGAGAGGCTGGGCAAGGAGATGTGTGCCTCAATGTGAATGATGTTGAGCTGGCCACACCCAGCCAATAACATAACCACCAAGCCACGTCCACCAACTTAGCCACACCCACAGAACCGGTTGTTAAAAAAATTGAATCCCACCCCTGACCATAAATACAATATAAAACATGCTGTTTTTCAGTTTGGTCTAATAGTTAAGACATCAGGCTAGAAACCAGGAGACTGTGAGTTTTAGTCCTGCCTTATCTGGATCAGCTGGGAGAACCAGTCACTCTTCCTCAGCCTAACCCACACCTCAGAGGATTGTTGTTGTGGCAAAAATAGAAGGTGGAATGAATATCATGAATGTCGCTTTGAGTTATTTATAAAAAGTAAAGATGACATATATTTCTCAACTTCTTTTTATAAAACCCATGGAAAAAGTTAAAATACTACCTGAGGTTAGATCATATAGTTTACAAACCTAATGGTATGATGGAAAGCACTATAGCTGAATTGCATCAGGTGGGCAGTTCCTTCTCCATGCATGCAATCTTAATTAAGATTTAGGTGTGGTAACATGTCTTTGTCACTGACGATTTAACTATCAACCTGGACCTAATCTTTGCATTTGCGCTAAAAATACTGTAAACCTCATCAAATTCAATGGGATTTATATCAACTGCACATGTGCACATTTAATCCTGTGCACAGGATTAAAAACAATGGAGGTGCAATCATGAAAAGTATACAGACATTTATGATTACTCTGGGGCATCTCAGAACACACAACAGGGAAATTAAGCTTTATTCCTCAGTGCAAAACATTAGCCAGGATATGTTTTTAAACACGGGCTTCCTTCGTGCTTAAATTTATTTGCTGGTGGGAATCATTTTGTAGCTTTTAAGGCCTGTTGGGGAATTGCTTCAGTTGGTCCTTGGCCATCTGGGCTAATTAAGAGAGAGAGGATTAAAATCACAGATGGGCTCCTCTAATAACAGTGATCAAAACACAACAAAATAATATAACAGGATTATCAGATGGAATTGCTCAAGGGAGAGTATTAAAGTATGGTAAAGCCACATGTGGTTTGCATTTGGCCAATCTAAACCAGGGCCTAGCTGGGCATAAGCCCCTGTGTTTATTTAAAGGAGTTTGTCATTGTTCCATCTTCTACTATTTTTCATGTAGTACATGGTATCATTCTGCAGCTTTGGTATTATTTCTTATATACAATAGTCTTAAACTAAGTTGAATGAAATAGTTAATTATTCCCATTTTCTGACAATGCTTGCTGATTTGCCTTGAGTTGTACTTAATTAAAGTTCATTAAAGCTTGCCTGCCAGCAGTGTTTACTCAGCTCCCATTGTAGCATCTTTTCTGCAAGAAAAGTGTCACAATGTCACAATAGTGGTAGATATATACAGTTCTGCAAAACCATGAGATGTGGGTGCAATAGTGGAAATGTGGGTACAACAGTGTGAATGTTATGCTGAATTGCTGTCTAGGAAAAGTAACATTTCAATATCTGTCTTTCTCGTTCATACTTTTCCTTGTGTTAAAAAAGAATTACCCAATAACACAACCATGCTTTTCTTTATTCAGAAAAAAGCACTGTGTCCATCACAAAATGGCCATGAAAATCAATCTCCCTTTCTTCCTTCCTCTCTTCCTCCCTCCTCCCCACCCTCTCTCCGCATATGGGTTACCTGAATGCTACTTACATCTTTACCTCCTGACTTTTTTTCCAATGAAGAAGTGAACATCCAAGAATGGCGAATAGTATCTCCCATGTCTAATTTGTTTTAGTGCCATTAGTGAACAGCTTGTCTCCACAAGGGTGGTTCAGTGATCAGCAACTGGGCAGCTTCCCATACATGCAAAAAATTCCATAAGGAATGGAATTCCAGATGTAGCACATATAGAAACTTTTACAGATATATGAAGGGTCCCCATTGCAGGTAATCACATACAGACAGTCTATACAGACAGTCTCTTCATTGATATGGAGAGGAGTGTGAAGCATTGTGATTTGGAGAGGAGAAAAGGTCATTTTGATTGTCCCTGAATAAGCTTCCATTTTGTGTTACTAAATACTGAAACGTTTGATTACTATTTAAAAAGTTGGTTGAAGACTGCTAACTACAGGAATTGGCTAAAAAACAACCTTTGGTGAGTGCCTGGAGACAGATTTAGAATGATGGGATTTTGTTTCCTTGTGGGAAAAATCTTAATGTTTAGTTGAATCAAGTACCTAATCTTTAGAGATTTGGGGAAGTGAATTAGGAGGACCTCTCCCATGTCTGAAAAGTGTGTCTAGTTGAACTGTTTGTTCAACTAGATGGTTACTATAGAAATTAGAAGGGGTCTGAGCAGAGGTCTGTATGTAATGGAAAGATTAGCAGCCACAACCAGTAGACATCCAGCTTTAATTTTGTTGTGAATTTATCTAGTAGCATTAAATCATGGTTTTAATTAATCAACTCACTGCATTTCAACTTTTTTGGGATGTGTTATGTAAAACTTGTTTTGCTAAATCAATTATATCTAATCCAACATTCTCTAGCTTGCTCATTGAAGCTATAACTGGCATAATTCCTAGCAAGTGATCAAATGGCATAACAACAAAAATTCCAAGGAATGATCAATAATATACTGCCTTGGTTTCTTATGCTTAGCAATTGTAGTTGATAATAAATGATATATTAAAGCTTAAATTAAATTAATTATAGGGATGTCAAATTTAATTGGTTTTTTTAATATGAAGTAGAATGAATATATAAAATCCAATGAATGATATCTATCATCTTTTGATTGACTGATTGATTTATCAATGTCTATCTTTTTATCTATTTTCTATTGTTTCCAGTGAGGTCAAGATTCTCTTCTTCCAGTTCATCCTCCTAAAAGTTCTACAATGTAAGTTAAGTTGAGAGAGAAAGAAAGACCCTAACAATTAAACTAAGGCAGTTACTACTCAGTCTATGACATCCCTTGGGAGGCCCAACCTCAAATTACATAAAAATAATGATTTCCCAGTGACTAAAAAAATTATTTCCATTATATAATCCTTCAATGAATAAGGACAATATGATTTAGAAGTAATTCCAAACCTATACTGTATATGTAACAAAATAGGTGTCTCTTTATTGTCCATCCCCTAAACTGTACAATAGAAATAATGAATATTTTTTATCAAGTATATTGCAGAGATAGTATTCAGCAGGTTCTAACCAGTTGTAGAGAATTGGTAGTGGAAATTTTGAGTAGTTCGGAAAACCAGCAAATACCACCTCTGACTGGCCCCTCCCCCATCTATTCTCTGCCTCCCGAGTCCCAGCTGATTGGCTGGGTCTTCTTTGGTTGCCTTATACAGGAGAACAGAGCTGGAAAGCAGGTTAGTGGGATGGGGAGGGAATGGGATTTTGCAATAAACTTTCCCTGTCATGCCCACCAAGCCAATCATGCCCACCAAGCCACACCCATAGAACCGATAGTAAAAAATGTTGAATCCCACCACTGGTATATTGGTACATTGGATTTTAAAACTTTCAAACTAAACAAACTCTTTTCAAGCAAACGCCCTATGCTATATTAGCCAGAGCAGTCATGCAAAGAATCAAACATCTGTTGTACAGCAGAAGATCTGCAGATAGAAGGGCTAAATTTAATTTTTCATATTTTCAGAAAGGTCTAAAGAAAACTCCAATCTGAAAACACTGCTCCCAGCTTGCACTGATAATGAGATACAAGAGGATTATTTGGTATAAGGCAGTTTCATAGATATGTTTACAATTAAATTAGAAGTGTCAAACCTTTCACTGCTGACAGCTAAGATCAAACCCTGTGAAAGGAAAGTTGACAGAGAATACAGAAACACTCCAAAGACTGTTAAGGCTAGGTCACATCGGCCGACGGATGCAAAACATATGTAAAAAGGACACAGTGGACAAGCAAATTTTCCATCCGTTGTTATTCGCTCTCAAAAGTGCCCCAAATTTGCATAAACAGAGCGGACAACAACGGAAAGGAACGGATGGGGGAAGGATGTAGCGAGGATGTTAAGCGGATGCTCAACGGAAGCCTAGCGGATGGAAGCGGATGGAAGTGGATGACACATCCGCAGGGCTTCCGGGGGAGAACAGCGAAGCAGACGCGCAGCAGAAAGAGCAGATGCAGAGCGGATGCCTAGTGGATGACGCGGATGCATCACAGACGCCTAGCGGATGCCTAGTGGATGCCTAGTGGATGAAAAGCATTCACTGCGCATGCGGGGAGGATGCATTGCATCAGCCCCGTGGATATAAAGGGAAGCAGCTCGCAAGCAGGTCACCATTCAGAGGAAAGGCCTGCTGCCAGACACATCTTCAGCCAACAACCATGGGGAAGAAGAGGAAGCCTGTGCCTACTCCTGCCAGCCCTGGCCAGAAGGACAGGACCACCATCCCACCCCCTGGCGCTGACTCTGCTTCTGCTGGGGCTTCTGCTGCTAGTGCTGACTCTGCTGGTGCTGGTGCTTCTGCTGGTACTGCTCCTGGTACTGGTGCTTCTGCTGGTGCTGACTCTGCTGGTGCTGCTGCTGGTGCTGCTCCTGGTGCTGCTGGTGCTGCTGGTGCTCCTGGTGCTGCTGGTCCTGCTGGTTCTGCTGCTGGTTCTGCTGCTGCTGCTGCTGCTGCTGCTGCTGGTGTGGTGGACCAGCCCCTAGAACCTCAAATCCCTACTGATGAGGGCCCAGAAGGCCCTGCCAGAGAGAGGAAGAGGCATTCGCGAGAAAAGGGTGAGAGGAAACAGTACTCCATTGCAGAGGAACATGAGGAGGAGGTGTTCGAATGGCTGAGGGAGAATGAGTACCTCTGGAGGAAGGGACACAGGCTCTATCGAGACACCAAGCGAAAGCAGGCAGCTTGGAGAGAGAAGGTGGAGAGCCTGGGCTACACTTCGGATGTCCTCCTTGGGTGGTGGAAGCACATGCACACCCGGTACGGGAAGCTGCACCTGAAGAAGTCTGGCCAGGCCACGGTCAAGCTCACCGACCGGGAGACCTACGTGATGGCCAAGTGCACCTTCTTGGAGGGTGAGATCCGCCACCGAGGAGCAGCCCCTCTGTCTATCCTCACTCTCAGGCAGCCCACAGAGAGCCAGTCCTCTTCTGGCCAAGAGTCAGCACCTGTGTCCAGGCAGGTATCTTTGGAGTGCCCCATGCTGGAGACCCCACCAACAGCTGCACTCCCCATGGCGGAGCACATGGAGGACCCCCTGATGCAGTTGGAGCAAGAAGAGGCCGCTGCCACCAGAGACCAACCCACACCGACCCCCAGCTCCACCTCCACAGAAAGCAGGCAGAGAGCCAGACCGGAGGGACAGAGCCACATTGTCCTCTTGGAGATCAGGGACACCATCAAGAGCAGCGTAGATCTCCTCTCTCAGCTGGTACAGTGCGACATACCATCCTCTAACAGAAAGCCCTTCCTCACCTACGTCAACCAGACCCTCATGGAAATGCCCGAATCCCAGTACCAGGTGATCAAGGAGAGGATCAAAGGTCTTCTGCACCACCCTCCAGGCCCAGCTGAACCTGCTCTGACCCAGTCCAGGTCTGCTCCTCCACCCCAGGTGATGTCACAGCCCTTCCAAGGCTTTCCACAACCCCTCACCTACCAAGGCTATGGCTACCAGGAGTTCCAGCAGCACAGGCAGCCCTTCCCAGTCCAGGCACATGTACATCACACACCACAGGTGCCACCGATACCACCGATGCCACCGACGCCACAGATGCCACCGACGCCTCACCTCGCTCACCTGCAAAACAGACAGCCCCACTACACTCTTCCTTCCTCCACCCCACAGCCAAGCCTGGCCTCAGAACATCTGTCATCAGTCTTGGGACTGACACCCCATGTCATGGAGGAAGGGCCTCGCAACATCACAGGACTAAGCCAGCTCTCTGAGAGCTTCCTCCACACACCATCCCCTGTTGTCCTCTCAGGGCCAGGCACCCCAATGGTGCCTCAGATCAGTACTTCAGCCACTGCCACTTCCACAGCACCTGGACCCTTCACCCCTGAGACTATGGGTATGCCTCAGAGTGACTGAGAAGAGTGCCAGAGACTGGGTTGCTACCTGTTGACTTTATCTTTGCTTGGGACACTTTACTTGGGTCATTTTGCTTTTACAGTTTGTTATTAATAAACTTTTTCTTTGCTTCACACACTTGGTTCAGTTCTTTTAGTAAATAAAGTCTTGGTGGAAACTTTTAAAAATGGTTTAAGCCTTTGCATGCTTCTGGGATGGGTAAGGATAGCTGTGGGACGGGCAGGGATACCTGTGGGATGGGTAATAGCTGTGGGATGGGTAAGGATAGCAGTGGGATGGGCAGGGATACCTGTGGAATGGGTAATAGCTATGGGATGGGTAAGGATAGCAGTGAGATAGATAAGCCTCCAGTGCAAGCATAGTGGGACTGTATGGTCCACCCTCCCAGCTGCCACACCTATGGCCCTTTATTATCAATAACAATTTAATCATTCATCAACATATTTCAACATAAACACAACTCTTTATTAAATGCCCTGTTCATTGTAGGGCCACTCAACATACATGGCACAATCTCATCAGTGTGATGAGACAGGCTGAAGGAAGCATCCATTAAGCATCTACCATCCTGTCTTGTCACTCCACTGCTCCAGCTGGGGAGTTGCACCAATGTTTCAGTGGGTTGCGCTGCTTCTTCCCTTCACGTGAAGCTCTGTTGGGGCCTGGCACATCCACAGTGTCTATCAGGTTTACTCCTTGCCTCCATTCACCAGGCTCCATGTCCCCATTGCCTTGTTGGCGGTCCATGAGCCTGTTCTGCAGGTAGCGGGTGCGCATGAGATTGTGCAGGATGCAGCAAGCTTCCACGATGTTCCTCACAGTCTCTGGGCGATGCTGCATGGTGGTGAGAAGTACCTGGAACCTGTTGGCCAGTATGCCAAAGGCGTTCTCCACCACCCGCCTTGCCCTGGACAGCCTGTAGTTGAAGATCCTCTCTTCATGGGGTTAGGCATCTGGAAGTGTAGGGCTTCATGAGGTAGTTCTGAGGGAGAAGGCGTCAACCCCCACGATGAAGTAGGGCACATCTTGTGTGTCGTTGGGCAGGGGGTCTGGATCTGGGAAACCCATGATGAGGTTGTGTTCCAGCCCCTCCTTGAGGTCACTGGCGTTGTATACCTGGGCATCTGAAGATGAGCCGTTGCCTGAAGCATCAATGTACATGAACTTGTAGTCAGCATCGACCATGGCGAAGAGGATGATGCTGAAGAAGCCCTTGTAGTTGAAATAAGTGGACCCTGACTTGGCTGGAGCTTTGCAGGTCACGTGCTTGCCATCTATGGCTCCAACGGTGTGGGGGATGTTCCACTTCTGATACCACTGCTCTGCAACTTTGTTCCAGCCTTCTTCAGTGGAGGGGCACTGGAGGAGCTCCTCCAGGCATTCTTCGATGATGGCCTGCACCACTTCTCCGACCACAATGCTGATGGTGTTGGGTGGCACCCTCCAGCCATACTGCATGTTTCTGTATGTGGTTCCAGAGGCCAGGTGCTGCAGAGTCAGTGCCACCTTCAGTCCAGTGTCCAGGCTGGAATGGAAGTTGGTGCTTGGCTTGGTCAACCTGGGTCTCAGACGCTCCACAACTTCGTCAAACATGGCTGATGGCATCCTCATGAAGTGTTGGAATGCACGAGGGTCTTCATTCCTCAGCTCCACCATCAGCTTGTCGTAGAGTCCAAATACCACTCTTCTCCTGATCCATCTTTGGACCCAGACAGCTCTTGGACGTCTCCTTCTCCTTGCGTAGAAAAGGTGAAACAGTCTGAAGAGGGCTTGGTTCTGGTGTTGAATGATGGCGGCTACCAAAAGGAGTGTGCGTCGATCCATGGTGGAGATGACTGGATGCTGTGGAAGAGCAAGAGGAAGAGCAAGGCTGTAGAGGTCTGCACACCACATCTGCTGGACTGAAAGTGAGATTCAGGTTATTTCCTCCCCCTTTTTATAAGAAATATATGTTTTCCACTAGGTGTCCTTTTGCATCCTCTAGACATTTTCCAGACATCCTAAATATCCGAGATACGTCCCCTATACAAACATTTTTTCCATTTCAATGCTTTATATGCGAGCTGCATCCGCTTACATCCTTTCTATGTCTGTGCTACTAACGCTGCGTGGACGTTCCGCGTCCGTTTCACTTCCTCCCTCTTTCCGTTTTCCACTGGAGCAGATGCAAGTTGTGAGGATGTGCAGCGGATGCCAAGCGGATACAGCGGACGTGTAACGGATGTAGAATGTTTGTTCCCCGTATGTCGTGGATGTAGAATGGACGCTGCGGAAAGTTCATCCACTCAAAAAGTTTTGTGCAGCTCAAAACTTTTTGAGTGGATGAAATCTCAGTAAACGGATGCTGGACAGATAGAACATATGAATCATGCACGCAGTGAGTACAGAACGGATGCATCGCGTTAACCAACGGATGGCAAGCATTTTTCTCCGTTTTACATCCTCTTTCCATCCGTTGGTGCAGTGTGACATGGGCTTTACATTATATGTCACAAATATAGAGATGATTTTCCTATGTACAGTACACCTATAAGGAACACAGTGGGATCAGACTTTATATATAATGTTGTTGTTGTTGTCGTCTAGAGTATGTCACCAGGCAACCAGAAGGCATAATGTTGTAAGTCCTAGTTGCTTGATTTGAGTGTTTTCTTTACGAACAGGGTTATTTTAGTGCAATGGCTTTTCATCATCCAGTTATTAACATGGGATTACTGTGAGCATATTCCATACATAAACACTTACCTCCACTAGGCTGGCAACAGCTTTATAAAGCTGAGATCTGTATTTTAATTCCTTAAATTCCATTAAAGCAGCCTGTGAGATTACTCAATTATGCTGTTTGTTTTTCTGATTGTGGTCATTTGTAATGTCAGCAACAAAAGTCTCAGGGAAATAGATTGTTCCTCTCACAGTTCATCATAATTCCCCCAGCAAAGTCATGTCTGTATAAACTTTCAAGAAAGAAATGCTACAAAATGAAACAAGGGAGTAGAACTATGACAGGCTTCACCTCAGTTATTACTGGATGGATAATCCTGGTTAATCAGGCTGGTTATAGTCTGATCCTGACTAATTAGGCTGGTTATAGTCCAACTTGGGACTCTACTCCAGATGGGGTGAATTGGAGCAAAGTGTTTCTCATGTACCTGGCGTGATTCAGAAAACCCTTCGAAAGCCTCTGCTCCCAATTTGCCATTATGGAGGTTCACTGATCTGCAAATGGGGTACTGCCCCAGCTGCACCCAAAGGAAGAAACATGTAAACCTCTTAGTTTCATAGAATGTTGACTCATGAGAAAAGGAAGGGCCAATGATCAGCAAGTCTGTCTTCAATTCAGAGTGAACCCAGAGATCAAAACTCTCTTGGTCATTCCATCACAGCTATTGGCATGGGTTATACTTATGATCTGGATGTATTCTTACAGTTCCTTATAGATGCTGACTGGGCAATGCAGAGCATTTTTTAACAAGCGAGTGGGTCTGAAATTGATAGTGCAAGGGAAGGCTGGTTATTTGGGAAGAGATCTTAAAAAAAAATATTTACACTATGGCATCTGCATTGTCATGTGTGATAGATGTCTATGCATGGTTATTAGCCTATTTCATTCTCATTATCTAACAGAGGCCTATAATCACTTTCACACTGATAGCACCATTCTATCTCTTAAGGCAGGGCTGTCAAACTTGCGGTCTGTGGGACAAATGCATCATATGCTGGCCATGCCCACACCTGGTTTAGCGAAGTGAGGGGGAAAGTCCTGATGCATCACATGACACTGCCATGATGACATGTGTTTGATACCCTTTTGGCTTAGGATATTGTATACAATGTTTTTTTGAAGCAAGTCCTCATGTGATGGTGTGTTATAGATCACACTTCAAAAGCCAGGTGTGGCCTTGATGATGAAGAAATTTCTCAGATGTGGCCATTCTCTCCATTTTCATGTAAGGTGTGATTTTCACCCAAACATTTATTCATATTAAATAAGATGAGACTATATTTACATCAGCAACATTCCTCTGTGGTAAGAAACTGAGTTTACAATGGAGGATTCATTACACACTGATATAGAAGTTCACAGATGAATACACAATGTGTGCATTTTAAAACATTTAATTTATTTGTTAGATTTATGTACTGCCTGTCTCATCGAGAGGTGACTAGGCATGTCACTGGAACAGATTTGGCGCTGAAAAAATTGGATCAAGATCAGAATTGGATCAAGACCAGAATTGCCAAGGAGGTTTTTTTTTTTAAACAATGTGTGCTTCTAAATGCAATAGAATTATTATATGGCAGTTCCATTATTTATTTGTTTCAGAGAAAAGGTTGCATTTCATGCTATTACTTTTGAAATAAATGTTTGGGGAATATTTTTTCTCTTTTTCTTTTTTGACCTATAGGAACACAAGATTGGGGGTTTTTTTAATAGCAGTAATCAAATGATAATTCTTAAGAAATCATTTGGTTGATGAAGGGAGATTAATCCCTTTCAGTCTGCTAAAGGACCCTCAGACTGCTCAAACAAACTACACTTAAATGCTGCTAGTCCCACAGAAAATACTAAGTCTTTCCATTAGCACTCTGTGTGTCTTCTTTATCACAAGATTTATACTTCATTCAGTGGTATTTTGTTAACAAATATTTCAGTGGTAAATTTTCAGGAATCAAAGCATGAAGTATAAATCTTTTAAATAAAATAACTAAACAATATTTCAATTAAAATATATTTATGTTGAGAAACTGTGTAAAATGGCAGCCAATGTCTTGATATTTGTTTATGTCTGGTTATTCTGAATTTGTATGCCAAAATGTTACTTTGATTGGTCATGTACATCACAATTTTGCAAAACCAGATGTTTAATAACCCTCATTCTTAATTTTTTTTAAAGTCCTAAACTGAAGTTTTTAAAGATTGTTGGCTGGCCTGAATATCCCTTCTCAGACTAATGCTAATGAGATAACGTGCAATTGACCCCAAACAAATAAATTATTCAAAATCTACTGCAAGTGTGAAAAGTATTTAAATGTTATTGATAAAACCATCTAGACAGTCTCATTAGCAATTCATTCACACAGCACCTGTATTGATCAGAGAATTTAAACAGCAAAAATGAAAGAGATGGGAAAGATAAATGTGTGGGTTTTTGTGTTAGAGAGTTCGTAAGCCAAGAATGGAATAACTATTCTATCCATCTATCCATCTTCTATCTCTACCTAATTTGGTGCAATGGTTTCACATCAGAATAGAAACCAAAAGGCCATGAATTGTAGTTCTGCCTGAGGCCTAAAGCTTGCTGGGTGACCTGGAGCCAGTAACTCTCTTTTTTTTGGCCTTAGGCCAACCACTTTCTTTATCTAATTGGAAGGAGACAATGGCAAATCAATTCTAAAATATTATCAAGAAAATGACAAGGACTTGTCCATGAAGTAGGATAATTTGAGCCTGGTCATTTGTGCCTTGAGTGAGAACTGTGGGTTTGTTTATTTGTTTCTTTGTTTATCTTGGCTGTTCGTGATATTCCCAGGAGTCTTCTCCAGCACCAGTCTTTAAAAGCATCAATACTCTTTCTATCCTGCTTCTTTAATGTCCAACTTTCACTTGAGTGTTACAGGGAATACCATGGATTGCATGGTTCTGATTTTTGTAGGAATAGTAACATCACTGTGTTTGTGCATCTTTTCCAAGGCTTTCAAGGACTAGTCTACAGTATATTTGTTAACTGCTTGTTTCTTCACTGTTGATGGCAGAATATATCACCACTTTTCATTGTCAACTCTAAGGATAGCTGTTGTATCTGTTGTCATTACTTTGGTTTCCTTTATATTTAACCCCATTTTTAACTGTGCTATTCGACTTTTAGTACTGGGGCTTTCAAATCCTTTGCATTTGTGCCTGTCAGGAATGTCAACAACAAAGGACAGTTGATTGAAGTTTCTTCCTCCAGTTTTAAAACCATACTCATCATATTCCAGTCCAGTTTCCTTTAAAACATATTCTCCATGGGGATTAAATAAATAAATAAAGAAGAGTATACAGTCTTCTCACACTCCTTTGTTAAACTTGTTATGTCCAGACTGTGGCTTTCTGACCTGTATTTAAGTTTCTCATGAGGACAATGAGAAGCCAATTGTGTGACTTTGGGCCAGTCATTCTCTTTCAGCTCACCAATTTCAGTGGGTTGTTGTTGAGGGGAAAACAACAAAAGGAAGGTGTATTGGATATGTTCACCATCTTGAGTTATTTGTAAAACGAAATGAAATAAAATAATAAATGTTCTACTGAGCACATCCCACAACTTGGAATGATTGAAACAATTATCAATGGCTCTTCTATAACTGATGAAGCACAAACTGATTTCTTTTTGATATTCTTTGGCTTTTTATAGTTTGCATTGGCAATAATGTCTCTTGTTCCTCAGCCTTTTCTAAAGCCAGCTTAAATATTTGGTATCTCTTTTTTCACGTAGGGCTCTAATTTGTGTTGGATGAGCATTATTTTGCTAGAATATGAAATTAAGGATATTGTATAGTAGTTTGCAGACTGTTGAGTTTTTTTTGTTGCAGGACTTCCAGTTTGAGCTTCTTCTGCGACAGACCGAAACCTTGTTTTTGCGAGGCTTCGATCCATGCTCACCACTGGAGCACTCCGAGCCGGCTGGTTTGGGGGCTAAGCCACCCCATAGCAGTGGTGAGAGGGGGGAGACTTCTTGCAGAGTTGAGGAGAGCTGCATCTCTCCTCCCCAGCTGGCCATTACTCCCTTTCCCAAAGGCGGTTGTAGCAGTGGTCAGAAATGGCCACCACAAAGAAGAATTCGACTGGAAAAGAATGTGCAGGAGGAAGATAAGAAGAGAAAGTTTTGGTTGACCGGGTCAAACAGCAAAAGCAACAAATAAGGTACCCTGGAATTGAAACTATTAAAAAAAAACAATAACATTGTTTCCTAAGAAGATTTTTAAGCTGCAAAGGAGAGAGAAAAGGGAAAAGATTTGGTTTTTTTTCTCCTTTTCCTATACTTTTTTTTCTCCTTTTCCTATACTTAAGAGAATTAAGCAAGAAATTGGAAAAAATCCACTTTGACATTAATAGGCATTTAATGCTGAAAATAAAAAATCAAAGGGATAATAAAGATTTCTGGATAATCAAAAGCTTTTGAAAACAGGAAAGGAGAGGGGGAAAAAAAAGGGCAGGATCTGGAAGGGAGGCGACTGCCTGGAATTAAAAAGAACTTACAGCAAAATCTCAACAAGACTTCCAAAAGATACATTTTAACTGAAATATTGCAACAAAAACCTCAGGAAGGGAAAGTGGAAAAAGAAATAAGAAGAAATAATTTGGGACTATTTGGATTACTTGATGATTTCTGGATTTTTGGTTATTGTATTTGAATGACTAAAATCAATCGGGTGGTTGTTTAATACTGTTTAAAATGGCTCCACTTTTAGAAGAACTGAAAATGGAACTTAAAAAGTACAAAGAAGATGCACAAGAAGGGAGAGGTTCTTTTGGCTTCGTATTTCAGTTTTTAGAAATGAAGATTTGGAATTATGAGAAACAACAAGAAATGCCTGCAGAACAAGAAGATTGTGACAATGAAGAAACCATCTTTAATGAACAAGTAATCTTAGGTGGGGGGGGGAGGAAAGGGGAGAATGGAAAGTTTAAGATTGGGAAAAAAGCACCAAAAAGAAAAAAGAGTGAAAAATAAGTATAAAATCAGAAAACAACAGAAGAGGGAAATGCAGAAGAGAGAACTAGAAGTAGAGAGACAAGGGGGTAAAAAGGGGAGGGGGAAGAAGAGAGGGAAGAAAGAAAGGAAAAGAAGTTATAAAGGACAGAAACAAAGTATAAAGAAACAGGGCCTATTTAGAGATAATGGGTGAAAATTTAATGGAAAAAGGGATTCTGCAAAGGTACATAAGATAGTATTGTAATATTAGAAACAGAAATAATTTTAGAAAATATGAAACAATATATGATTAAAATGTTTGATGAAATAGCTATCATAATTCAGTGGAATGCTTGTCAACAAATAAATGTAACAAAATGAATATTTAATGATTTACAAGACATATGTGAAGAGAAATAAGAGAAAAATTAATTATGGAGATTATATGTGTCTTTAAGGAAGTATGATATTTAACTGAAAAGAAGTGTTAAAGATGTTAAGATTTTAATGATTATTAATGATAGAACTGAACTGGAATGGAATGAGGGTTTATAATTACATATATTTAAAATCTTTTTTTTTTTTTTAGAATATAGGGTGTATTATAAGAATGTACCAGCAGAATTAGATTGGAAGTTATGTATCATGTATTATGTTGAAGGTCATAACCTTAAGGTTATGAAGTTAACCTTATATTGAAGTTTAAATAAGAGTTGAATGGATGTAATTAAAAGATATAAAGGTGTCATTCTCCAATTAGTAACTACAGGAGAAAATTTGTTTAATGAGAAAAGATAATATGAAATTGAAACAGAACAGACAAAAGTATAAATATAATGATTTGAATTGAGATGCGATAATCAAAATAAAATTGAGAAAATTAAAAGAGGGGAAAAACTATCTAGAAAATGTAGAATAGTATAAGATATGGAATAGAATACAAAAAGGAGCATGAAATTGAGTTTTGTGTCTGTATAAAGAAGTTCAACCGGGGACCATCTATTTTCAAAAAAGACGTTTTACTTGAATTTTGTATGTGTGAAAACCCAAATAAAACTTTATTTTAAAAAAAGTTTTCTTTGTTGCATTGGAATGTAGATTGACCTTTTCCAGTTAGTTGCTCACTGAGTCATAGTCTAGATTTGCTGGTATAGATTGGTTACAACTTGATGCGACTTGCCACATGACATGGGCATCCCATCAGTTCCTGGTTATCTATGTCCTCCTGGAATACAATCAGTGAAGTGAAGCCTGCTATCTCTTGAGGTAAACGGTAAAAGGTGAACCATTCTTATTTGAAGGATTTCTCCCTCCCCCCCAAAAATCCTTTATTTTATCTCCTGTGCTCAAGGTAATACAGAACAGCTCTTAAAAGTCTTTCATGTGAATCCTTTCAGATATGTGAAAATTGCTATTGATTATTCTCAGCTCCCTTGAGCTCTCTTCATAGGGTTTATTTTCTAATCCCTGATCAGCCATCTTCCTGGCACTGAGCCAGTTCTACTCGTTCAGAATAGCAATAGCACTTAGATTTATATATCACTTTATAGTGCTTTACAGCCCTCTCTAAGCAGTTTACAGAGTCAGCATATTGCCCCCAACGGTCTGGGCCCTCATTTTATCCACCTTGGAAGGATGAAAGGCTGAGTCAACCTTGAGCCTGGTGGGATTTGAACGGCCAAATTGTCGGCAGCTGGCTGCAGAAGTAGCTTGCAATACTGCACTCTACTCTGTTCTACTTACTCTACTCTATTCTACTCTACTCTAGCCATTGAGCCACAGAGACTCTGTAAAAAAGAGTTAGATCAGTATTTAAAATTAAAATTTGTCAACACATTTAAAATTTGAGCCTTCCAATGTCTTTTGTTAACAGCTTGCAAGAAGCATGTATCCCAGGAATAATTTCTTCTGATCCCATCTCACCAACGACAAACACTATAAACCATAAACGTGGATCCTCTTAACATAGTCCCAACAGACATCAGGTCCATTTCAAAAATTTACTGCAATAAAGGGGTGGGGGAAAGAAAGAGAGAAGGTGTAAAGAAAAAAATGGACTTGCCTCTCACCACATTTGGATTCTTCAACAGATCAGCCCAATGAAAGAAAAAAGAAGTTGTACATTTTTGCCTAACAGCAACAGGCTTTCCTGGAAACCCTTATTAGTCTGAATCTTCCTTGTTTGTGGCAGCACTAGAGAGCTGATCACTTTAAAAAACAGAACCACAAATATGTACAGGTAGAACTTGATTAAGGGCTACAATTCAGCCCAAATTTTCTGTGAGACGTTTGTTAAGAGAGTTTTGTCCCATTTTATGAACTTTCTTGCCACAATTGTTAAGTGAATTACTGCACCTGTTAAGTTAGTAACATGCAGAGGTGGTATTCAGCAGGTTCTGACCAGTTCTGCAGAACTGGTAGCGGATATTTTGAGTAGTTCAGAGAACCAGCAAATATCTCCTCTGACTGGAGATTTTACAGTATCCTTCTGCTGCCGCGCCCACAGAACCGGTAGTAAAAAAATTTGAATCCCACCACTGGTAACACGTTTGTTAATCTGGCTTCCCCATTGACCTTGCTTGTCAGAAGATTGCAAAAGGTGATCATATGACCCAGGGACACTGCAACCATTATAAATATGAGCCAGTTGCTAAACTCATATTTTGGGCAAATTTTGGTCATCTGACCATGGGATTACTGCAACAATCATAAGTGTGAAAAATGGTCATAAGTCACTTTTCTCAGTGCTGTTGAAATGATCATTAATGTTCATTAAATGAACTGTGGTAAGTTGAGGATGACCTGTATAGTATATACACACCTGTCTTTCAAAAGCCCTCTGCATCTGGATGCACTCTGACTGGGTTTATGCATCAGTTTCATGGAAAGAGCTTTTAGTATAACATTCATGCAACTCTTGAAGACATTTCTGCCTGGAATAGCATCCTAATCAGTGGCAGGCCTGACAGTTGATATTTGTAACTGGTCCCTCACCTCCCAAATGCTCCTTTAGGCTCTAGCGGAGCTGCCAATGCATCGCTCCTGTTGGCTCTTTCCTGCTGTCACCAAGCAATCAGGAGCAAGGCAATTACCAAAACAAATCAATCTTTTCTTGACAGTTCATTTACACTGAATTAATTTGGAATTAGAAGCCATTATTGCAATTGGCAGCTACCAATATTCCCGATACAACAGCGCATCTATGGGGAAAATAGTTCAACAGTCCACTCTCTGAATTACAAAGATCTGTTTGCACTGATTGAGATATTAAGCTGAAAGGTTGCTTTAGAAATAATATAAGCATTCTGTTTATTCTATCTGTGAAGTTATTAGTAAATCTTCCTCGACTTCTTTAAGCAATTAGACTATATCAGTAATAATGTGGATCTCTCCTATTTTTCTTTTTGTCTATCAGGTAACATGATTTTAAATAGGTTTAAATGGAAAATCAGACATACTGATTTCAATGAAGATTTTTCCCAAGGAACTGTTTGTCATCCTAGCCTGAAGTGTCTTCTGGGCATTTCAGACTACAGGACATCTTCCCAAATTCCTGACCATTTTATCATGATGGTTGGGACTCATGGGAATTATGATATAATGTGTTCAAAAGGGTTGCCAATCTATATTTTAAGATATAGTATGTCATTATTAGAATAAGCCAAGATACTTTTTATTATGTTATTACATATGACTTTGTGATGGGATTTTACATTTGTGATAAAATTAGACACCTTACTTTGTTGAAGATAATTCTCCTTTTGACAGTTAGAAATCAGTACACCAATCTGAATCCTCATCGATTGTATGAACTTCATCACTAAAAATTCTAAGCAATGCCCAGAATTGTTTGGAAATTCTGGAAAGTGAAATCAATACTTCTGGATGATGTCTAAGCTGAGGAAATCTTGCTCTATCCACTCCAAATCTGTCGAAACCTCTAAAGAAGAAAAGCATGATGTTGCTCATTGATAACAAGCAAGTACATCATTCATTCAATCTCACTTTATCCTATTTGGAGAAATGTACTATTTTCGATAGTATAATTTTCTATAACTATATGAGAACCAGTTAAGTGTAGTGGCTAATGGGACTATCTAGATAGAGCTAATTTAGTGGGTGTAGGGTGCTGCTAACTTGGTGTGTCTAGTCTAATGGAGACAAGGACTAGGGGTGAATGATAGCAATATTCAAATAGTTGAGAGGCTCTCCCAAAGAAAAGGGGAACAACCTATTCTCCATAGTACCTGAGGACAAGAAAAGAAGTAACGGATGGAAACTTGTCAAAGAAAAATCCAACTAAGCAGAGATTTCCTGACAGTGAGAACAATTAGCAATAGCACTTCGACTTATTTACCACTTCACAATGCTTTACAGCCCTCTCTAAGCAATTTACAGAGTCAGCATATTGCCCCCAACAATCTGGGTCTCATTTTTTATCAACCTTGGAAGGATGGAAGGCTGAGTAACTTTGTGCCGGTGAGAATCGAACTCCTGGAATGAGCAGTAGTTAGTACTGTAGCCTGCAGTACTGCATTTTAACCACTGTGCCACAGTGGAAACATTTGCCTTCAGAAGTTGTGGTGCATCGACACTGGAGATTTTTTTGACGTTGGAGATTTTAAAGAAGGATTAGACAGCCATTTCTCTGGAGTTATATATGCTTTGGTAGGGGGCTGGACTAGAAGACTTCCAAAGTCCCTTCCAACTCTGTTACTTTGTATTCTGTATTCTAACAAGCATTCAAATCTCAGCAGCCTATCCTGGAGATATGGAATCAATCACTATTCCTTGTTTTCAATTTTTCTAATGCGTCAAGAAGAAAAGAAGGTAAAATATAATTTTACTAGTCTATCCCAGTTGAGGAGAGCCAATTCAGTGCAGTGGTTAAGGCATCAGGCTATCTTGTAGGCCCTGAGTTCTAATCCCACTTTCGATACAAAGCCAGATGGTGACCTTGGGCCAGTTACTCTTGTTCAGCCCCAGGAAACAGGCAATGAAAACTACTGAGAAACCTTGCCAAGAAAACTGCAAGGACTTGTTCAAGCAGTCTTCAGGAGATAAAATCTGACTCAAAGCCACAAAATTAAAAAAAAAAAAAGTGTGCCCCCCCCCCCCCCGAAACAAATGCTGTGCTACATTTGTTATAAATGCTCCTGCCTTCTGCATTGTGCTAGCTACTTTACATCATAGGTTAATATTTTAATGTTTTAAGTGGTAGACTCTGAAGATACATCGGATGTAAAACAAGGAAATAATAAGATTTAAAAATAATTGAGAAAAACGCACATTCATTAGAGTTAAATGACATCAATCAAATTTGAATAGATGAATTAACAGTGGTGGGCTGTAAATGTTCATATTAGCTTACCATTAATAAGAGTGTTAATAAGACATATAGTTAATGTGACACATTAACAAGAAACATAGAGATAAGCCTTATTTACATATCACTTAAAAGACACAATAAAAAAAAAGTCAAGAAGGTAATAACAAAAGAACAGAACATCTTCTCCAGCAGCCTATATCCAGATATCCTATATTAACCTCAGACAATGAGTCAAGCAGAAAACAATACACTAATCAAAGATCTAACATGTGGAAAAGTACACCCCTACCAAAATTGGCAGGGCAAACTACATAGATGCAGGTTTTAGGTAAGACCAAATGTTCAGAATGGCACAATGTATTCCTTTTCTGATGGGAATACTTAAAGGGCCTAAGAGCTGGAACAGCACATACAATCGGATTGTTCCCAAACAAATATCAAAAGTGGACTCTCCTGGAGAGCTGGTAGAACATTGGAGTTATACTGGTGTTGGAAGTTAAAATCCATCCCCTCGTAGAAAAATGAAATATTTTAGGATATATTAAAAAGGCAGTACATTTCTCCTAAAAGAAAAGTAGAAACTCAGAGAGGCAGAAACTCAGCCCCACCACCACCTTTGGGCCATTAAGGCCTGGGCCAGTCTATTTTACATAACAAAGATTTATCCAAAGCCCTTTCATTATATCATCATCCAGCAAGTCTCAACCAAGTCTGGGATTCAGGATAGCCTACAGACTTGCCTATGCATGACCCCATGGGAGTCTGACAACCAATCAGAATACAAGTTCAAATTCAAATATCAACAGAGGGCATAAAACCCAGGGACTCTCAGCATCTCTTCCCTTTTCTACCCAGGAACCCATCCTGTTCATCAATAAACCATCTTTCCAAGCACTCACCATGTTTCCAGTGTCTTTCTTCCCCACTTGGAACTGAACCCAGAAGGATATTTCTTCCAACACTGGATACAAAATATGCCTGGGGATATATTTAGGGCAAATCCCAACTATGCAAGTTCTTTTTTAACTATTAAATGAAAAAAAATGTGTCACTTATAAAACAAATAGATGTTATCTGACCACAACAACACCATGTATTGCTATTAACCTTAGTATGACTGCTGCCAATGTAGCTGAAGTTCAAATCAACCACGAATTGTCAGTTTTCCCTCGGCTTGCAGATTTACAGAATCGCACAATTTATGGTCTTATTGAGAGCTTCTAAACTTTACTAGCCCATGCTCCTGCATTTCAATTCCCCACTTTTCCTTTCCTTTAAATAAACCTGCTTCATTTTCATAACTTTCAAAAGCAGATAAAAAAAAACTCTTGAATTTCTGAAACATGCAAACTGATCACTGTGGCATTAAGAAATCTTAAGACGACTTATTTTTAAAGGGTTTTATTAGGGAAATTCCTGCTCTTTAAGATATTGGTATGGTTGTCAAAAGCAGTCACTTTTGCAGATGTTGGGGGCTTTTCTTACACTAATCTGCTAGAAAGCCTGAGCCACAGAGATCACTTAGCAATTTTTAGATTTAAGGAGATGAGAAAAGAAAAGCAGGAGAAGTAGTCCCTCTAGGGTCAAGCCTTATTGGAATTCAGCGATCTCTTTCCAAATATGCAACAGTGTGGTTAAGACTAATTAATGCAAGACAGCTTAAGGAGATTTGAGGAGAGAGGGGTTCTACAATCCACAGAAGACAAAAAAAACACCCTTTTCCCCATTTCCCCCCACTTCTTCCTTCCCATTCTAATATATTAGGGGTAATAACAATCCAATTTAAACCACACAGCCAAAGTTGCTTTTGCAGAAGCTTTTGCAAACCATTTTGAAATGCACAAAGATTTTCTTCTGCCCATCCAGAATTGCATCCATCCATCAATCACTCTAATGCCCTGTAGAGCTTGAGATGTAAAGGAATTAAGCACCCTCTCCTATTTATTAGTCCTGCTATTAACTTAGTATTTCTAATTTGGCAAGTCTTTAACACCCTTTTAAGCTTTTAGAAGCAGTAAGTCAGCTCTAGCTTTAACTAATCATATCAGTTTATTTCTAGAAATGGCAAGAAACACAATGCAGAAATACTGTAAATAGTCCCCAGTTCTCATAAACAGAGAAGCATTGAAAAAAGAGGGAATTTCTAAATGCCTATCTACAATTGACTGCCTGTCTTAACTAAGCTTATTGTCTAGTTGTGCTTTATTTTAACATAGCTTCATTGTAAAATCTTGTGTAATTCAGCCAAATCTATGAGCCAAGAATAATCTTAGGGGCACTGCTGCTCTCTTGGTGTCCCCAATTTCTGTTTTCTAAAATGACAAATATCTTCAAGATCTTAAAACATATTGATTACATTTATTGCTTAATTACTGATTTGCATCATTTGCTGATTTGCTAGTTTGGTAATCCAAATTGCAAGTTTTTTGGTACAATCAATAAGCCAAAGGGTAAAAGTTGTAATCTTAAAACAAAAAAACAAAATTTAAAAACCCTTTGACAATTTTGACTACTAGGTCTCTTTCAAATATGCATTTCCTTAAATATCTGATTAATGACTAATTGTCTTTTTTTCTCCTGAACATTGTTTTTGCACTCTGCAGTCTGAACTGTCCTACATTTTGTGGCGAATCTAGTGGAAGGGTCTGGCAAAATAAAAATAATAATGTTTATTTATTTTGTAATACTTTTTTCTGGAATAGGGGTTTTCCATGTTAGATAAGGATTAATTTCATACTGACCACCCAATATTTGATAAAAATGAAATAATTATTGATTATTGCTTTAGCACATATGCTCTTTTTCTTTTGAACAAGAGAGCATTTTAAAAATGGTTCTTGCAATCAGGTCAAAAAGGCATGGAATGACCATTATCTGGCATTCCAAAAGCACTAATATAGCATCACTTGTTGAAATATTTGACTATCTAGAATTTATAACACAAACACATTGTATCCTGAATATTGTATTATAGTTCTTAGAAAACACTACAAATTTCCTTGCTTTTCAAACACTAATATTAATATTCATACTGATGATGATGATAATGATGATGATGTTAATAATAATAATATATTGAATTTATATGCCATCAAACTCCCAGCAAGTTTGGACACTTTGCTTCTATTGCTATAACATAGCTATATGCAGCTATATGCAGCAAGTCAGAATCTCCATTGATACTTGAGGTTACCTCTTTACTATTTGAGGTTACCTCCCTATTACTCTACTTGTGGCACCTTTTGTGCAGTAAAACTAACCATTCTTCTATGTGTAACAACTACAACTTTGTAAAAAGAAATATTGTAAAATACTGAATTAGAAAATATATTTTACTTAGGTCTCTGGAAACCTTATGACACTGTAGTTATGTCAAATGCCAGCTGTTCCTAGATTCCAATAATTCAGGAAAATTGTCCAAACTTGTTTCATTCTTATTTGTCATGGTGAATGCAGCAAATACTTTGTTCTTTTGATCCTTCCATTTCATAAAGAAAAGATATTGTTATGGCTGTGCTACTAAATAAATAGAAAAGATCATCAAAGTAACCCAGGACTTGCTAGATAATCTGTGATCTAAAAGCCCATTTCATAAATTAAATAAATGGATGAACTGAGAAGAAAATAGTCCAGTGATTATTTGACCAGTCCACTATGACTCAGATCATTGTCCAGGAAGCAGAATGGGAGAAGAAACAGATTCCTTTCTTTATCTGTTATGTTAAAAAGCAATTCAACAGTGATTACGAGCAAGAACATGAAAAGGATAGGGAAAGGTCTGTCAGCAAAATAATTTCAGCAAGTGGACAAGATCAGCGGTCGCCCACCAGTGGGCAATGGCCCACTGGTAGGCCATGAGAAAATTTTGGTAGGCCACAGAGAAATCTCACCCCCAGAGCACCCGCCTCCCAAAGCAATTAATCCAGGCTGTGTAGAAACACAAAGCTGCGCCACCCATATGGCCCACGGGAACCCTCCCTGCCCACTCACTCCTTACTCGGCAAACTTGCCTACTAAGTTGCTATTTTTCCTTTTTCTGACCATCATCTGTTCTGTTGTGCCGGGAGATATAGATTAGCTAGGAAGCAGGAAATGGTTGGATTTCTTGCTTTCTAGCTAGTCTTTAGATCTTCAGTTCTGCTTTTAAGCACAGCCGAACCTCCCTTAGGACTGAAGGTTCTATAATTCAGTGCAGACTCACAGCAAGCAAATTTTATGTGACAGACTGAGCTAACTGATAACAAATAGATAGATCGCTGAATGATTCTGTGAGCAACTCAATTTGCCTGCCAGCTTTGCTTGATTTTGGGTAAAAATTGCTCTTTTTTTAAATAAAAAATTCAATATGTAAGTACATGGCATGTTGTGAGTTAATTTTGTGAGTTTGCTTGCAAACAAATTTTATGTGACAGACCGAGCTAGCCAATGGCAGATAGATAGATTTCTGAATGAATCTGTGATTCTGTGAGCAATTCAACTTTTGGGTAAAAGTTGCTCTTTTTTATATAAAATTCAATATTTATATAAATATTTATAATATTTACATACAATCCATGCCCAGCCAGTCACATGACCAATGAGCCATACCCACAAATTAGGCCATACCCACAGAATCAGTTAGTGGTCCCTGGGATCTAAAAATATGAGTTTGGTGGTCCCTGAGGTCTAAAAGGTTGGCGACTCCTGGACTAGATGGGAAAAGCAGGAAGTTAGAATAGGAACTGTGCTCTGGTTAAATATTTCCCACTTGGGAAATGGAAAAATCATGATGATGTAAGTTCTACACAGTCTTTGGAAATCCATATTTGGTCCCTGATATTTGCTCGGGTCCTGTCTAAATCAGTGGACAGTCTTTGCAAGTGGATGAAGACAGTTTTAGTGAACTGATTTAAGATTATGTAATATCTTATAGGACACAAATATTTGCCCTAATGCAGCTATAGCTGCCACCCCATTAGATAATAATAAACTGGCTTCGACATAAACATGCTGGTTTAAATATGATCTATATTTTGATTTGATACACTATCATTTGATTTCAATATTCATTTGGGGAAATCAGGTTTAGTAAGTCAGTGTAAATTGTAAATTTAGTCAGTCATTTAATCAATCGTACATTTAGTCAGTGAGTCAATATAAATTACATACCTTACAAAGATGGCTGTTAAACATTTGGGCAGGTGTCCTTTGAGGTGATTTTTTACTTTCTGTTGAAGTTCCAAAACTACGTTATTCTATAGAAAATTAACCCAGATTTTTTGGATATTCATCTCCATTTCTGCAATAAGAAATATGTAAGAAAAACATCAGCTAAGGAGACAAATAAATCAAGCAACAAAACTTCAGCCACTTGATTACAAATAATAAGCTGTGCTAACTAATCAAACCAGTAGCTATTTTAGCTAGGCATTTTATACCACATATAATAGCATATATATTCATTCATTAAATTCATTGACCACTCATCTTACCACACGATAACTCTTTTACAAAAATTGTGCGTGTGTGTGTATATACACTGCTCAAAAAAATAAAGAGAACACAAAAATAAGACATCCTAGATCTGAATGAATGAAATATTAAATACTTTGTTCATTACATAGTTGAATGTGCTGACAACAAAATCACACAAAAATTATCAATGGAAATCATATTTAGCAACCCATGGAGGTCTGGATTTGGAGTTACACTCAAAATTAAAGTGGAAAAAAACACTACAGACTGATCCAACATTGATGTAATGTCCTTAAAACAAGTCAAAATGAGGCTCAGTAGTGTGTGTGGCCTCCATGTGCCTGTATGACCTCCCTACAATACCTGGGCATGCCACTGATGAGGTGGCGGATGGTCTCCTGAGGGATCTCCTCCCACACCTGGACTAAAGCATTCCCCAACTCCTGGACAGTCTGTGGTACAATGTGGCATTGCTGATGGAGCGAGACATGATGTCCCAGATGAGCTCAATTGGATTCAGGTCTGGAGAACAGGCGGGCCAGTCCATAGCATCAATGCCTTCGTCTTGCAGGAACTGCTGACACACTACAGCCACATGAGTTCTAGCATTGTCATGCATTAGGAGGAACCCAGGGCCAACTGCACCAGCATATGGTCTCACAAGAGGTCTGAGGATCTCATCTCGGTTCCTAATGGCAGTCAGACTACCTCTGGTGAGTACATGGAAGGCTGTGCGGCCCCCTAAAAAAATGCCACCCTACATCATTACTGACCCATTGCCAAACCAATCATGCTGGAGGATGTTGCAGGCAACAGAACATTCTCCACAGCAACTCCAGATCCTGTCACATTTGTCACATGTGCTCAGTGTGAACCTGCTTTCATCTATGAAGAGCACAGGGTACCAGTGGCGAAGTTGCCAATCTTGGTGTTCTCTGGCAAATGCCAAACGTCCTTCATGGTGTTGGGCTGTAAACACAACCCCCACCTGTGGACATCGGGCCCTCATATCACCCTCATGGAGTCTGTTTCTGACCGTTTGAGCAGCCACGTGCACATTTGTGGCCCGCTGGGGGTCATTTTGCAGGGCTCTGGCAGTGCTCCTCCTGTCCCTCCTTGCACAAAGGCAGAGGTAGCAGTCCTGATGCTGGGTTGTTGCCCTCCTACGGTCTCCCAGGCTCCTAGCCAATCAAAATGGACCAGCCTCAAATTTGAAACCAGGAACTAACTCTATACAGAAGATGAAGCTGACAGAATAAGACACCAGGTTACTCACATCTTATGCA
>BLBF01000020.1:45066226-45087970 GCA_015471245.1 Laticauda colubrina
TATTCTATTCTATTCTATTCTATTCTATTCTATTCTATTCTATTCTATTCTATTCTATTCTAGAAACAAGAAAGTGATTCACATCAATTGGATCAAACATATATTTCATATAATTTGCACTAAGAAATTTAATCTACTATGTTTAGACTATTATGCTCAGACTACTAGGTAGTATCCCAGTGAACTAGAAACATAGTCATGCTAAAAGTAATTTTACTTAAGACACAGTGACCTTTGTGCTTATACCATCTGCTATCAACAGGCAAACTATTTTTGGGCAAAGTCTCTGCTTTTCCCTTTCAAGTCTCTTCTTTTCCCTTTGAAGGCTCTGTTCTGTATGCAAATAAGGTTACTCCAAAACATGCAAATCTGATTGGTCAACTAAAGTAAGCATCGGATTGGTTCACTAAGAACCAATCCAAATAAAGTAAAAAAGGCGGCAAATTCGATCAGCTGCCATTGGTTACAAGCCGGCAGGCTAGCCTGTATAAAAGGCTGCCGCTAAGTCGGTCAACCGTTCCGTTTTTACTGACTCCTGTAAATAAAGACTTTTCGTTGTTGGAACCCGGTCTACCTCGTGTTTTTCCGAACAAAACAGGCTCTTTATTGTAAAATTAAACAAGGACTTGGATACCTTAAGCCAGAGGTCTCCAAAATTGGCAACTTTAAGACTTGTGGACTTAAACTCCCAGAATTCTCCAGTCAGCATTACCAAGTTTGGAGAGCTCTGCCTTAAGCAGAAAGATGTGGTCTGTGACAGAGGATTTGGGATCTACCTAGCAACCAATGTTCTCCCTTGCTTCTTTACCAGTTGGTTGTCTATAGCAGGGTGGAATAGAAGTAGAAGCCAGGGGAAAAAGAAAGACCACATTCATGCAAAAACCAATTGCTACATATTATTTGCCAGTGATGAAAAAGAAAACCTAGGGTTGCACAAAGCATCCAAAGAAGGCACTTCATAAAGCTCATTGGAACAAATGAATCACTGCCCTTTTAAATCTTTAAAGAGCTGCATCATTTGGAAAACTCACAGGGTGATTTCAAAAGTCCTTCATGGCTCTCTGCGTGTGCATGCTTGCATAGCCACTTTGCTTCAGCTGCAATCTTAGCAGAAACATTATCAATATACACACAGAGAGACAATAGCAAGCCTTTATAGCGATTTTATGATACTTCCAGGTGATGCAGCTGCTTTAATGATCCAAAGAGGGGTTGACTAATTAATGCTAACTTGCTCTGAGAAGCAAGCACCTCTATCAAAATGCTTACACAGTCCTGCCAGAACTGTCTTAGAAGCTCTGCACTGAAATGATTTTTAGAATTTAAGAGCAAAATAAGGAAATGTGAGGGGATGTGGTGGCTCAGTGGCTAAGACATTGAACTTGTTGATCAGAAAGGTCAGCAGTTTGGGAGTTCGAATCCCTAGCACTGCATAGGGGAGTGAGCTCCCGTTACTTGGCCCAGTTTCTGCCAACCTAGCAGATCAAAAGCATGTAAAAATGCAAGCAGAAAAATAGGGACCACACTGGTGGGAAGGCAACAGTATTATGTGCACCTTCAGCATTTAATCATGCCAGCCACATGACCACAGAGATGTTTTTGGACAGTGCTGGCTCTTCGATTATGTAACGGAGATGAGCACCACCCCATAGAACCAAAAACAGCTAGCATATATGTGCAAGGGGAACTTTACCTTTAAGTAAACATGATCAGTACAAATGATTATTGTATTGACCAGAATCATCCAGAAAAAGGCTTTTTAGGTTATTGAGTCCATTGCTCAGTGCAGGAATCTATATTAAACATTTGTGGCAGATGGCTGTCTAGCCTCTGTTTTAACAACACAGCTTATTACTTCCCTTGTTACTCAGTTCCATTGTTGAACTGTTTTTGATAATTGGTTCCACCAGTGAGCACTATTATCAATCACAAAAGCTGAGACTTATGATAATGTCAGTAAATCATGTAAAAAGATTCAGCCAGTGCTGGTGCAACTCCATGTAGACTGCATGTTTTCAAACCCTTAAAATCTCCAGGTATGGCTTAGAAAGACCATAATCTGAAAACATTAGTAACTACTGCCAATAAGTGTCAACAGTATTAAACTCACATAACATAACTTCCTGTGTTTCTCAGTCTCCAAAGAAAATGGCATTTAGTTGATGTTTTATGGATTTGCTTATCGAGATAAGGGATCGGATGGGGGATAAAGAGAACTCTGTTTAACCTTATAGGCGGATGAAGATTTATTAAATTGCTTTATACTTATTTGTGGTGATAGTTGGAAGTCACTTCTCTGTATATTTCTTTTGTTTTATTACATTCTTTTTTCTTTCTATTATTTTATTTCTCTAAGTACCTTATATTAGTTTTTACTATTATAATTAAAATTCTGAATAAAACCTATATCTCCAAGGGGATGGCATTTATTCTGATTATTTAGAAAGCAGAGTGCCCTTAGTCTCTGAATAGCTGGTTAATGGGGAAACTCCAAAAGGGGATATATCTGGAAGAAAATTAAATTCCACATTAATTTGATTTAATTTAATTCAATAGGGTTAAACAACTCCTTCATCTGACATATTAAAAATAATGAATTAGTTATACATTTCAGAGAGCTGGAGTTTGGGTTTGGGCTTTCCTGTAGTTTTGGGGCCTCAAGGTAAGCATTCCTGGTTTGTAGTTCATAATACAATAAGTAAAACTGACCCTTGTGGCCCACAGGGCAAAGCTGGAAGAAAATCTTTGGATTTAGGCAAATGTTTACTTGTCTACACCTTTGTGATGGCAGTCTGCTATGTCTCCATGTCCAGGTTTGGGAAGGCTAAAATACAAAATGGCCTCTATAGAGGCTAAACTAAAAGATGATGAATGTATTACAAGCTAAATTGAATCCAGCCTAATCTGAAGTAAAGTGATCCCATGTGCTTTCTCTTCTCTGGCTCCATCATCATCATCACCTCCACTTTGATCACTGGAAATTATTTTCAAGAGGAGAAGGGGGAGAAAAGGAAGAGACAAGAAAAACACTAGCAGGGAATTCTAAAGAGAATGGAAAGTATGCAGTTAATCACTCAAAACCTAATTGTACACTCAGTGAAAACTTGCCTCTCAAAAGATTTACAGAGGATAAATCTCCAAGAGGGATAATCTAGTAAAATACACACAAGAACAGGGTTGATGTGTTGTACTGTTTCCCTATCATGGGGAGATAGAAATTCTAAACAATTCCAGGTTATTTTTTCCTAATAAATATCAGCATTTAAGCCATATAATTTATTAGTACCAGAACATATACTTATCAAAATATATATGTATTTATCCAGGAAGGGAGTTTCCACGTATGCCAATATTATTATGAGCAATGGGATTTTCATTGGTCTGAGCCTTTTTTTAACAAATCCTCACAGATTATTCCTTGTAGGCACTGGTGAAACAACTTCATTTCACCCAGAGAAAATGGGCCTTCATAAGTCTGAGATATAGTTTCAGTGGAGAAAATTACCTGTCAACAAGATGATAAACCTGCACTGTCCATTTCTGGGTGGAACCTATTTGTTTTATATACTAAGAAAAACTCTGAAGCAGCGGTGGTTCTTTCAATAAATTCTCTTGATCCCAGCTGAAGTGACAACGAGATCTGTTATCCAATATAACTTTTAAGGCAGTTGGTGAGCTATTTGTATATTATACTTCTGGATGTGCTTAGTATGCTGTATCTATGTGTCCAATGAATCAAAAGAATTGCCAGCCTGACTCATAGCAGGTCGAACTACTCTAGAGAACCTCAGGTTTTGTCTGTGTTAATGTGTGTCATCCTGACATGCAAATAGGTCCGAATGCATCCAAGGCAACTACTTGGAAGTGAACATTATGAACAGCATAGGATTCCCAATCAGATTTTACCTGATAATTTAGAATGTGGAGATCTTATTGGAGTAAAAACAATGGATTAGAGTTTGCAATGGAGTGTTAAGCACCATCATAATTTCTCCTATAAATCCCCTATCCATCTTCTCAGTTCCATTAAATTATAAACCTAAATGTAAATACAGTGATTTTAAGAACCAATGTCTGGTGTCACCCTTGGAGGCCTGGCCCTTTCTGTATGGGGCCATTGATACACCTGTTCATTTGGATAATTAAAATTAATGATAGGGATCCACACTAATAAAGACATACCTATTATCATTTTGAAAAAAAATGTACAGGTGTCAATAAAATGAGAACAAGTATGCTAAAAGCCTTCTGTTATTCATCATTTTTGGTGGCTGTTATTCAAAACCATAGTAATAGTGAAGTCTTACATTACAAATCAGGAAAAATTAATCTAAGGAAGATTATCTGCATCGGCTAACATAGCATTAATGTTTGTTTTTTGTGTTTCATTCAAACCAATCTATTATGACTTCTTCAGCAATGTGTGGTAGCTTAAAACAAACCTATGTTAGTATTCTATGTGAATGCAATCTGTCTTAACTTTTAGAACCTTTGTGTCAGTAAAAAATAAGGACGCTAAAATAAAATCATTTTTACAAAAACAGATTTGGGAAGATCCTAGATATTTTCAGTCAATTACTTTAGTATCTCTTCCAAGTAAATAAGTAAAAAGATATCAGATGAGACTTTTTCACTGTGAAAATTTAATGATAGGACAGCATCATCTGTGTAATTCTGTTTTTTATACAGCTTCCATGTAGTTTTCCATAGTCACAATTATCTGAAAAGTCTTATTCCAGAGCAGAGCTGTCAAACTCCCAGCCGACAAGTTGGATGTGTCACATGTTGGCCACATCCACTCGATTTAGGAAGGAAGGAAAAGTCCTGATATATCACATGACACTGCCATGACAACATGTGTTTGACAACCCTGTTCTAGAGCATATTTTAAAATAGAATACATTTAACAATTTATAGTTCAACCTATACGTACATATGAATGTTTGTACTTTGAAACAATGCTGAGGAATGCAGAGATGAGATGAAACAGGATAGTAAAAAAAATGCATTGAAAATTATGTAGATCAGAAGTAGACTAATTTTAACTAGTATGGCAGCCATAATACTTGCCTGACTGGTTTGATCTAGGAAGGTTGGTGTGCTCTGGGTTCCATTAATTAAACAATAATTTTTATCTGGACCCTTGAAGCACACTTTCTCTATAGTAGCATTTGCCCTCTGGAGTAAGGTTCCCCCTCAAATTTGAATGTCTCCTATTGAATGTGTCCTATTGTTATTTGAAAGGGCCTTAAAGACCTTGTTCTTCATCCAGGTCTTTAGAGAAGACAACTGAAATCCCTTTCTTCCTTTTTGCCCTCACCCTCCCTGAGATTATTTACTTGCCATCATTGTCCATTTGTCTTGTGATACTTTTCAAATGTTCTTTGTTTTAACACTTTTAAACCACTTAGAGTAATTGGGGGTCATATATGTATGATTGTTATTGTGGTTTTTCACAACCTCAATCAGATGTGTAGATTGAATTTTGTATTTTTGTCCATGTATCAAATATTTCCCAAGGATCTGGGATAATAGATGTTGTTATTTAATAATATTAAATGTATCATCACAGGATATTAGATGTTGCTGCTAAAGCTGCATTTGAAATTGGTGATTTTTGTCAGTGCTGATGGTGTTCAAGTGGTACTCCAGATGTTTATTATTATATATGCTATAATCTGAAGTCACAGATGCCAGTTTTTTAGCTGGAGTTAATCTTCATACACATTCCCAAGAACATAGAATGTCATAATGTATTATCATAATAAATATGAAGATTCAAGCAATGTGGCCTTTTGTAATTGATAGATGCAAATTTTGTCAAGGAATGGATTTTCTAAATGCTTCCAAGATTTCTTTTTGTTATGGCATTCAATGTTCTACTACTCAGACTACCATGCCAGTTTATGCCATAATTTTTCAACTTCGATTTTCAGAATGTGATACTCTGTGATCTTCTATTCTTTGTCTTCTACTCTACCATACCTGATATTTCCACATCAATTATCCACACTGTCCTCTTTTCAATCCCAGTTAAATCAGGTGGCATATTACATGTAATAAAGTATGATTATTATGATTATGATTATTATGGTTGGTTGTACAATCAGCCATATATTATAGATTTCCATTTTATCACCTATCGGATTCTTCCCAAGTACCTTAGGCATTTTTTGTTGGCAATATAGGCATTGTCATAAGTTGTCAGTAGTTCCAAATAAAGCTGCCTTTTGCAATTGATTGATGGCAATTTTGTCAAAGCTGAAAATGTTTCAAGCAATATCCAGTTGTTTTGGGATTGCACCCAAATCACTATTATTATTGGCACTATCTTTGCTTTCTTTTGCCACAGTTGTTCTAATTCTATTTGCATGTCTTTGTATGTTGTGATTTTCTCCAGTTCTTCCTTTTCTATGCTGTTGTCTCCAGGCACTACAGTGTCCACTATCCAGATATATTATTGTTGATATGTTGCTCTGATCCTAAGTTATTGTGTAAACAAACCAACCTTGAACTCACTGCCCAAGATGGCTTTTTAATTTTATAACCTAGCCAGAGTGAAGAGGAAGAGTTTCTGAATTTTATCAAGCATATAATTTTCCCTCACTTAAGGACACTTTCATAAAAAGAAATCTAAACCTTCCAAATTATGAAAATCTGGTTTTGCAATGTCCCTAGCAGGACAAATACAGAAGTGCTGTTATCTCTATCCCATAGACTCTTTTGCCTTTCTTTGCCCAGCCAGCTTTTCCACCAATACAGCAGCTACAAGCAATCAGATGATTGAAAGCTGCATTCCAAGCCAGCCAGCAGAATAAGCAGGCTTTCCATTCAGATTCTCCAAACAGAACCCTCACAGTGATAAATGAAGTGAGGAGGAAAATAAATGAATATAACCTACCACTGTGTATGGATTCATCATCTTAGAAAGAGCTTCTGACACAGCAAAAGGAGGAAGAAGAACGGTGTGCAGTGCCATGGAGAAGCTTTCTGTGTAAAAAGCTTGGGTAAAATATGTAGTAAAGAAGGTTACTTTTATCTCATAAGAAACATGTCAGCTGAGTGAAAAGGATACCCTTGGGGAAGGTGACATTTCTCCAAACTGCTCTGGATTAGATTTTCAGATTCAGTGCCTTCCTACCAGAGCACTATTTGAAGGAGAATTTGAGCTTCAAACCATTACAGTAATTTGATTTGCAAATGCCCAGCTTGTCATCTTAGGTATAATTTGCTACCATCCATCCAAAGTGATATCTTGCATCTAAAAAGTTAGGCCATCCATACAGACTTGCTTTGTTGACTCACTATGAACATTGCTGTGAACTTATTCAACTGTTCTGCATCTAAAAACCTATTTAGTAGCTTGTTAAATATCTAATTGAGCTTTGGTATGTCAAGTCCTAATTGGATATAATCCACTCTTGTTATAGGTATTTACATTTTTAAAACTCTTCAACTGCTGTTTTATTTGTAGTCTACATCACTGAGTTTGTGTGTGTCTCTCTGTGTGTGCAGTGTGCATATGTCTGTGTTCATGTGACTTTGACTTAATCTTGATTCCTGGCCACTCTAGACAAATCCCTGGCATTTTTCAGGAAGGTTTTTCAGAAGTGGTTTACTGCTGCATTCTTCTTATTGCTGAGAAACTCAGCAGCTCAAAGTCACCTACCTGTTTTCATGCCTACAGTAGTATTAGATCTTATAGCTTCTCTGTTTCTAACCACTGCACTAAATGGTTGTCTTATTAAGAACAAGAAAGGCAAATTAAAGATGGCAATAACATGGTTCCTAAATGCCCAAGGAAATGCAAATGTTTTCAGTTGGGACTAATGAAAGAATCAAGCAGATTTCTCCAAAACAGGTTTCATTGCCCTTGCTTCCCTTGCTCATCTGCTGAAAGAATTTCCTTTCTATGAAGAACAAAAATGATTCAGTGGAATGAGGAAAGGTAACAGGATTATTCTTCTTGCCATCTATTCTGGCACTATGAGCTTGGCAGGGTTTGGGATGATGCAGTTCATCGGTCTGTCACAGCATGGATGAAAAGATTCTCCCTTGACTTCAGTTTGATTTTGAATGACTAGTATGTGAATATATTCATATTGTTTTTTTTAGCATTAATTTATTTAATTACTCATTTATATCATTTTTCTAAATAATAATTCAAGGCAATGAATATAGGCACTGATGATATTATCTAGTTTGGGTAATGAAACGTCTGCAGGGACTCCATCCAGCCACTTCATTCTCTGCTGTCCCCTTCTTCTTTTGCCCTCAGTCCTTCTCAGCATTGGGTTCTTCTCCAGTGACTCCTTCCTTCTCATTAGGTGGCCAAAGTATATGAGTTTCACCTTCAGGATCTGGCCTTCTAAAGAGCAGTCAGGGTTGATCTCCACTAAGATTGACTGGTTTGATCGCCTTGCAGTCCAGGGAATCACAGGAGTCTTCTCCAGCATCATAGTTCAAAGGCCTCAATTCTTTGGCACTCAGCCTTGCTTATGGTCCAACTTTCATAGCCATACATTGCAACTGGGAAAACCATAGCCTTGACTATGCACACTTTTGTTGCATAGTCTGATTGTTTCTAGTCTGATGTCATAATCACTAGACCATTAGTGTGTCCTTTTTCTTTTTTTCTTCCAGTCTAACTTTTATCTTTGGGATTTTCTGATAGTCACCCATCCCACTATTCAGGGTTTGAACTGGTTTAGCTTTTTTGATATGAGCCAAGATTAGCTAGGAACTATCACCTGTTGTGATTCATTTTGTCAAACAATTGTTGAAATTTATGGGTCTTTTAAAAAGCACTTTGTCATGCTTTATAAACATTAATGGCTAAATATTACTTTGATATGCTAAAAATGGTGAGGTAATGTCCAGAGGTGGGGAGTGAGTTCTTCAGATTCTTGCAAGGAAATGTGTGTGTCAGGTTTATCATTACATATAATTGCAAATATAACATTCCTGATTCTTTGATGGTTCTTCTTACAGATTCCTGGAGGCTTACTTCTTTACCTACTCTTCCATACCAAGAAAACCACAAGGAATAGATTGAGCAATCATCAAGATTCATCACTGACTCGAAGGCACAAAAACCAAAATAATAGTTTGTATTACGTTCCGTTTTTCTTTTAAAAAGTTCTTATAAAATTTTATATAAATGTTTTTAAAATACCCTCTATTTTAACACCAAGCAAGGGCAGTTTCAAGCTATGTAACATCTGCCACTCAGCTGGAAGTGATGTATCAATGTGAAACAGAGGCAATAGAAACAGGATAGAAGATTAGAAATGGGTATGGCCAATTTCATACCGCTATCATGATATTTTCTGCCAGTTCAAGGATGAGAGGAGAGCTCTTCGGCCCAGCAGTGTGGAAAAGCCCTTAATGCTGAACTGCATAGCTTGCTAAGTTGAGACCATCCATGCAACCAAAACAACTTTTTTGTGTTAAAGCATCGGCATCCTCCAGAAAACATGGTACATGTAGGTTTTCTTTTCTTGTCTGCACAGTCACCAACCTTTGCTTCATTGAACTGGCAGTCAGAACTGGGCTTAGATGAGTGCAGAGAGGAATCCATAGTGTGTAGTTGCCAACATCAGGATGGCAGCCTTGACAATATAATCTAAACTCTGCCTGGTTTTTTTTTTAATGCCTCTCAGAAAAAAACAGGCAGAGCTTCAGTTGCACCATATTCTCTGCATACTATGGGTATGTGTACATGCAGACAACTGAAATAACCACAGGGACATTTCTAACAACAAGAAATAGAATCTTCCTTTTAAACCGGACTTCCAACCTTCTAAACCAGATTCTTAGTCTGGCCTGCAGCTTGAACTCTATCATTTCTGTTCCTGGGAACATAGAACCACAGAGTTGGAAAGGACCTTGGAGGTCATCTTAGTCCAACCCCCTGTTTGAGCAGGAGAATCTGTTCCAAATATTAGCCTCTATCTAGGATCGAACTCACTTGAGAAATGAACCAAAATATTTTGGATCTGGAAAATGCATTCAGTTGGGTGCTATCAGACTCCATGAGAACAGGTCATGATGAAACTGAGCCAAGATTTCAGTCAATCTGGAAACTTACCTGGTGAATTTACTTTGTATCAGTCACCTTTTCTCATCCATCTTATCTAACAGGACAGTTGTGAGATAAAATGAGATTAGGCCAATTTATGCCATTTTATAGTTAATAAATAGGCATGGGATGTGCAGGAGGGGATGTCTCTTTTTAACAATACAGATTGTGATACCTCAAATTTGGACAATCTTTCATTGTCCATCATATTGGCTCCCTACTCCTATTCAACAGATGGACCATGATGCAAAACAAGAAGACTGCACAGGTAAGTAAAAAGAAGAAGACTGGAAAAATGTATCTTTTAAAGACCTTCCTTCAAAAATGTTAAGATTGTTAAAATAAACATTTAAATGAGTTCCCCATCTTAAATGCAAGATCATATTACCACGTTCTAGCAAAGAACTATGGGGGGGGGGGAATCAGGGACAGTGATCTGATCTCTTAGTCTCTTTCTGCTTTCAGAAAAAAGCTTTAGCAAAGCTTTTGCGCACTTCATCAGTGCACATTAAATTTCATTTAATTTTATTGTGGTATTACCAGTATAGCATTATCTAAGACTCCATGACAAAGTAAAATATAAGTAGTTGGATTTCATATGGTTTATTTTTATTGGTCTTCTTCTGGCAGAAAAAACTCTTTAATTGCTTGGCCTGAAGGTGTCTCTATTAGAATTCCACTGCTCTACAGTTAATCAAATACTAAAAGTTGGTAAACAAACTTCTTTTAATCTCTACAGAATTCTTTAATACTCCATTATAAAGACAAACAATGTTCCATGAAACATCTGGGTTATGAGGCTATTGCTGAGAGTTTCCCAATTTTTAATGTACCCAGTTGATCCCCACAAATTACCACAGATTTATAGGAGTAAATGGTGGAGAAGGCTCATCTTGATTTCTGAAAGTAGAAATCTGTTATTATCATATGACAAGCTACAAATATTCTCAGTAGAAGTAGCAATGGTTTTATGAGGAGAAAAATCGTGTTATTCTATTTCTAATTTCCAAACCTTAAATATAATTGCAAAAGCTTAGAATGTCTTTGAGGGATTTAAAGCTGGAATGTATGCAGAAGTTACTGGAAGGAATAGATTTAAACAGACCAGGAAAAGAAAGAAAAGGGTAAATATTCATGACTAGAAGTTTCCTAAAAGGTAATTGATTCATAAAGCAAGAAATTGAAATGAACTCTTTCAGTAAAAACCTCCTTTCTGAATAGAAAACTCATAATGAGCTAATATCTTTGTAGTTCTGATCAGCTTACGTAGGTATATTTTCAGGTGATAAGATTTTGTAGCATCACTCAAATAAATGTCTATGGAGATTCTCAGTCATACAGGTCATGGTTGCCCCAAAGGTGCTTTTTCAAGAGGCAACTGGACTTTCTAGTTTTTCTTTGAAAATGTTTTGCTTCTCATCCAAGAAGCTTCTTCAGTTATGACTGGATGGTGGGGAATGGAAGGATTTATTCTGTTCCCCATCAACCAGTCAGAATGAAGAAGCTTTTTGGATGACAAGCAAAATGTCTCACTTTTGGGGCATCATTCAAGCAATATCTGACTTCTATCTTCATCATTAAAAACCCATTCACTTCTCCCTATTTATCTCCTTTAATGCCTCCCTTGCTCTGTGGTGCACAAATATCCTATTTCTACAATTGTTTACAACCACAGATTATAGACTCTCAAACAATATCTGTCCTGTCATATGATGATTAACTTTCCTCCATAGTATACAGGTAGCCTTTGATTTACAGCAGTTAATTTAGTGATGGCTTGAATAGAATAGAATACTTTATTGGCCAAGCGTGATTGGACACACAAGGAATTTGTCTTGGTGTAAATACTCTCAGTATACATAAAAGAAAAGATATATTTGTCAAGAGTCGAGAATCATAAGGTACAACACTTAATGATAGTCAGAGGGTACAATAAGCAATCAAATCATATTAGGAAACAGTCAATATAAATCATAAGTATACAAGCGACAAGTTAGAGTCATACAGTCACAAGTGGTTGATAAGGAGTGATGACAAGATTAATAGTAATAGTAGTGCAGACTTTGTAAATAGTTGGGTAGTGTTGAGGGAATTATTTGTTTAGCAGAGTGATAGTGTTCAGGGAAAAAACTGTTTTTGTGTTTAGTTGTCCTGGTGTGCAGTGCTCTATAACATTGTTTTACAGGTCCTTGATTGAAGGCAGGTTTGTAGTAATTGTTTTTTCTGCAGTCCTAATTATCCTCTGAAGTCTGTGTCTGTCCTGTTGGGTTGCAGAATCAAACCAGACAGTTATAGAAGTGCAAATGATAGACTCAATGAAGTTACAATGGCACTGAAAAAAGTGGACTGAAAGGCCATTTTTCACACTTATGACCATTGCAGCATCCTCATGGTCAGGTGATCAAAATTCAGATGCTTGGCAACTGACTCAGTGTCCCAGAGTCATGTTTTTGTGACCTTTTGATGAACAAAGTCAATGGGGAAGCCAAGTTCATTTAACAACTATGTTACTAGTTTAACAACTGCAGTGATTCACTTAACAACTGTGGCAAGAAAAGTTATAAAATGTGGCAAAATTCACTTGAGAACTGTCTTGCTTAGCAACAGAAACTTTGGGGCCCATTGTGGTTGTAAGTCGAGGACTACTTGTGTTTAGTGGCAATATTTATTAAATGAATGATAAATTAGTTCCTGAAATAGAAACTGGATCCAACCATGATTTCTGCAAAGAAGGTGAAAAGATTATTTGTGTGCAAGAAAAAGGCTGAAGTTCTTAAGTATGTTTGGCCATTGGCCCCCAACCTTTTGGGCACCAGGGACTGGTTCCATGGAGAGTGGTTTTCCGTGGCATGGAGGGGGTGTGGTTTCATGTTCTGCCTGCATCCTGTGGATCGGAACTTTGCGTGGCCTCGTTTCTGGCATGCCCCAGACCGGGGCCAGTCCACAGACTGGGAGTTTGGGGGAGCCCTGTGTTTGGTGATATTGTTTTTTTTAAATAAGCAATAATGTTATTTTAAATTTTAGAAATCTCATGAGCAAACACCATCTCATGATGTCTCCTGAATGATTTTTGAATGTCTCATAGCCATTCTGGGAACAGTTCATCTTTGTGTTTTGGGGAGGTCTGCACAACTCAGGAAACACAACCAATCTTTGCTGTACTTCTGTGTCTTCAAAATATGGGCAAATGGGAACAGGATTATAATTTGTATGCATGTTATCATTGAACTACAAGATCATGTATTATTATTGCTGTACATGTCCTTTCTCAGCTTTTGAAGCACTTTTGGCATACTCCATCTGTAATTCAGCATCAACTGGTAACGTTTAAATCTTACAAAAGTGCTAATAAAAATCAGTTGCAAAACAAGTATACTAGTCTTTTAGTAGGTTATCCATTGTAAAGATAATAAATAGCCATTGTATGACTTTTCATTTCTAAATGGTTAATTAAAGCCCAGCATGGATTTTCCCTAATGCTCAGGGAAGGTCTCTGTGTTCCAAGGTGCCCATCTGCTTCCCCAAAGAATCCACATGGAAACAGAGGAGAGTCTGGAGAGATGAATAAAGAGACACATCCTGGTTCAAAAGTAGCTTAAGGGGATGGAATAATCAGTGGGAGAAAATCCTGAGCAAAATGTCTGCAATGCTTATGCTAAAGGATCCCAGCAACGCATGAGCTATGTTTTTAAAAAAGTCTCTTATGGTTGCAGAAGGTGATGAGGGTTAGGTCAAAGGCCGGGGGAAGGGTCAGTTTCTTTTGAAAGTGAAAATTGCACATAAGGTGCTTAACACCAGCTTTAGGAATATTAAAGAACAATCTCGGTTTTGTCAATTGATAAACTGTAGCAAGCACTGTATATCTCTTTAATAATCCTATGAATCTGGTCATTTCAGGCCTGCACATTTGAAGTAATTGCTATAATGAAAAAAAAAATAGATCTGATCCAGCAGTTTCCACTTATTAATGTAAACATGAACTCTTGAAATGGCCTAGCAATTGCCAATTGAAATTTTTAAACCTTATCCTGACCTTCTGTATTTCAAATGAATTAGAATCAAGGGTTTGCCGAAGTAGAATTTCACAACACATATTTAGAAGGACTTTGTACATCTCTTTTAAAGAGAGCAAAACTATGGACTGATTGATAAGATTAGTTAATTAAATGATTCAATCAAATAGCACATCTAGGGGGGTGGGGAAACAGATTTGCTGTGCAATAGGTTATGCAGGTAATAAGAATGACATCTTCTGCAAACTTTTTTTCCCTTTTTTTTCTGGCAAATGACAAAAGAAAGGAATGAAATCAATCGAAGTAACTTAAACAAAACAGTGTATTTCTCAGCACAAATATGCATTTAAGCCCAGGTCCCACTGCATCAATGGATGCAAAGATGATGTAAAATGGACAAAAAAGCTTGCCATCCGTTGGAAAACGCGATGCATTTGTTGTGTACTCACTGCATACGTGTTTCATATGCTTTATCCATCAAATATCCCTCTACTGCTATTTCATCCACTCAAAAAGTTTTGAGCTGCACAAAACTTTTTGAGCGGATGAACTTTCCGCCGCGTACGATGTATATCCACGACAAATACAGGCAACGAACGTTCTATGTCCATTGTCATCCGTTACATGTCCGCTGTATCCTCTCGGCATCCTCTGGGCATCCTCGCAACTCACATCCGCTCCAGCTGAAAACGGAAAGAGGGAGGAAGCGAAAGGTACACGGAACGTCCACAAAGCGTTAGCAGCACGGAAATAGAAAGGATGTAAGCATATGCATCTCGTATATAAAGCATTAAAACGGACAAAACGTTTGTATATGGGACGTATCTCGGGTATTTAGGATGTCTGGAGTATGCCTAGAGTATGTGGAAGGACACCTAGTGGAAAACCGATATTTCCTATAAAAAGGGGGAGGAAATCACCTGGATCTCAGTATGAGTCCAGCAGCCATGGTGTACAGACCTCTTCACCCTTGGTCTTGCTCTTCCATATCATCCATTGATCTCTACCATGGTTCATTACACACTCCTTATGGTAGCTGCGATCATTCAACACCAGAACCAAACCCTCTTCAGACTGTTTCACCTTTTCTACACAAGGAGAAGAAGGAGACGTCCAAGAGCTGTGTGGGTCCGACAATGGATCGGGAGAAGAGTGGAGTTTGGACTGTATGACAAGCTGATGGTGGAGCTGAGGAATGAAGACACTTGTGCATTCCAGCACTTCATGAGGATGCCACCAGCCATGTTTGACTTGTTGAGCATCTGAGACCCAGGTTGACCAAGCCGAGAACCAACTTCCGTCCCAGCCTGAACCCTGGACTGAAGGTGGCACTGACTCTGCAGCACCTGGCCTCTGGAACCACATACAGAAACATGCAGTATGCCCGGAGGGTTCCACACAACACCATCAGCAAAGTGGTCAGAGAAGTGGTGCAGGCCATCATCGAAGAATACGTGGAGGAACTCCTCCAGTGCCCCACCACTGAAGAAGGCTGGAGGAAAGTTGCAGAACAGAGGTATCAGAGATGGAACTTTCCCCACACCGTTGGAGCCATAGATGGGAAGCACATGGCCTGCAAAGCTCCAGCCAACTCAGGGTCCTCTTATCACAACTACAAGGGCTTCTTCAGTATCATCCTCTTTGCCATATGGTTGATGCTGACTACAAGTTCATGTACATCGATGCTTCAGGCAACAAGTTCCAGATACCTCACCCGTGAAGAGAGGATCTTCAACTACAGGCTGTCCAGGGCAAGACTGGTGGTGCAGAATGCCTTTGGCATCCTGGCCAACAGGTTCCAGATACCTCTCACCACCATGCAGCATCACCCAGAGACTGTGAGGAGCATCATGGAAGTTTGCTGCATCCTGCACAATCTCATGCGCACCTGCTATCCAGTGTTGCAGAACAGATTTGTGGACCATCAATAAGGGAATGGAGACATGGAGCCTGGGGAATGGAGGCAAGGATGAAATCTGATAGACACTGTGGATGTTCAAGGCCCCAACAGAGCTTCACATGAAGGGAAGAAGCAGCGCAACTTACTGAGACACTGGTGCAACTCCTCAGCTGGAGCAGTGGAGTGGCAAGACAGGATGATAGATGATTAATGGATGCTTCCTTGAGCCTGTCTCATAACACTGATGAGATTGTGCCATGTATGTTGAGTGGTCCTACAATGAATAGGGTATTAATAAAGAGCTTTGTTTATTTTGAAATGTGTTGATCAATGAATAAATAGTTATTGATAAAAAAGGGCCATATGTGTGGCAGCTGGGAGGGTGGACCATAAAGTCCCACTATGCTTGCACTGGAGGTTTATTAATCCCACAGCTATCCTTACCTATCCCACAGATATCCTTACCCATCCCACAACTATCCTTACCCATCCCACAACTATCCTTACCCATTCCACAACTATCCTTACCTATCCCATAAGCATGCAAAGGCTTACCCATTTTTTCAAAGTTTTCACCAACACTTTATTAAAAATGAACCAAGCATGTGAAGCAAAGATAACCTTTATTAATAACTGTCTTAAGTAAACTGTATGACTTTATTAAAAAAGCAAAATGAACCAAGGTAAGTGTCTTAAGCAAAGATAAAGTGAACAGGTAACAACTCAGTCTCTGGCACTATTCTCAGTCACTCTGAGGCATGTCCATGGTCTCAGCTGTTGAGCGGCCAGGGACTGTGGAGGTGGCTGTGACTGGAGTACTGGTCTGAGGCGCCATTGGGGTGCTTGGCCCTGAGAGTACAACAGGGGATGGTGTGTTCAGGAAGCTCTCAGAGAGCTGACTCAGTCCCTTGAGGTTGAGAGGACCTTCATCAAGGACCTGGGATGTCAGGCACAATACTGATGACAGATTTTCTGTTGACGGGCTTGGCTGTGGGGTGGAGGAAGGAGGAGTGTAGTGGGGCTGTCTGGTCTGCAGCTGGGTGAGGTGAGGCATCTGTGGCATGCGATGTACCTGGGCCTGGACTGGGAAGGGCTGCCTCTGCTGTGGGAAGTCCTGGTACTTGTAGTCTTGGTAGGTGATGGGCTGTTGAAAGCCGTGGAAGGGCTGTGACATCTCCTGGGGTGGAGGAGCAGTCCTGGTGTGGGTTGGAGAAGGTTCAGCTGGGCCTGGAGGGTGGTGCAGCAGTGCTGTTATCTTCTCCTTCATCACCTGATACTTGGCCTCGGGCATGTCCATGAGGGTCTGGCTCACGTAGGTGATGAAGGGCTTGCGGTTCGATGATGGTATGTCTCTGTGGACCAGCTGAGAGAGAAGATCTGTGCTGTTTTTGATTGTGTCCCTGATCTCCAAGAGGACAGTGTGGCTCTGGCCTTCCAGTGTGCCTCTCTGCCTGCTTTCTGTGGAGGTGGAGCTGCAGTTGGGTGTGGGTTGGTCTGTGGCTGCTGCTTCTTCTTGCTCCATTTGAGACAGGGAATCCTCCACGTCCTCCGGCATGGGGAGTGCAGCTGTCGGGGGGGTCTCTGTCATGGGGCCCTCCAAAGACACCTGCCTGGACACGGTAGCTGTCTCCTGGCTGGAAGAGGACTGGCTGTCTGTGGGCTGTCTGAGGGAGAGAGTTGACAGAGGGACTGCTGCTCGGTGGCGGATCTCACCCTCCAGGAAGCTGCACTTGGCCATGACGTACATCTCCCAGTCAGTGAGCTTGACAGCTGCCTGCCCAGATTTCTTCAGGTGCAGCTTGCCATACCAGGTGTGCATGTGCTTCCACCATCCCAGGAGTACATCTGAAGTGTAGCCCAGGCTCTCTGCCTTGTCTCTCCATGCTGCCTGCTTTCTCTTGGTGTCGCAATACAGTCTGTGGCCCTTTCTCCGCAAGTACTCGTTCTCCCTCAGCCATTCCAGCACCTCCTCCTCATGGTCCTCGGAAATGGAGTACTGTTTCCTCTCTTCCTTCTCCTTGCCTTGCCTCTTCCTCCCTCTGGCAGAACTTCAGGGCCTTCAGCAGCAGGGCTTTGAGGGCCTTGGGACTGGTCCACCACAGCAGCAGAAGGATCAGTAGCACCAGCATTAGCACCAGCAGCAGCAGGAGAAGCACCAGTAGCAGCAACACCAGCAGCACCACCAGCAGCAGCAGCAGCAGGAGAAGCACCAGCAGCAGCACCAGCAGCACCAGCAGCACCAGCAGCTTCAGAGTCAGCGCCAGGGGGTGGGTTGGTGGTTCTGTCCTTCTTGCCAGGGCTGGCAGGAGTAGGAACAGGCTTCCTCTTCTTCCCTGACTGACAAACCATGGCGTTCTTTCAAGATGTCTCTGGCAGCAGGTCTTTCCTCTGAATGGTGACTGCTTGCGAGCTGCATCCTTTTATCTCCACAGATCTGATGCAATTCATCCTCCCCGCATATGCAGTGAACGCTTTGCATCCGCTATACATCTGCTATGCATCCACTTTGCTTCCTATAGGCGTCCGTGATGCATACGTGTCATCTGCTACACATCCGCTCCTTCCACTATGTGTCCGCTTCGCTATTCTCCCCCGGAAGCCCTGCGGATGTGTCATCCGCTTCCATCTGCTGTCATCCGCTAGGCTTCCTACGAACATCCGCTTACCATCCTTGCTACGTACTACCCCCGTCCGTTCCTTTCCGTTCTTTTCCGTTCTGTTTATGCAAATTTTTGCCACTTTTGAGAGCAGATAACAACGGATGGAGCCACCCTCGAAAGTTTGCTTGTCCGCTGTGTCCTTTTTGAATACGTTTTGCATCCGTCGGCCAGTGTGACCTAGCCTTTGTATTTTTGACATACTCATACTTTGACTTTTGAAAGTTAAGGATTTTTCCCCCTCCTTAAAGATATTCAGATCCTGCTGACTTGCATTCTGTGTAATAACAATTGGCCTTGCAAATGTCTTACCTTACAGATGACAAAGTCCTATCAATCCAGACCATTTTAAAACAAATCCAGTGGTCTGATTCAGCCAGTTCACACCACTATGGGAGAACGGATTGTAAACTGTCTGAGCAGTTTGGTGAACTGGTTGTTGGAAGAAATCATTACGGCAAAGAACTGGTTGTTAAATTATTTGAATCCCACCACTGATCAAATCCTTAATTGTTGTTGCTATTATTATTATGGTTAATCTTCAGTTCAATTCATAGACTGGGACTGGTTAAAATTTAACAGTTCAAGTCCTAACCAAAAACCTAAGAGCTATTAAGGTATATAGGAAGTTCTGAGTAGGGTAGTTTTTGATTTTTTTTGGCAATAATTTCAAAATTTCTATATATCTAGACAGCCTTTTGGGTATTACTCCAAGGGCTCCTGTTACTATTACTCCTGTTACTCCTGTTACTACAACCGCTGATTTCTTCCTCCATAGTCGCTTAACTTCAATTTGCAAACCACAATATTTTATTATTTTTTTCTCGCTGTTTCTCTTCTATTCATGCATCACCTGGTATTGCAATATCAGTGAACCAGACTTTCCCCCCCCTTTTCCACAATAGTATTGTCAAGCACATTGTGGGCCAGACGCCTGTCTGTTTGGATTCAAAAGTCCCACAGGATCTTGACTTGCTCATTTTCAAGAACTTTGTCAATCTGGTGTTCCCTGTAATTGCATTTGAACCAAAAACTTCTGGCAAAGTTTCCAATATATACTTTTGGCAACTCTGTCATGATGTTGTAGATGATCAGTCTGTGAGATTTTGCTACAGCCACTGATAAGGTGATCCACTGTTTCATCTTTCTTGTTGCATACGCAACATTTGCTGTTGTTGATGACATGTTGAATTTTTGCTTTCATGGAATTGGTCCGCAAAGCTGGTTCTTCAGCCAAAATGAAGTCTTCAGTCTCTTTCTTCATCACTCCAATCTCAACCAGCTGCATGTTAGCTTTGTATCTAACTTTCCTTCAATGTCCTGTGCATAGGCTTCTTTTTCATCAGATTAAAAACCTGATGCTCAATTGTTTTCTGTCAATATTCTGCTTTCAATCTTGTTGTTTTCAAGAGGTTTCCCTTATTCATCTTCTTCAGCAGAGGCTCTTTTGCTTTTTTATGTAATCATTTGAGCCATGTTTTTCCTCTTCCACAGTTTGTTTCACCTGTAAGAGACTTCTGTACCCTGACATCTTGGCAAGTACAATTGATCAACATCACTTTTTAGGTGCAGAGAATGGTACATTGTCATTAGTTTTCTTCTCTTTCAATCCAAGTTATCAAATTCTAGCTGAGACCAATCAATTATTCCAGCTGAGTATCATATTACAGGCACTGTCCGGGTGTTAATTGTCTTTGTGATATTTCCTTCACTCAGCTTTGATCCACTAAGCTTTGATGATGATAATGATGATGATGACGGTGGTGATGGTGATGATGATTTATATTTTTCTGTCTTTCATTTCTGTTTCCTTATCTTGTAATTGAGTTTTCATTCAGTGTGATACAGAAAGTCATGTGAATTAAATCAGCAAAGTAGCATAGATTCATTCCTTATCCTTAAGTTACACATCAATATTATTTGAAGACTGTTTCTTGATCAAATTGGACTTCTTTTAATGACCCTATTTGAAGCACTCATCTCTGACCCTCTCCCCTCAAGTGAAAACCTGCACATATACCTTCCAATTGCCGATCAATGGACAATCTTCTAAGCCTTGGAACTGTTCTGTTAGATTAAGTTCTCTTAATGAATTCCTCATTGAGCCAGTGAACAGAAATGAAACCTTGTTAGCTCATTATCCTCCTTAATTAACCCATTCAAAACTAGCCCCATCCTCACAGGGAGGTAGCAGGCATGTTTGGGTTTCACACTGAGGTATATCAATGCATTCCCAAGAGACTTTTGTATCGGAAACAGAGATTTATTTGCAATGGCTGGGGAAGGCAGCTTGCCAGACAAAGGCCTGACTATTTTGTTACCCTCGGGCTACAATTTTGCCAAGGACAGGCCATGTGGATAGAGCACTCCACACCGTTTCTAAGAAGACAAATATCCTGTCTTGTTCCATGCTGATCAGTCAGTTTGTTAAGCCGATAACAGAGATTTTACCCTTTATGTAGGGACATATCACACACACACACACACACATAAAAACACACACACATATATATATATATATATATACATATATGTATGTATATGCATATGTACTGTATATGTATATGTATACATGTTTAGTTTAGTTTATTGCCATTGCACCACATACAACGAAATCAAACTCCATCTTCAGTGCACGTCATGACCATGAAAATAAACACAAACACATATCCTTCACACTCCACACATTGAATTGAAAACCCACAACACTCTACTGCACTATACAGTAGAATTCAACAGAGCTACTGCCCTGGGATAGAAGCTGTTTTTCAGCCTGTTTGTCCTTGTTTTTATTATCCTATACTGTCTGCCAGTTGGTAATAGTTCAAAAAAAAAGGGTTCCCAGGATGAGATGGATCTTTGAGAATGTTTTGAACTTTCTTAAGGCAACGGGAGCTATGAAGCTCTTCCAAAGAAGGGAGAGGGCAACTAATGTTCTTCTGGACAATGACAGTCACCCTCTGGAGTGCTTTCCTATCTGCCACTGTGCAATTGGCAAACCATAGAGAGGTGCAGTAAGTTTAGCATGTGTGTGTGTGTGTGTGTGTGTGTGTGTGTGTGTGTATGTATGTGTGTACATATATATATATATAT
>BLBF01000020.1:45092970-45103478 GCA_015471245.1 Laticauda colubrina
TAGCGAAAACACTAATTACCAGAACCAAACGCCTGGCAGATAAGACACATATAAAGACTGAACTATGCACCCTGACTATAGATTTTGTTTTTGAAGATTTTTATCAGTGTTATTGATATTATCATAGGGATGATTTTTATTTTGAAAGTTTTTGTGTTTAAGAGGAAACTTGAACATTTACAATATTGCTTGCTTATTGATTTATCATATTTATATAGCTACCCATCTCACAGAAAAGTAGCCTTAGATACACATAATTAAACAATTGTAAAATCATAATATTAAAACAAATTCAACTAAAAAGACAATATTAACAGAATAACTGAGTTGGAAGGGACCCTGGAGGTCTTCTAGCCAATCCCCTGCTCAGTCAGGAAACCCTATGAAACATTTCAGAGAAATGGCTATCCAATCTCTTCTTTAAAAACATCCAATGTTAGAGGCACCCACAATTTCTGAAGGCAAGCCATTCTACTGATTAACTGTTCTAACCGTCAGTAAATTTCTTCTTAGTTCTAGGTTGGTTCTCCCCTTAATTTCCATCTGTTGTTTCTTGTTCTGCCTTCAGGTGCTTTGCAGAATAGGTTAATCCAGTCTTATTATTAATAATAAAATAGCCAAAAAAATATGTTAAATGCAGGCACCTTATAAGAAAACCATGTTCTTGAGTCCCCCAAGCCTGCTGTTACAACTATGTTTTGTGGGACTTCCAGAAGGATATCTCAACTTGAGGTTGAGGGAAAACAATGTTCAACTAGGCAGGGGCGACTGCAGAAAAAGTTCTTGGTTCCCTCCCATGAAATTCTTTTGCAGAAGGGACCTACAGTATACTTTGTTCTCCTAGACCTTGTAAGATGGACAGATGTATGGTGAAGGCAGTTCAGAAAGTCCAGCTAATGCCTTGAGGGCTTTAAAGATCAAAAACATCACCTTAAATTGGACTCAGATACAAATTGATCACAATGCAGCTCAGAGACCAGAAGCATATGTCTCATTCTAGGGGCACATATTACTGCCCATGCTGCTTCATTTTGCAACTGAAGCTTTCTATTGCTATATTGCAAATAAATTCTCCTTTTGCTGTGTTGGGGTTGAAGGTAAGACCCTCTCTGTCATGTTAGGAGGGAGCTTCAAACCTGTCTTTTGGCCTACATATACTTGTAGGCCAAAGTACATGTTTTAATATATATATATGCTCCTGGGAATGGTGCTTAAGTTGTCCAGGGTAGCATATAATGGGATACGTAGTAATACATAAAGAGAGAAGCATCATCCACGCAAAAGCTACTTGGCTTTTGCCTAGATGATGCTACTTGACCAAAAATGTCTTGACAGAATGAAATCAACTGCAAAGCAGATAAAAGAGCCTAGCTCTCCTTGGTTCCATTCCCTTCTTTCTAGAAAGATTCTTGAAATTTTATAAAAAAATATAAATTTCTGTTTTTGTTGTTTTTTATTACTAAACAAGGCTGTTGCTTTCAAAATCCCAGTAAAAAGGGAGAAAATTTAAAAAAAAAACAAATTGGCACGTACTTTTTATAGTTTCTGTTTTGTTCGGAAAACACACGAGGTAGACCGGGTTCCAACAACAAATACTTTTATTATAACCAGTCAGTAACGGAACGCCGGCTGAAGCCGGGGACAGCCCTTTTATACAGGCTGGCTTGCCTGCTTGCAGCCAATGGCAGTTATTTGGATTTGCCGCCTTTTTGGCAGCTCTTTGGATTGGTTCCTAGTGAACCAATCCACTGTTCTTTTTCTTCGCCAATCAGGTTTGTAGATTTGGAGTCATCCACTTTACATACAGAACACCCCTCCCCCTTTAGTTCAGTCCTACGTGGTGACGTAGTCTCGCAGGTAGGTGGGGCTTTTCCGGACTCGACTTGACCTGCGCGGTTCATTTTCAGTGAAGACTTCGACCGGTTCGGATGGGGCTGCTGTGTCGTCCGTCCTTCTCCCTGGAACCGTCTGGAAGGGTGAGTCAGCCATTTTACCGCCGCCTGAGTTTCTTAGGCTGGCGGTTTTGCCGCTCCCTCCCGTTTCCTCGGGGCAGGTCGAGCTGGCTTGGCTGGCCCCTTCCGATGGTCTCTTTCCGTGGGTCTCTTCAAATGGTGAGTCTTTTGTTGGCTCTTTTTGATCGTATTGAATGTTAGGTTTATTTATTTGAATGTTAGTTTTAGTTTTAAACAGTTCTTTATTTGTTTCTCGCCTTTCCCCCCCCACCTTGGTTTGCATTTCGCCGGGTTTTTTTGTGAATGTTTGTAAGTCTGTGGTTCTTTCTATAATTCGAGAACGAAGCTGGTCTATGTGCCGCTTCCATTCCCTGCCATCGTCTAATTTTACTCGGTAGGATTTGGGGCCTGTAATTTGGATAATTTGCCCTGGTAGCCATACCGGGTCCCCGGTGAAGTTTTTTGCGTATACCAAATCGTCTGTTTCGAATTGTCTGAACCGTGTTGAGGAGTCAGGGGGGTTTTCTGGGGTAAAATTTGGGTGTAACTTATCCAGGTGAGATCTTAATTTTCGCCCCATGAGTAGTTCTGCTGGTGATTTATTTGTTATAGTACTGGGCGTTATGTGCTGGAGTGTGAGCAAACGGTTTACTTTTTGTTGGATATCTCCAGCGTCCATTCGTTCCAACCCTTCTTTGGTAAACCGGACCATTCTCTCAGCCCTGCCGTTCGCAGCCGGGTGAGCCGGCGCGGTTAGTGCATGTCTTATACCTAGGGAGGCTAGGTATTGCTCAAATGGTATGCTGGTTAGCTGTGGCCCGTTATCTGAGACGAGAATGTCCGGTATGCCATGGGTGGCAAACAGGCTGTCTAGTTTCTTTATTACGGCTTCTGTTGTCGTTGATGGCATAATTTTTACTTCAAGCCAATTGGAATAGGCATCAACGACAATCAGAAAGGTATGCCCCTTGGTAGGCCCCGCGAAGTCAATGTGTATTCTTGACCACGGTCCTCGAGGGGTTTCCCAGTCCTTAACAGGTGCCTTTGGTGGGGATGGTCTAATTGCCTGGCATTTGTGGCATGAGCTTACCCAATACTCTATGTCCTTATCAATACCTGGCCACCACACATAACTTCTGGCAAGGCTTTTCATCTTAACCATTCCCGGGTGCCCTTCATGTAACAGCATAAGTACCCTGGGCTGTAGTTTAGCAGGGATTACTACCCGATCACCCCACAACAAACACCCCTTTTGGATAGAAAGTTCAGTCTGTCTGGACCGGAAAGGTTTAAAGTTTTCAGTTTTTTGATTCTCCGGCCAGCCTTTACCTACCCAGCTAAGAACGCGGGCAGTCAATGAGTCTTTCGCGGTGGCTCTGGCGACATCATACGCTGATATGGGTAGATCGGGGCAAGTCTCGATTTGTAGCGTTGTCATCGCTGGTGCCGGGTCTGCGTCGGTTGCTGGTAATGGCGCCCTGCTCAAAGCGTCCGCATGGGAAATTTGTTTCCCTGGCCGGTGTGTCAGAGTGTAGGAATAAGCTGCCAGGAACTCTGACCATCTCGTCATTCTTGGGGACAGTATATTAGGTGTTGGCTTGTTTCCCGCCAAAATCCCCATTAACGGTTTGTGATCTGTTATGATTCGAAAGGTCTTCCCATATAAATATTCGTGGAATCGTTTTACTCCAGCGACAATTGCTAGAGCTTCCCTGTCCAATTGGCTATAATTCCGCTCGGTTTTTGATAGAGTCCTAGAATAATATGCGACGGGTGCTTCTCTGCCATCCGGTAGTTGGTGGCTCAGGATGGCACCTACTCCATATGGTGAAGCGTCGCAGGTCACTGTTAATGGCAGAGTGTCGCTAAATTGGATGAGAACGTTTGTTGATGTTAGCAATCTTTTAATATTTTGGAAGGCTTTTTTTTCTTTTTAACCCCAAGTCCAAGTTGCCTTTTTGTCTAGCAGACGGTGTAACGGTTCTGCTATAGTGGCTTTGTTTGGCAGGAACACATTATAAAAATTAATTAATCCTAAGAACGCTTGTAGTTCTGTTTTATTTCTTGGTTCAGGAGTGTCATTTATCGCCTTAACTTTTTTATCTGTGGGGTGGATACCCTCTCCGTCTATTGAGTAGCCCAGGAATTCGATGCTGTTCTTAACTAGACAGCACTTTTCTCTTTTAACCTTGAGGCCAGATTCTCTAAACTTAGTCAGAACCTTTTTCAGTCTGTTCCTTAATTGTGTTTCATCTCTGGCCGAGATTAGGACGTCGTCGAAATAGGGAACGACTCCTTGTATGCCATTTAGAAGGCGTTCCATTAGACTCTGGAAGACGCCAGGGGCTACGCTTACTCCAAATTGGAGTCGGTGGCATTTGAATGCGCCCTTATGGGTGACTATAGTCTGCGCTTCTGCTGTTTCTGGGTCCACTGGGAGTTGTTGATAGGCTTGTGCCAAGTCGAGTTTGGCGAAAACTTTGCCATTTCCCAGGGAATGAAGCAAATGCTGGACTACTGGCACCGGGTATGCGCTTGGTTGTAATGCGTGGTTCAGGGTAGCCTTATAGTCACCACAGATTCTGATGGACCCGTCAGGTTTAATGGGTGTGACGATAGGCGTTTCCCACTTGGCATGGTCCACAGGTTCTAAAACCCCTTGGGCTACTAATTTGTCCAGCTGTTCCTCTATTTTTGCCTTTAGTGCAAAAGGAACTCGCCTGGCTTTTATTCTTCGTGGGGCTATTTGGGGGTTTAAATTGAAAGAAATGGGGTTTCCCCGGTACTTGCCCAGTGAGCCGTCAAAAACGTCCTGGAATTCTCGGATGAGGTCGTCTTCCCAGCCGGTTGTAGTCACTCGATCGACCCCGGTCATCCCGATGCCCAATGGCGCGAACCACTCGATGCCCAGGAGGCTTGGTCTGTCTTGGTTGACTATGGTCAGTGGAAGCACCTTGATGTGATTCTTGTAGGCGACTCGGAAATGTCCCATGCCAATCACAGGGATTTGGTTTCCCTGATAGTCTTTGAGGGTTAGGTGCTGCTTCTTCAAGTCTTTGGTTTTGATACCTGGGACTAACTGTTTAATTGTGTCCCATGATACCATGGAGAGGAAGGACCCCGAGTCCACTTCCATCTTGCAGTGTTTTCCCTCGATTTCTACGATGATTTTAATTTTTCTCCCACTTTCCGTCTGGGAGCTCTGAATAATGACAGTTTGGTGTGTATTGGCTCGCTTCTCTTGTTGCCATTTTCTTTCGGCTCGTTTAGGCTCGGCTCGTGTTGGGGAATTTCTGCGTCTCGTCGGGCTGTAGAATTTTTTGTTTCTGCAGACCTTCTCGATGTGCCCTCGTTTTTTGCAATGTCGGCAGATGGCATCGAGAAATCTGCATTCGGCTCGTGGATGGTTTCCTCCGCAGCCAGCGCATTCCCGCCAATTTCTCCTTTCGCGCTCTTTTTTGTTTGTGAGCAAACGGTGGACCTCGTCGTCCTCTTCGCTCGATTCGTTTGTTTCGCCCGACTCTTCATAGTGGGTCGTGGTGGCAGGATGCTTTCTATCTTTGGCTGGTGTTTCATCGCTGTGTGTGTTCATCTTTTTAAGGGCCACTGCAGATTTTTTCGCGGCCTCAGCGGCTGTAGCTTCCGCAATGGCTTCGGTAACGGTGATGTTGGGCTTGTTGAGCATTTTACTCTGTGCGGTCGAGTCTCTCAGGCCCAACACCACGCGATCTCTCATTGCCTCGTCTATGTTTAAGAATTCACACTCACCCCCTATTTGTCTGAGTGCAGCGATGAAATCGGCGACGGTTTCTCCCTCTCTCTGGTCTCTTCGGTAAAATTCGTGTCGCTTTATTAAGTTAGACACCATCGGAGCGTAGTGTGCTTTGAGGAGTCTCTGCAATTCTGTCCACGTTAATTGTTTAACGTCCCGGGGCTTCGCGAGGGCTTTTGCCATTTTAAACACTGTTGGTCCGCAGTGCGTCAGGAACACGGCTCTCTTGCGTTGTTCGGAAATGCCTTCCATTTCATTGCTCTCCAAGTACATTTGGAAGCGATCAGCATAGGAATCCCAATCCTCTTCGTTGGGATTGAAGGGTGCGGGCGGTGCATTGTTTCCAGACATCTTGGTTGTAGTCTGGACTTCTTATCACCGCGTGCAGGTTTTTCCGTTCAGGACGATCCCATCCTCGTCGCCAGTGTTTTGTTCGGAAAACACACGAGGTAGACCGGGTTCCAACAACAAATACTTTTATTATAACCAGTCAGTAACGGAACGCCGGCTGAAGCCGGGGCCAGCCCTTTTATACAGGCTGGCTTGCCTGCTTGCAGCCAATGGCAGTTACTTGGATTTGCCGCCTTTTTGGCAGCTCTTTGGATTGGTTCCTAGTGAACCAATCCACTGTTCTTTTTCTTAGCCAATCAGGTTTGTAGATTTGGAGTCATCCACTTTACATACAGAACAGTTTCCCTTCATTTCGTCTGCATTATATTTCAAGGAAACCCAGAGATATTGTATATTCTGGATTAATGAAGTGCATGTGTCCTTTAAATCTGGCAAGAAGGAGCAGGAATTATACTTTCTTGTTTTGCAGGTGATAATTAGCCCTTCCAGCACTACTGTTTTTTAGGCAATAATCTTCTTAGGCAGGATGCAAATTGCTTTTCCAGCTTTTTCCATTTCCTCTTTTCTTTCTTCTCCCATCACTGGTGGAACATGGCATTGTTCTGAAAACTTATTCACGAAGACCTGTTCATCTCTTTTATTTTTTCTGCGACTGGATTGAATCTTCTATTTTCAGAAGGCCCCTGCAAATCTTGTTAATATTAGTAACCTAAACTCAGATCTGAGTGGTTAGGATGAGCTTAATCTCATGCTAATAGTAATTTAATTCAGGTATCCATATAAGTCTCCTATAAAGAACATGAGTTGCTGAAGACAAAATGGTTTCCTTCAAGGAATGCCTCTTCTCTTGTCTACTGCTTGGAGTAATTAGTTTATTTTGAGGCCCTCCTCATGATCCCTCATCCCAAGTGGAGTGAGTTAGGGAGCTACAACAGAAAGGGGTTTGGGATTGGAGACTATTAGTGCTTAAATATCTTTTCAAACTTTGACAAAAACTTCCTTTTTCTTGAAGGCCTTTCTAGACTTCCAATTTTGAATACTGTTTAACACTGGAATAATCATGAGTAACACTGAGTAGCTCTACCTTTGTTATTTCTGAATTCCATTTGATTGTACTCATTGTATTTACTGTGTGTCTGTTTTTGTCACTTCGTGTTTTGAATTGCTTCCTGATTCATACAGAGAATTTTAGTGACGGAACAAATCAAAAGTGCAAGAAGTAAACACAAGCATACATGTGTGCTAATAAACAGACACCATGCCACCTGTTTATCTGAGTGCCATTTTCAAATGACTTCCAAAATCTGTTATTACAGAAGAAATGTTTTCTTTTGCATCAAACATGAAAACATTAACTGCATCTGAATCCACATTTTGTGTGGCTTGTCACATTTTGTAGCAGCATTATATTTTACCACTGGGAAAGGTTAGATTCAATCACAATAGTACATGGGCAACCACAATAATACACGGGCAAACAACTGATACAAACTCAAGGTAAACTGCTCCAAACTCAATTGCAGAAATAAAACTTCAGCAACAGAGTGGTCAGTACCTGTAATACTCTACCTGACTCCATTGTTACAGCCACAACTCCTCATAGCTTCAATCTTAAAGTGCCTACCATGGACCTCACCCTATTCCTAAGAGGTCCTTAAAGGGGGCGTGCATAAACGTACCAGTGTGCCTTCCGTCCCTGTCTTACTGTCCCCATTTATCTGTATTTACTTCATTTTTGTTTACGTTCATACTTATACTTGTTATCTTGTACATGTTTGACAAACAAATAAAATAAAAATAAATTTGTAATAGTATCAACTGTTATTTCTAATACTACCAAAATGAACAAGGACAACACCTTGTTGAATTTTCCAGCTTTTCAAATTCTGGTTTATTAAGTGAATATTAAAATAAGCAAGAGCCTGAACTGAATCATGGGTTTTTTTTTCAGAGGTCAATGGTCAGTTCCAAATGGCCATTATAATAACAATACTCGACTTTTCATCATTATTTTATGCAAATGAACCAGGACTCAGTGGTATTGTACAATAATAATGAATATGTCAAAGTGTACAGTGATAGACTTCAATCTGTGAATACTCTAATCAAGCCCAGACTTCATTGAGAAGTTTGAATTTGGCAATAAAGAACGATACACGTAGAGCCAGTAAATTCTGCTTAAATGACATGCATGGGTTTTTGAGTTTCTTCTGCTGTTTCCTGTGTAGAGATGGAAATCTCTACTTCTTCTTTTACTTCTTCTTTCAAAGGAACCTAATACCATTAGTTGGCTAGCTTGGATGTCTGGGAAGCTCCTTTATCTCTTCTCTATTGTGTCTATACAACTTCGAGAATAATCCTGTGCACCTCGAATATAGTGATGGCCCTGAGTAGCTCTAACCCACCAGCCCTGCCTATTCGGCTGGAAGGGGTAAAGAAGAAGGAGATTAGTACATATTTTAACCAGATTAACAACCGCAGTTGAGGTGTTTCTGGGATCAGCATCTAGGGAAATAGCCATCATCAGCTTTGACAATGAAACAGGAGCAGATTAAAGGGGGAGGACCTGTCATCAACCATGCCAGCTAATTGGTTCACTGTGATCAGCTATGCGTGATGGCAGACAGCATTAAAGATGAACAGAGCAGTAATAAATAATGGATTTTTTTAAAAAATAGATGGGTCAGCCAGATGGCTATAAGCCAGAAGTCTCCAAACTTGGCAACTTTAAGACTTGTGGATTTCAACTCAGCAAGACATTCTTCATTCTCATCCAGGAAATATGGCAATGGAAATTAGTTTTTTCCCATTTCGTCACCCATTGTTGACTTCCATGTGAAGCCAAGTCACAAGCAAATGAACTTTTACCTTTTTCCTTGGACTCGACTACTAACATGTCTATCAAAGTATGAGTGCTTGTGTGTTGGGGGTGATGGGACACTTTGAAGTATGCAGAGTGTTGCGTTGTGGGAAAAAAGACTCGAGACCCTGTTGATCTTCTATTCTTTTTATTTTCTCTCCAGTTACTGCTTGCCATTGAAACCGCGGCAGCCTTTTTATAGCGGGCTGCTCGTGGCTCATGGCCAATGACGGCTCTTCAAATCTCCCGCCATCCAGACCAACCTATCCTAGGTGAGTATGCAAATATATAACACTCCTCCCCATGTGGTCCAGTCCAACCAATCAGGCCTCCCTTATTTTACGTAGTCACGTAAGTAGGTGGAGCTCTTATGATTTCGACTGGACCTGCGCAATTCAGTTGTGGGTTTGACTCTGGACTGTTCAGATGGGGTTGCTGTTTCTCCCATTCTCTTCCGTGGAGCCTCCTGGAAGGTAGAGTCAGCCATGCCTCTCCTGCCAGGCCTTTCCTGGCTGATTGAGTCGGCTCGTCCGCTCCTGCCAGGAGTGGCTTCTTGATGGTTCTTCAAAGCCTGCTCCAGTCTCCCCAAGTTGTCTTCTTCTTCTATGGCTTTAGGTATGTGTTTGAGATTTCCAATTGGGGCTAATGTTAGTATTGGTTGTTGTATCATTGTTAGGGTTTGTTTTGTTATTTCTTTTACTTGTGGAGGGTCTCCCCCTCCCCTCTCATTTGTGTTTGAGGGGTCTCCCCCCTCTCTGGTTTGGCTATTTTTGTTTAATGTTTGAGGCGATTCCTTTGTTTTTGTAAGTTCTCCCCATTCCTCATCCTGATTGTTAGTGTTTCTCAGTGTGGTCCTCGATCTGATTTGGTCTATGTGTCTCCTCCAGCTCTTTCTGTCCTCTGTCTCTATCCTGTATGACCGGGGTCCTGTTATTTGGGTTATTGTTGCCGGTATCCACAATGGTTCCCCCGTGAGGTTTTTTGCATAGACTAGGTCCCCTGTTTTGAATGTGCGGCATTTACTGGATGAGTCTGTTGGCTTTTCTGGGCTATATGTGGGATGTAATCTGTCAAGGTTTGATCTTAGTTTTCTTCCCATTAATAGTTCTACTGGGCTTTTATTTGTTGTGGTGTTTGGTGTAATGTGTTATATACTTAGTAGCTTGTATATCTTTTCCTGTATATCTCCAGCTCCCAATTTGTGTAGTGTTTCCTTAGTAAAATGGACCATGCGTTCCACCCATCTGTTTGTAGGTGGCCGATCCAGCACTGTTAGTGTGTGCCTTATCCTTTGTTCTGCTGGGAACCTCTCAAATGTTATTGCTGTGAGTTGTGGTCCATTGTCAGATGCAACTAAATTCGGCAATCCATGTGTCGTAAAAAGCTTCCTTAGTTGTCGAATAACAGCTTCTGTTGTAGTTGAGTGCATAATGATTACCTCTAGCCAATTTGAGTAAGCGTCTACCACTAGGAAGTGTGTGTGTGTCCTTTAGTTGGTCCTGCAAAATCAATGTGTATTCTAGACCAGGGTCCCCTAGGTATTTCCCATTCGAGTGCAGGTGCAGAAGGGGGT
>BLBF01000020.1:45103488-45116535 GCA_015471245.1 Laticauda colubrina
GTCTCTCATAGTTTCCCTAGCAATGTCTGTTGATGTTATGGGTAGGTTTGCCAACATCTCAATTTGCAGGTTTGATGTGGTTGGTGCAGGATCATCTTCTAAATCAGGTAGGGGGGAACGGCTCAGGACATTAGCGTATGTTATGTTCTTTCCTGGTCGGTAGATCAAGTTGTAGTTATAGGCAGCGAGGAATTTGGACCACCTCGTCATCCGTGGTGCCAGTATGTTAGGTGTAGCTTTGTTTCCTATGAGAATTCCAAGAAGAAGTTTTTGATCTGTGACAAGTGAAAAAGTTCTGCCATAGATATACTCATGGAAGCATTTTACTCCTGTTTTTGCAGCCAATGCCTCTCTATCTAGTTGGCTGTAATTCTGCTCCATTTTTGATGGAGTTTTTGAATAGAATGCGATAGGTGCTTCTTTTCCATTGGGTAATATGTGGCTGAGTATGGCACCAATGCTGAATGGTGACTCATCGCATGTTAATGTTAGTGGAAGGGTTTCGCTGTATTGTATTAGCACACAGTCTGATGTAAGTAAGTCTTTTATTCCCTGGAATGCTGTTTCTTCTCATCACCCCCAGGTCCAGGTAGCTTTCTTATCAAGCAACCTGTGCAGTGGTTCCACTATCGTTGCTTTTTGTGGCAAAAATACATTGTAAAAATTAATAAGTCCCAAGAAAACTTGCAAATCTGTTTTATTTTCGGGTCTGGGAGCTTCCTTTATTGCTCTGATTTTGTTTTCAGTCGGGTGGATCCCTTCTTTGTCTATGTGGTATCCCAGGAATTCAACTTTGTCGGTGGCTAATTGGCACTTCTCTTTTTTAACTTTAAGTCCCGCCTCTTTAAATTTTTTTAAGACCTCCCTTAGGCGGTCTTTCAGTTGTTCTTTGTCCTTGGCTGATACTAATACATCATCAAAGTATGGTACCACCCCCTTTATTCCTTGCAATCGGCATTCCATTAAGCTCTGGAATACCCCTGGGGCCACGCTAACTCCAAATTGCAGTCTGTTGCATTTGAATGCCCCCCTGTGAGTCACAATTGTTTGTGCTTCCACTGTTTCTGGGTCAACTGGTAATTGTTGGTAGGCTTGTGCGAGATCCAATTTCACAAAGATTCTACCTCCCCCCAAAGAGTGTAATAGGTGCTGTACCACCGGAACTGGGTATGTGCTTTGTTGTAGTGCATGGTTAAGGGTTGCCTTGTAGTCTCCACAGATACGTATGGACCCATCTGGTTTAATAGGGGTAACAATTGGGGTTTCCCACCTTGCGTGGTCTATTGGTTCTCATACCCCCTGTGTGATAAGTTTATCTAATTGTTCATCAATTTTTGGTTTTAACATGAAAGGAACTCACCTCGCCTTTAGCCTTATTGGGGCTATATTTGGATTTAAATTAAATGGGACAGGGGACCCTTGGTACTTGCCCAGTTCTCCGCTGAAGTCATCCTGGAATTCTTTCATCAGATTCTCTTCCAAGTCTGTCTCAGTGATGTTGTTTATTCTGGTTACTCTGATTCCTAATGGTGCAAACCATTCGAGTCCCAGTAGGCTGGGGCAATCCAGTCGACTGGTTAATGGAAGGACTTTAGTGTGTTTTTTGAATTCAACTTTGAAATGTCCGGTTCCTACTACAGGAATTTTGTTTCCCTGGTAGTCTTTTAGTGTGAGTTTTTGTATTTCTAGCTCTCTCTTTTTTATGTCAGGTATTAATCTTTTTAGGGTATTCCACGATACCATTGATAAATACGAGCCTGAATCCACCTCCATTTAGCATGGCTGACCTTCTGTGGTGACTTGCACATGTACCTTTTTCACATTGATTGAGTTTGAGTGTCCAATAGTTATTATTTGATGTTTTCTATTGGCTTCTTCCACCACTTGTTTTCTTGACTCCAACTATTTGCAAAAGCAAAACTCTTTTTGCTTTTCCCACTCCCTGGGAGGGGTATTCCATCTTTGTCTAGGGCTATAGTTTTTTTTAGTTCGGCATGCCCTAGCTATGTGTCCCCGCCATTCACAATACCTGCAAATAGCATTGAAAAAACGGCATTCGGAACGCGGATTGTTTCCTCTGCACCCGGCACAACAGAATTCTGACTTCCTTTCATTTCGCTCCCATCTACCTTTTTCCGACCAGAGTTGATTTACCTCTTCTTCTTCCTCTTTGTCTTCTGATAGGGATTCAATATCCTTGTGGTGTGTTGTGGTGGTGAGTTTTTGAGTTTCCTCTGGTGTCTTATTGTGTGTTTGACTAGTGTCTTTTGGGTTTTCCTTTATTAATTTATTCATTTGTTGCATGGTGGCTGTCGATTTTTGTGTTGCTTCCACTGCAGTGGTTTCTTCTATTGCCTCCATTAATGTTATCTTAGGTCTTGTTAGTAGTCGATCCTGTAGTGTAAGGTCCTTTAATCTGAGGATCACGCAGTCCCTCATGGCCTAATCCATGTTTAGGAATTCGCATGCTCCACCAATGTTTCTTAGTGCTGCAAAAAATCTCTGATGCTCTCATCTTCCTTTTGGTCATGCCAATAAAATTCATGTCTTTTGATGAGGCATGAAACGGTTGGCGCATAATGGGCTCGCAGTAATTTCTCCAAGTCCGTCCACACCATTTTCTTTATGTTGTGGGGTGATGCCAATGCCTTTGCCATTCTGAATACTGTGGGACCGTAGTGGGTGAGGAAGACGGCTCTCTTTCTATATTTGGATATTCCTTGGAGATTACTCGCTTCTAGAAACATGAGGAATCGGTCAATGTAGGATTCCTAGTCTTCAGTTGCTGGGTTGAATGGTGCGGGTGGCGAGTTGTTCCCGGCCATTTTGTCTCGCTTGCTCCTCGTTGCCACATGCACAACTGGGCTCCTTTGTCTCAGTATCCCACCTTCATTGCCACTGTTGCATTGTGGGAAAAAAGACTTGAGACCCAATTGATCTTCTATTCTTTTTATTTTCTCTCCAGTAACTGCTTGCCGGCAAAACCGCAGCAGCCTTTTTATGGTGGGATGCTCACGGCTCATGGCCAGTGATGGCTCTTCAAATCTCCCGCCATCTGAACCAACCTATCCTAGGTGAGTATGCAAATATATAACACAAAGAGTAGAATGAAAAGCCACTGGAGGGAAGGTTAGATTCCTAGGTCAGGATTACACAACCTTCTTCAGGCTGATGGCTGCCCTTTTCCATGGAACAATCTGAAAAACATGATGCAAGTTGAGACAAAAAGGGGTTGGAGAGTGACAAAAATAGTTAAATTTGCTGGCATATTGAATGTTAAACCTCAGGAGCTACATTTGCAACAGTTTTGAAGGCTGCATTCAAGGCTGAATTCAACTTTGGAATCTAGGCCTTACATAACCACTTTAAACTAGCTTTCCCAAGCCTGTTCATCATTTCAGTTATTTCAGTGCAAGTTTTCAGCATATCCCTATATTTTACAATATCAACTACAGCAGTAGAGTAGCAAATTTGCACAAGTATTTATTTGTTTTGTACACTATCTGTTAATTTACTTCTCTGTTAGATTCAAGTGGGTCATCTAATTTATTTGTTTGTTAACTTTACAGTATTTTAAAGCCTTCCACTCTCTGAGTATGCTAGATGGGAAATAGTAGAACAAATAGTAGAACAAAACCAATACAGTTCAAATTGATCATACAATAAAATTTGTGTCAAAATCACTCAGCTTGGGACAAGGCACAATGGAATAAAATGGTTTTGACCAGCTTGTGAAAAGCCAGAAGAATGTGAATTGCACCCGCTTCCAGGGAGAGTATTGTTAAATGGAGTCTAGTAGTGAGAAGGCCTGCTATCTTACCCACAGCCCAATGAACCTCAAAAGGTATGTGTGTGTGAGGGGGAGGTTCTGCAGAACCTTTTGCAATGATCAAACCAGGCAAGGATAATCTATTCTGGAAGATGAATAATTTATATGCCTCCCAACTTCCACCACCTCTGGTGCTGCACCATATTTTGCACTCTAGTTGCTTTGTTTATTATCAACAAGTAGCTTCCGGATCATTTTCAAAGACAGTCTCTTGTATAACATGTTGTAGTAGAGTACTCAAATGGTAGTTAAGGCATGAGTCCAGGACATCCAAGTCCATGTAAGATTATAATTGGCACATCAGATGAAGTTGAATGACGGTTCCTTTGACCATGGCCTCCACTGGCTGTTTAATGAAGAACCACAAATCTAGGAGGATGAAGCGATGGACCAACTCCTTGCCAGAGAAGATGTCCCCATCCAGAATAACTATATTACAGATAATCAGAGTTGGAAGGGACTTTGTAGGTCATCTAGTCCAACCCCTGGCCCAAGTGGGAGACCCTACACCATTTCTGACAAATGGCAGTAAAATCTCTTCTTGAAAGTCTCAAGTGATGGTGCTTACACAACTCCCACAACTTCCGAGGGCAAGATGTATATTAGAGGAAGCCTGGATACTAACAGGTTATTGACCCTATTAAGGCACGTGCTCTGCAACCAGCCTTCTCTCTACTCACCCGCGTGAACTTAATTATGCCATCCAGAATGCAAGGAAAGAACCTAGACCTGTGATGGTTAACCTTTTCAGCACCGAGTACCCAAAGCGCGCATGCGCACCCCCCCAAAATACAATGTGACACATCTCCTGCACATGGGTGCAGATCCCCTGTGCATGCATGCATGCACACACCCCATGCTTGCACCCCATTCATGTGCACCAGAGGTGGTATTCAGCAGGTTCTAACCAATTCTGGAGAACCAGTAGTGGAAATAGTTAAGTAGTTTGGAGAACCAGCAAATATGACTGGCCCTGTCCCCATCTATTCTCTGCCTCCCGAGACCCAGCTGATTAGCTGGGTCTTCTTTTATTGCCCTGCACACTGTTGTTTCCACAGAACAGAGCTGGAAAGCAGGTTAATGGGTTGGGGAGGGAATGGGGATTTTACAGGATCCTTCCCCTACCATGCCCACCAAGCCACACCCACAGAACCAGTAGTATAAAAAAATTGAATTCCACCACTGATGTGCATGCAACCCCTGTGCATGCACCCCACTGCCCCCATGCATGTGTAGTAGAGATCCACAGACCAGGTGGCCGGTGGGAGGTGTGCACACATGCGCAGTGGATCTGAGCTGGGATGATGGCTCGTGTGCCCACAAAGAGGGCTCTATGTGCCACCTCTGGCTCGTGTGCCAGAGGTTCACTATCACGAATCTAGACCAATCCTAGTCATCCAACTGCATCTCACAGATCCAGTAAGGCTGAAAAGCAGATGACTAATTATGGTGAATGTCATTTTACTGATGAACAGCAGTTAACTAGAGATAATATACATTTTCAGAGTATATTTGATTATAAGTGGGGGTGGGGAGAGACAGAACGCAAAAGTGAAATGCACAGCAGGTAATTGGAAGAAGCAGACCCATGTGAAGTTCACTTCATATGTTAGCATGGATTTTTATCTCACAAATCTGCCTCTCCTCCCACCCACCCCATTTCTAACAGTGTTGATGAGTGGATTTCAACTGCAGCTACAAATAAAGCAGCCTCCATGTGTCACCTGCAATATTTATGCCTTCCTAAATCTGAGAACATGGGCTACAGCCATAAAGGAAAGTTATACATTCTGTCAGTATAATTGAAAATGTAGTGGTGCTTTGGGAACTTCCCTCCCTCCCTCCCTCAATTTCCTTCCCTCCTTCCCTCTCTTGTATTCTGTCTAAAATGAGGCTTTCTTTTTTCCTTCTTTATAAAGCCAAATGCCACTGCCAAGCAGAAAAAGCTATTTTCCATGGTGATTTCTAGTGTATGCCTCTTGCTAATATCAAGATAGATGTAGATGTAGCATTCTGAAATCTATGTGGAGACACACACACACACACGTGTGTGCGTGTGCATGTGAGTTGAGTTCATCAGTGTGGAGGCACCTGAGGACATTTTATGAAAAAACATAATCCTACTTCTATTTTGTACTAATTTAGCACATAGTAGCGTATCATATATAACATATAACAGAAATAGATACGGTTTCAAAGGAACATAGCACTAATTTATAGTTGACTTAGTATATCTCAGTAATAAGCACTTTCCCCATTCCATTTGTAATGTACATAGCTGAGTTATTTTGGCTGTCATTTAAATGGGTAATCCAGTCATTCTAGATTAAAAAATCAAGCCTCTTTAACTTCTTTGTATACACGCTGTTACAGAAAAGATGATGTGGGATGAAGAGTTCAAGATGAATCAGTTCCAAATCTACATACTATATAACCTCTGTACAGATATACTTAGCCATCACTGAAATGATATAAACTCTGCCCTGGTCTCCTTATTGTTACTCAGGTGCAATGATGGTTGCATAAATCAGAAGACACAATTAAGGAGTAGCCTCAGGATTGAAAGGTCAAAACTTATTTTTGGAATTGAACACATTTATTTATTTATTTATATTAAATTGATTTATATGGTCACTCATCTTGGAGTTGTGATTCTGGGCAGCAGTAAGCACATCAAAAGCAATAGAGAAAACAATATCAATGAAACATTAGACCCTACAGTGATTCCATAATAAATCTAGGAAACATTCAGCAGAAGAACAATATCTTATGGGCAGTGGTGAGATTCCATTTTTTTTTTTAACCTATCGGTTCTGTGGGCAGGCTTGGTGGGCATGTCAGGGGAAGGATACTGCAAAATTTCCATTCCCTCCCCATCCCAGTAACCTGTTTTCCATGTCTGTTCTCCTGTGTAGGGCAACAAAAGAAGACCCAGCCGATCAGCTGGGACTTGGGAGGCAGAGAATAGATGGGGACGGGGCCAGTCAGAGGTGGTATTTGCCAGTTCTCCGAACTACTCAAAATTTCCACTACTGGTTCTCCAGAAGTGATCAGAACCTGTTGAATAACACCTCTGCTTATGGGCTTTCTAATCTCTTGAACCCCATGCCTTGGCTCATAGGCAGCATAGTAATAACTGTTATTGGTCAAATATTTGTCAAGGTATCTTCAAATTGGTAACTCCTATATATAGCTTCCTGATCACGAACCAAATTTTCTGGAGTTCCTAAACAAGGCATCAATGTGTGTAAATTATCTAACGTTCATATTATAAGAATATGAATCACTAAGACAAAGCAATTTAAGGAAGAACATCATATTCTGTAAAACACTGCTGGAGTTATGGATTCTACTTTAATATCCAAATAAGGACTATTTCAGGTGAAAAGGCACAATCTGCCATGGCTGTCTCACCCCAGGCCAACTCTCCAAGGAGCAACTCACCATGGGACAATTCAATGTGGGATAACTCAAGAGAAGGACAAGTGAATAGCAATGGGCCTTGTCTTGTTTTAGGTTTGAACCTTCTCAATTTAGAGGCTGGGATGAACCAGAGCATGGAATCCCAGTAGCCCTTCAGCCAAATTCTCACCAAAAGCAATAGAGTGTGCCTTGATACAATCTGCATTCAGCACGGATGAAGCAGCTTTGATGGCCTTCACTGCACTTTGCCTTTGTTGGAGGAGGCCATGAATCCAATGGTCCTGACTCTTTTGTGCTCGCTGAGCACATGGCTTTTGTCTTCCCACCTGGTAGTTAGCTGGGTGTTAGGCTTTGTGTTTTCTGCTTTCTGATACAGTTATGCAACCCACTTCACTAATCACTCCTCAGATCAGATTCCCAATTTCAGGAATGGTCAGACATGTACATAGAATGCTTCCTTTTCCAACAAACTTCACCACCCACATTCTGCTCCATGTTGTATTCTTGATATCAGCTGCATCAGCAAGAGAGGCAAACTACTTCCAGTCTTTCCAGTTCCTACAAATAACTCTAGCTCTTTTCTTTAAAGCAGAGGTGGGGAACGATGGCCCTTTGATGACTTCAACTCCCAGAATGCCTGAGCCAGCAGAAATGCCTGGGAGTTGAAGTCCACAAATCATAAAAGTGTCACTGTTCCCTTGCTTTAAAGGATGTAAACATGCTTCAAAATGGATGTTGTTGTTCTTTTTAATGCAGCCAAACAATTATCAGTTTGTTTACCTGGTCTCTGTTTATCAGGAAATAAATGTTCAATTTCATGAGTACTGCTTCTGGATTGTTGTTGTCTCTCTCTTATCAAATATGTACAGAGATCACATAGCATTCAATTATTGCAAAATGCTAATCCTTCTATCTCTTATACCATCTCCCCATGAGCAGTTAGGTTCTTAAATTAGTATTTTTAAAGAAAAACCATCTTTGCATATCCAGCTTCTTTTATAGGTAGATACTTTTGATTAACACACTCTTTGGTGCATCATTCCTCACAACAGAACACGGAAAGACAAAGTGTACTTGTGCTGTTATTACAAACAAGGGAAAATTAGGAATTATTTAAACATATTCAAGGAACCTGATGGATGGGGGTGAATTTTTTTTTTAAATTTTTAAATACATTTTTATGTTCTGAAATTCCCTACAGTTTCAAAAGGTAATTCTTGCAATCTGACATGTATCCTTGGGTCTTGATGTAAAGTGAAGACCAATGAGAAAGCCAGAGTAGCAAATTCAGGAGCAATTTATAGTCACATCTTGTTTATACCTTGTATACGTTGTCCAAATGTAATGTATTGGTTTTTAGAGCAACAGAATATACTATCACATAATCATCCATATATATAAGAAGAGTTATAAAATACATTAGGGCATAGTGACTATTACCATGTGTTTCTCAGTTGCCAATAAGAAAAAAGAACCAAGTCACACTTAAACGGTGCCAAAATTCACAATGCAGTATTGGCTTTTTTTCCCCAGAAGGATGTACTCTGGTAAGAATATAAAAAATATCAAATGTAATATCTGTTAATAAAAGAAAGCTTCATTGTTATTATTATATTCTTTTTTCTTTCCAAATGCCCAATCCAATACATAAAAGTTTAGAGTTTGGTTAGGATGAGGGATGGGCTGTGGACTATTTTCTACTCTAATGTCCAAGACTGTCTGGTGCAATAAAATATTTCTTCAAATATTTCACTAATTTTCAGTATTCTGCCTTTGCTGCTTTGATGTTTGTATGTGTGCTTCCATTAAACTGATTCATTGTGTGATATCAGCCTTGTTTGTGAAAATTGATTTGCCCTGCCCTGCCTTCTTGGGAATAATATGCACACATTTTATACCCTTTTCAAAAATCAAATGGCATTTAGGCCTGGATGATTGGAATATGAGTTGGTCAGAGAATTTAATACAATAAGAGCGAGCTTAGGAGGAAATCAGTTAAACCCTAGATATATTTCTTATTGCATAGAAAACCTTGAATTGAGAGGGAAGTTTGCATCTATTTTCTCATTGCCTCTTTTAAAGGCTGTCAGACTTGGTTAGTCTCTCTCAAAATTAGTCCTTTGGATCATCTTCTTACTAAAAACAAAATCTGAGCTTGCTTTTTTTCCCCTTGAAGCGATAGCGGATTAGGGCAAGAAGCTTTGTTTAGCTAAAGCGAGGGATTAAAAGAGATTTGCCCCCATAAAGTTGTGGTTTGATGGTGCTTTTATCCCTGGATGTTGCTAAAGCTGTGTTGCCTCAGGATTAGGAGCATACAAAGAGTTTCCTTGTGCTTTTTCTGCAGCCAAGAGGGGGAATGAGGGGGAGGAGAGGCAGGGAGACAGGATTCAGAAGCAAAAGATCTGGGCTTCCTTGGTTTCACAAAGCCAAAGTTTAAATCCACTGACACAAACTTCACCAGACATGGTGTGAATATAAGATGTTTTAAAAGGGGAGGGGGAGGATGCGGGATGCCAGGTGGAAGAGAACTGTATTTCAGGAAGAGAGTGAAGGCCTAAGACAAGTCAGCCTTTTGCCAACCCAGAATCTTCAATGGGTTGGACGATGGGCATTGTACTCCTCATTCATAGGGAGTGTGCCAAGGATGCTCGCAAACAGATAATTACTAGATGGAAGCAAAGAGTCCATATTGCTGCAGCTGAAAAGTAGCATTGATATTAATATATTTCAGGGTTTATCAACTTTTTATCACGCCATATTTTATTAATTTTTTTCCAAGACTGATGGAAGGGAGGGAAACAGAAGACCATAGTCCTCACTTCCTTTTGCTAGAATTTGGATGGAACAAATTTTATTTCCAATTTTAAAAAATTCACAGAAATAATCTTATTCGAGAAATCTATCAACTCTAAAGATCCAAATTTTAACCCCAACTTCCAACCACTGGCCATTTCTAATCTCTTGGAGAGAAATCATCTCAAGAAGATCAGAAATCTGGCTGCTAGCTGGATCCAAAAACAGAACAGAATAGGACTCAATTTTGTATCGTGGTTGCTAAAGGAAGTTTAAACATGGACCAGGTGATCCAGCTAAGCATGGCAGAAAAAATCATTCCTGAAAAAAAATTCCCACAATATATCTGAATGGGAGGTTGGGCAACAACTAAGAAGGCTTCTTATCCTAAATCCTCCTGTCTCTTGGTCCCAAAAAGTTTTCCTGATGCATACATACTTAAACATGCAGGTGCAATCAGCAGACTCAACATAAAGATGCAGGCAATGAAATGCATCACATTAGTCTGATAATACACATGCCTCCTATGGACCCTGTGGATAAAGGCCCAGTACTACTGGCCAACGGACTCAAAACGTATGTCCACAAAATGGACAAGCAAAATTTTGGGGGTGGCTCCATCTGTTGTCATCCGCTCCAAAAAGTGGTGAAAATTTTCATAAACAGAACGGAATAGAACGGAAAAGAACAGACATGGATAGTATGTAGCGGGGATGTTAAATGGATGTTCATAGGAAGCCTAGCGGATGACAGTGGATGGAAGCTGATGACACATCCTAAGGGGTTCCAGGGGAGAATTTCCAAGCAGACGCACAGCGGAAGGGGCGGATGCATAGCGGATGAAGCAGATACATCATGGACGCCTATAGGAAGCAAAGGGGATGCTGCATGGATCTATATTGGATGAAAAGCGTTCACTGAGCATGCGGGGAGTATGAATTGCATCAGCTCTGTGGATATAAAAGGATGCAGCATGCATACAGTCAGCATACAGGGGAAGACGTGCTGCCACATACATCTAGCAGGAACATCATGGTTTGTCAGTAAGGCATGAAGAGGAAGCCCATGCCTACTCGTTCCAGCCCTGGCAAGAAGGCCAGAACCAGCATCCCACCCCCTGGCACTGACTCTGAAGCTGCTGCTGCTGCTGCTGTGGTGGACCAGCCCCAAAGCCGTCAAAGCCCTGCTGCTGAAGGCCCTGCTGCTCAAGCCCCTGAAGGCCCTGCTGCTCAAGCCCCTGAAGGCCCTGCTGCTCAAGCCCTGAAGGCCCTGCTGCTCAACCCCTGAAGGTCCTGCTGCTCAAGCCCCTGAAGGCCCTACTGAAGTCCCTGCCAGAGGGAGGAAGAAGCAAGGGAAGCAGAAGGGAGAGAGAAAACAGTACACCGTTTCTGAGGAGCATGAGGATAAGGTGCTGGAATGGCTGAGGGAGAACGAGTACCTCTGGAGAAAGGGCCACAGACTGTATCAGGACACCAAGAAGAAGCAGGCAGCTTGGAGAGACAAGGCAGAGAGCCTGGGGTACACTGCAGAAGTACTCCTTGGATGGTGGAAGCACGTGCACACATGGTATGGCAAGCTACACCTCAAGAAATCTGGGCAGGCCACTGTCAAGCTCACTGACCGGGAGATGTACATCATGGCCAGGTGCAGTTTCCTGGAGGGTGAGATCTGCCACCGAGGAGTATCCCCTCTGAGACCCCTCTCCCTCAGACAGCCCACAGACAGCCAGTCCTTTTCCAGCCAGGAGCCAGCTACCCTGTCTTCAGAGGTCCCCACGGCAGAGACACCCCCCGACAGCTGCACTCCCCATGCCAGCAGACTTGGAGGATCCCATGGAGGATGATGCCCTGCTGTCACAAATGGAGGAAGAAGCAGCAGCCACCAGAGGCCAGCCCACCCCCACCCCCAACCCCAGCTCCAGGGGATGCAGGCAGAGAGGCAGACTGGAGGGCCAGGACTACAGTGTGCTGTTGGAGATCAGGGACACAATGAAGACCAGCACAGAACTTCTCTCTTAGCTGGTCCACAGCAACATACCATCCTCGGACCGGAAGCCCTTCATTACCTACGTGAGCCAGACCCTGAGGGACCTGCCCAAGGCCCAGTACCAGGTGATGAAGCAGAAGATCACAGCACTTCTGCACAACCCTCAAGGCCCAGCTGAAGCTGCTCCTACCCAGTCCAGGTCTGCTCCTCCACCCCAGGTGATGTCACAGCCCTTCCACGGCTTTCAACAGCCTCTCACCTACCAAGGCTACGACTACCAGGACTTCCCACAGTAGAAGCAGACCTTCCCAGTCCAGGCCCAGGTTCATCACACACCACAGACACCAGCCCTCACCCAGCTGCAGACCAGACAACCCCACTACACTCCTCCTTCCTCCACCCCACAGCCAAGCCCGTCAATGGACAATCTGTCATCAGTCTTGTGCCTGACATCTCAAGTCCTTGATGAAGGGCCCCTCAACCTCACGGGACTGAGTCAGCTCTCTGAGAGCTTCCTGAACACACCATCCCCTGTTGTATCCTTGGGGCCAAGCACCCCAATGGTGCCTCAGACCAGCACTCAAGCCACAGCCACCTCCACAGTCCCTGCCCGCTTAACAGCTGAGACAAGGAACATGACTCAGCGTGACTGAGAATAGTGTCAGAGACTGAGTTGTACTTGTTAAGTTTATCTTTGCTTAAGACACTTTACTTTGTTCATTTTGCTTTTTTAATAAAGTCATAAAGTTTACCTAAGAAAATTAATAAAGTTTATCTTTGCTTAACACACTTAATACAGTTTACTTGGTTCATTTTGCTTATTTAATAAAGTCATATAGTTAAGAAAGTTAAGAAAGGTTATCTCTGCTTAAGACACTTAAGACACTTTACTTGGTTCATTTTGCTTATTTAATAAAATCATAAAGTTAAGAAAGTTAAGAAAGGTTATCTTTGCTTTAGACACTTAAGACAGTTTACTTGGTTCATTTTGCTTATTTAATAAAGTCATAAAGTTT
>BLBF01000020.1:45116545-45134404 GCA_015471245.1 Laticauda colubrina
GCCTCAGACCAGCACTCAAGCCACAGCCACCTCCACAGTCCCTGCCCACTTAACAGCTGAGACCAGGGACATGACTCAGAGTGACTGAGAATAGTGTCAGAGACTGAGTTGTACTTGTTAAGTTTATCTTTGCTTAAGACACTTCACTTAGTTCATTTTGCTTTTCTAATAAAATCATACAGTTTACTTAAGACAGTTAAAGGTTATCTTTGCTTGAGACACTTGGTTCATTTTTTTTACTTAATAAAGTGTTGATGAAAACCTTGAACAAATGGTTAAGCCTTTGCATGCTTGTGGGATAGATAAGGATAGTTGTGGGATAGATAGGGATAGTTGTGGGATAGATAAATCTCCAGTGCAAGCATAGTGGGACTGTATGGTCCACCCTCCCAGCTGCCACACATATGGCCCTTTATTATCAATAACAATTTATTCATTGGACACTTGGTTCATTTTTTTTATTAAATAAAGTGTTGGTGAAAACTTTGAAAAAATGGTTAAGCCTTTGCATGCTTGTGGGATAGGTAAGGATAGTTGTGGGATGGGTAAGGATAGTTGTGGGATGGTAAGGATAGTTGTGGGATGGGTAAGGATATTTGTGGAATGGGTAAGGATAGTTGTGGCATAGGTAAGGATAGCTGTTGGATAGTCAAAGATAGTTGTGGGATGGGTAAGGATAGCTGTGGGATTGATAAACCTGCAGTGCAAGCATAGTGGGACTTTATGGTCCACCCTCCCAGCTGCCACACATATGGCCCTTTATTATCAATAACAATTTATTCATTGATCATCAGATTTCAAAATAAACAAAACTCTTTATTAATACCCTATTCATTGTAGGACCACTCAACATACATACAATCTCATAAGTGTTATGAGACAGGCTCAAGGAAGCATCCATTAATCATCTATCATCCTGTCTTGCCACTCCACTGCTCCAGCTGGGGAGTTGCACCAGTGTCTCAGTAAGTTGCGCTGCTTCTTCCCTTCACGTAAAGCTCTGTTGGGTCCTTGTACATCCACAGTGTCTATCAGGTTTCATTCTTGCCTCCATTCACCAGGCTCCATGTCCCCATTCCCTTGTTGACGGTCCACAAGTCAGTTCTGCAACACTGGGTAGCGGGTGCACATGAGATTGTGCAGGATGCAGCAAGCTTCCATGATGCTCCTCACAGTCTCTGGGTGATGCTGCATGGTGGTGAGAGGTATCTGGAACCTGTTGGCCAGGATGCCAAAAGCGTTCTCCACCACCCGTCTTGCCCTGGACAGCCTGTAGTTGAAGATCCTCTCTTCACGGGTGAGGTATCTGGAACTGTAGGGCTTCATGAGGTAGGTTCTGAGGGAGAAGGCATCATCACCAATGATGAAGTAGGGCACATCTTGTGTGTCATTGGGTAGGGGGTCTGAATCTGGAAAACCCATGATGAGGTTGCGTTCCAGCCCATCCTTGAGGTCACTGGCGTTGTATACCTGGCTATCAGAAGCTGACCCATTGCCTGAAGCATCGATGCACATGAACTTGTAGTCAGCATCAACCATGGCAAAGAGGATGATACTGAATAAGCCCTTGTAGTTGAAATAAGTGGACCCTGAGTTGGCTGGAGCTTTGCAGGCCACGTGCTTCCCATCTATGGCTCCAACGGTGTGGGGAAAGTTCCACCTCTGATACCACTCTTCTGCAAGTTTCCTCCCTTCTTCAGTGGTGGGACACTGAAGGAGCTCCTCCACGTATTCTTCGATGATAGTCTGCACCACTTCTACGACCACTTTGCTGATGGTGTTGTGTGGCACCCTCCAGGCATACTGCATGTTTTTGTATGTGGTCCCAGAGGCCAGGTGCTGCAGAGTCAGTGCCACCTTCAGTCCAGGGTCCAGGTTGGGACGGAAGTTGGTGCTCAGCTTGGTCAACCTGGGTCTCAGACATGCTACAAGTTCATCAAACATGGCTGGTGGCATCCTCATGAAGTGATGGAATGCACAAGGGTCTTCATTCCTCAGCTCCACCATCAACTGGTCATACAGTCCAAACTCCATTCTTCTCATGATCCATCCTCGGACCCACACAGCTCTTGGATGTCTCCTTCTTCTCCTTGTGTATAAAAGGTGAAACAGTCTGTACAGGGTTTGGTTCTGGTGATGAATGATCACAGCTACCATACAGACTGTGTCATGATCCATGGTGGAGAACAATGGATGATGTGGAAAACCAAGACCAAGGGTGAAGAGGTCTGTACACCACGGCTGCTGGACTCATACTGAGATCCAGGTGATTTCCTCCCCCTTTTTATAGGAAATATCAGTTGTCTGCTAGGTGTCCTTCCACATACTCTAGGCATACTCCAGACATCCTGAATATCCGAGATACATCCTAGATACAAACATTTTGTCCGTTATAATCCTTTATATATGAGATGCATCCGCTTACATCCTTTCTATTTCCATGCTACTAAAGCTGTGTGGACGTTCTGTGTACCTTTTGTTTCCTCCCTCTTTCCATTTTCAGCTGCAGCAGATGTGAATTGCGAGGATGGCCAGAGGATTCAAAGAGGATACAGTGGACATTTAACAGATGATAACGGACATAGAACGTTCGTTGCCTGTATTTGTCGTGGATGTACATCGTACGTGGCGGAAAGTTCATCCGTTCAAAAAGTTTTGTGCAGCTCAAAACTTCTTGTGCAGATGAAATCTCAGTGGACGGATGCTCGACAGATAGAGCATATGAAACACATATGCAGTGAGTACACAACGGATGCATCGCATTTTCCAATGGATGGCAAATTTTTTCTAACGTTTTACATCCTCTTTGCATCCGTTGGTGCAGTGGGACAGGGGCTTTAAGACACTTGGTTCATTTTTTTTACTTAATAAAGTGTTGGTGAAAACTTTGAAAAAATGGTTAAGCCTTTGCATGCTTGTGGGATAGATAAGGATAGTTGTGGGATAGATAAACCTCCAGTGCAACCATAGTGGGACTGTATGTTCCACCATCCCAGCAATCCAGATGATTTTCTCCCCCTTTTTATAGAAAATATCGGTTGTCCGCTATGGGGCCTTCTACATACTCTAGACATACTGCAGACATCCTAAATATACGAGATACATCCCAGATACAAACCTTTTGTCCATTTTTAATCCTTTATATACAAGATGCATACGCTTACATCCTTTCTATTTCTGTGCTACTAACGCTGTGTAGACGTTCTGTGTACCTTTTGTTTCCTCCCTCTTTCCTTTTTCAGTTGCAGTGGATGTGAGTTGAGGGGATGGCCAGAGGATGCAGAGAGGATACAGCAGACGTTTAACGGATGATAACGGACATAGAAAGTTTGTTCCCCGTATATGTCGCGGATGTACATCGTACGCGGCAGATAGTTCATCCGTTCACAAAGTTTTGTGCAGCTCAAAACTTCTTGCATGGATGAAATCGCAGTGGACGGATGCTCGACGAATAGAGCATATGAAACACGTATGCAATGAGTACACAACAGATGCATAGCGTTTTCCAATGGATGGCAAGCTTTTTTTAACGTTTTACATCCTCTTTGCATCCATAAATGCAGTGGGACTTAAAGAAGTTGAGAAGAACTCCAATTTTGCTATGCTCTGCAGTCCCACCCACACACCCACATACCACTGCCCAGGTATGAAGGAATCATTTTTGTCTAGATTAGACAAATCAGTCTAACCTGAGAAATAGAGGGAAGGAAACAACAGATCTGAGGAGAAAAGCCATGGAGCTAAGCATGAGGCGAAAAAATGAATTAAAGGATTGGGAATCCAGTGGAAATTTACCTATTTTGCAATAGAGGAGAGGAATAAATAAGTAATAAAATGTTTATAGTCAACACCAGTAGTTCTTTAGCTAAGAAATAATGTAAGCCTATGAATCAGTCCTTGTGGGGAATGTTCTGAAAACACATGACTTATCAAATTGAGCAAATTGGAATCAGTCTCTTGGATTGAAATTGTGAAGACCAAATAATATCCTGCATCCAAGGCAGGCATGAATCTTGAGGATTCTCATGATAATTGTTTCTGGTTGTTCCTATTTGATTCTACTTTACACAAAAATGTTTATTTTACCTGAAAGATTAGGCATTTCATAAGACATTCATACAGATTAAGAAATAAAAACAAAAGCTGGTAATTAGAAATTACCAGTTAAGGACTGTAGAGATTCTCAGTCATCCAGGTCATGGCTTTCCCAAAGTTGTTTTTTCAGGAGGCAACTGAAAAAACTTTCTTATCATTCTCATTCTTTTTCCCTATTCAAACATGTTATCCACCAATATTGCTCATTCCTCCAGATATAGAACATCTACTCTAAAGCTGCCTCCTAAAAGTTGAAAAAATTAGCTTCCACTTACAGAGCACCGTATTCAAGATACCTGCACCCCAATTCTTCTACTGCACTATATTTTTCACATACCCTACCACCACACACACACACACACAAAAATGGATTCAAACATGACCACAGCTCTTCATGTAAACATGGCCCTAAAAATATAAGAAAGTATAATTTGGAGAGGCAATCCATTATTTATGAGCTGAGAAGTACTTGACAACATAAATCATGGCAGCAGGTTGATAATGAGATAAAGTTAAAAGGTAAAGTTATAAGATCCAATCTGAGTCGGTTATCGGGACCAGAGGTTAATCATTCATAAGATACAGTTATGTTGATTATTGAAATATAACATATTCATATAAAACAGGGAAGGAAGGAAGGAAGGAAGGAGCAAGGGAGGGAGGAAAGGAAGGAAGGAAGGAAGGAAAGAAGGAAGGAGGGAGGGAGGGAGGGAAGGAAGGAGGGAGGGAGGGAGGGAAGAAAGGCCCTATTCTGTTTGATTCAGGAGCTAAAATGTTAGAACAGCTGTGACATAAATTGTTCATATTGTCCAACAATATACTCTATCCCCTCTGGAGCAGCTAGGCTGTTGAACAAAAGGACAAGGTCAAATGTAACTCTCAGCTGTTTTAATCTACCCTATATATATATAGAAGTGTAAAGTTTTTTATTCTGCAGAAGCAGACCAGGAAGGCAGAAATAAAGGAAAAGGGAGATAGAATCCAAGCCACCATCTTATAAAATAAAACAACTCCTTCTCTTGTTTGAATAGAAAGGAATAACATGCCAGGTTCCACAGCTGTGATGTAACAGTACTTAAAGTTGAAGCAGCTGTGTAGCATAGATCTTTTCTGTATTCTACATGGTTTTCATATTTGATCAGTAATTTTGGGACTCACTCCAAACTCTTTTGGAGATTTCTGAGTTTGCAATCCAATCCTCTTTAAAATTATTTCTTTGAAGTATTCACATCAGCCCTTTTTATTCCAGGACATTCTAGTTTTATTTTATTTTTTTTGTATGGGCAATCTTTCCTATGCAAATACTCATAAGTGGACAAATCTCTAATGTTCATTTGACCAGAGATCCTGTGGTTCACCTAGTGGTTATGTGCATGCATACATATGAATAAACAAACTTTTCATTACAATTCCTGTCAAGAGATTTTATATCAAAATGCTCAAATATAATTTGAGAATAAGAAAATCTTATTAATTAAATGAATTACTTATTTCTTTTATCAGAACACAGCAAATCTTGGTAGGACAGAATGATTGGATACAGGGACATAATATTTCTTTTAAAAGGCAGTGAGAAGGCTGGAAGATTCATTCATCAGATAAGGTACATGAAAATGAGCTCTCACAATATTGAAGATCTGCAAAAGATTCAGTATATCTGCCTTTTTTTGTTACTGATTGGATGAACAAGGCAGGGAGTTAGCTTGTCCTTTTAGAGACAGTTATTAAGTGAGTTTCGCCCCCATTTTATGACCTTTCTTGCTACAGTTGTTAAGTGAATCTGGCTTCCCCACTGACTTTGCTTGTCAGAAGCTTGCGTAAGGTAATCACATGACCCTGGGACACTGCAACCATCATAAATAGGAACTGGTTCCCAAGCAGCCAAATTCTAATCATGTGACCATGGGGATGCTGCAGTGGTCATAGTGTGAAAAACAGTCATAAATCACTTTTCAGTGCCATTGTAAGATGAAACGGTCACTTAAGAAATGGTTGTAAATCAAGGACTGCCTATATTATTTTTTATGGATTCTTATCTGCCTCATTTTTAGTATCTTCTGCGGGCAGGACTTTCAATGTTTTCAAAATGTCTAAGTATTTGACCATCGGTGACAGCATGACAACAGTTGAAACAAAAACAAACCTGTTCTGGTAATGTAATAAAGACATTAATAAAGACAATACATAGATCATCTATCTATTGCCTGACAAAGAAATTCTTTAAATTTATGTCAAGCACAGAACATTTAAGCACAACATTCCACTAGGGCAGTGGTGGCTAACCTTTTTGGGTTCCTGTGCCAAAAATTGTGTGTGTGCTTGCATGCTCATGCTTGCGTGCCAGCACCCAGAAAGCAATGAGCGCCACCCACCTCCTATGCACGTGCACACAATCCCCACCACCCATTCACTTCTGCCGCCTTAACTTGCACTGTACTTCACAGCTGATTTTCGGTCAGTTTGAGGCCTTTTTCAGCCTCCCAGAGTTTTGAGGAAGGCTTCTGCAGGCTTTGCAGACCGAAAACTAGCCCCGTTTTGTCACTTCCAGTATTTTTGGAAAAACAGGAAGTGATGAAACAGGGCTAGTTTTTGGCTTGCAGAAGCCTGCAGAAGACTTCCTCAAGCCTTTGGGAGGCTGAAAAAGACCTCAAACCTGCCGAAAATCAGCTGTGAGGCGTGAGCATGCACAGTGAGGTAAGTTTGCCTGCACTCGCATGCCGGCACAAATGGCTTTGTGTGCCACCTGTAGCATGCATGCCATAGGTTCGCCATCATGGCACTAGGGTATATCTAATGTTTCATCAAGGGATATGATGGAACTTCCTTTTTATTCTTCTCTTTCCTTTGCGTTCCTTAAATATCTTCTGATAAGGTCCTCCATCCTTTTCAAGCAGATGTTTTTTCTACATGGAGCACAGACAGAGATGGAGAAAGAAGATTCTGCTCAAGCGTTATTCTGTGATCAAAATGACACTACGAAGCAATAAACTGCCATTCAATTCCACTTCACTGTTCTTGTGGGAATAAAAGGGCTCTCTTAATTTCAGCCCTCTTTAAAATTGTCTACCTCAAACCAAAGAATATTTTAAAAAGAGGAAATTGCATTACACTGGAAGATTACACTGGAATAGATTCCTAACAAGCAAGAACTCACAGATACCAATGCAGGGAGAACTCTTAGCTCCTAAAAGTAACAATAATAGTATCAAAATAGAATCAACCTCTTGATTCTTTGGGCTTGTGTCTTTGTTTCTTGCTGACAAGGTGTGTTGCCAAGTGGCTGAAGCATTTTCAACTGACATTTGTTTTTGCCTTCGGTATCTGCTTTCTCCACATACGTGGTAATACTTGCGTTTTGTCTCTGTTAAGATTATTTCTGATTGATTAAGCTTTGTATCAGCACCAGCCATAACCAAAAGACTTACCAAATCCCAGAGAGCAGGTTCATTTTTAAAAGAAAAGAGGTCTTTTATTCTGTACGAGTTGCTATGGCATTTTACATTTTGCCTAGATAAATGGATAGAATCTGGGGCTTAAAAGAAAAAAAGAAAAGAAATAGAAGTAAAATGTATATAATACCCACAGGCGAGGGAATGGCAAAATAGAATATATGGGAGAATGTAAATCAATTACTGCTCGACCATACTGATTTTACTACAATTGTTATAATGATATCAAATTACAATTCTGTTTTAAGTCTTAAAACAGCTTAATTAGGAGGGAAAGTATTTAATCTCATACAAATCAAACATTTCATACAGTACCATAGATATTTAAGCAAAATCCTTGTGAGTCTTATGTGCACAATATAAGATTTCAATCCAAAATGTCAATATACCACTATGTATCAGCCACAAAAAGATGAACAATGAAAAGGGCATATGTTGAGCTCCCAATGTATAGTAGAATGTGTGCAACAATCAAATGTCTACACAATGTTATTTTTTCTCAACTGGAAGCTCTACAAATGTATTAGGACTACAATACCCAGAATTCCAGTAGTCTTGCTGAATAGAATTCAGGGACCTGCCCCCAGATATCAGGAGAGTATCAAGATAAGAAAGGCAATATGCTCATCTCTTTGACAAGAGCCTGCCAAGAAACTGGAAACTGACTTCAGATGAACATGTTGCATTTTATGCAGCAAAATACAGTACGTTGACAGTACAAATGTTCCCTTCTCATCCACTAAAATAAAAGCAACCCATGCTCTGGAGACTAACCATGAGATAAAATACTAAAATAAAATTGTGCCCTTGTGTAAAACCACTAATGGTACAGCCTATTGAACACATAGATACCTGATTCAAGGAACATTTTTGTTTCAGCAGAGGATTAATTCAATGACTTTTATCATGCTTCTTTTTTCCATGAGTAGATCAAATGAGCACAGATTTTACATTAATGCACAGTGAGGTTTTTTTTCTTTAGACGGGCCATAGGCTGTTGAAAATATGTATATTCCATAGTTTGAAATAATGGTACAATTGTTCTATTTTGTCATGATATATACTGTAACAGGGTACACACATTTCATAGAATCATTAAAAAGCATCTGTCTAGCTTTAAATACTCATTTGTTTCTCTTTTTTTAGAACATATACATAATAAAGCATGTGCCCAGAAATCAATATTTGAAAATAGCCTGCCTACATTAGCATATTTTCAGAGAAATTAGATATAAATTTGGGAGACTGCAATGTTTTATTTTAAGGTAGCAAGCATCAACATATAGACCATGTTTCAAATGACCCAACTTAATTTGTAGGACCAGCCAATTCTCATATGAGCTTATTTGGGTATGGATGACTTCATCATCCATGGCTTCGCTGTCACTTGGGTGGCAAACAGCAAGAGAAATTTTCTGATAGCCTCCATATTTCAGGAGATTTTCTGCTAATTTCTCTGTTTTTTACTTTCTAGCTAGTATAGAGAAAGCGATTTCAGTTTTGTTTTGATATGCTTTTAAAGAGAAAACATATGCCCATGTTGTGTTTCTGATTTCATGTGGTTTTGGAGTTGGAACTCATTGCATCAGATATTTTTTTAATTGAAAATATAAAATCTATATATCTATTACCAATCCACTCTCTTTTCTCTCTCTCTTCCACATAAGATTCTTAATCTTCCACATAAGATTCTTATGTGGTCTTACTCAGTGTGATACAAAAGCATACAGGATGGGTCTATCTCAATTGCTGTGGCCAACTCACCACTGCCAGCTTGCCATAACCAACTCATCATGGGCCAACTTGCTATGGCCAATTCGACACAGGACAACTTGCTGCTGGTGATGAGCTATACTAATATAGAAGAAATAGTGGAATAGAATCATTAAAGAAAAGTTGTCAAAGGAGGGACAAAATGAAATGTGAATGACAAAAATGAAGATAATTTTTGAATTATTTTGAATAATTGAAGTGAATTGTTGAATTGTTCCATGGTGAATTGGCCATGTTGAGTTGGCCATGATGAAAATGGGCCATGGCGAGCTGTCCCATTCCATACTTCCATTAAGCCACAGAAGAAGACATCATAACCAAATTCCATCTTTAATGCTCTATCGTATATGCAGAAATAATGTTATAGTGATGATGGAGGAATGACTAAAAAAATGCACATTGACAGGTAGAAAAGATCTATATTCCACTTTATAGCAGCGAGGACAATTATATGGGATAACCTCTGCACTGCACAGTAACCATGTTGGAGGGTAAGATACTCAATAATTTACTGTATTGGTACAGTAACCAAAGTGGAATAAAGGTAGTCCTCACTTGGTGATTGCCATGGTCAGCAATTGTTCCAACAGGGCTGAAGTAAGTTTGTGAACAATGCCCACATTTGTGTCTTTGCAGTGCCTCTCTCTCCCACCCTCCAACTCTCTCTTACTCTGTCATGTGTTCCACAATGCAATTAGTTAGTACTGTGCAAAATCTTAAGTTCTGTCTCAATCGTGTGATTTTTTTTTTCACTTAATAACTACTATGTTTAACCATCAAGTTTCCGTTCCTAATTGTAGTCACTAAACAAGGAGTACCTGTGATAATAACAAAGTAATAAGAACAATAAACAAAACAATAACCTATTATAAAAGATTGTCTAATAATCTAATAAATGTAAATTCACCTGGAAACAGGCATTCACTTATGTCTCATTTATTTGTTCGATTTATATTCCAACTTTTCTCCAGGAGCCAGAAGTGGCAGTACAGGTAGTCCTCAATTTACAACTGTAATTGAGCCAGCAATTTTGGTCATAAGTCATGATGATCATTAAGTGGGACACTACATGACCATGCCAAATTTTATGGCTTTTTTGGGGTGGTTGTTAAGAAATGTCATGCCAACGCTCTAGATTTCAACAAAATAATAAAATATAAAGATTTTTTAAATGAAAAGGGGGAGTTAAAAATGCAAAACCAATTAGAATCCAGAGAACTGAAATAGGATGATGGCCTTATTTGCAAGTCCAAACATATTACAAAAAAGAAAGGAACAATTTGGTTTTTATATAATTCAGTAAGAATTAGATAAATATTACAAGGGATGGAAAAAATGACTAGCAAAATATATAGTTACCTATTGGAATATAAAATGAAAGAGGAAACTGTTAAAGAAAATATGATAACCTGGACCAAAAATGTGGGCCATAGCATTGATTTGGAACAGTGGAACCATATTTGGCAGGTAAATTACAAGCTAACATTGTCGGTATCCTCCAAGAAAACATATATAAAATGTTTTACTGCTGGCACCACCCTCCAGCAAGAATAGCTAAAATGTTCCCAAATATGAAAGCTAAATGTTGGAGATGTAACCATAAGCAGGGAACGTATTTCCACATGTGGTGGATGTGCCCCCTGCACGGAGATACTGGCAAAAAATTAAATCATAGTTAGAGGAAATAATGAAACAGAGAATTAAATTTAAACCAGAAATCTTCTTGTTAGGCATGTTAGAGTCTAATATAAATAAAAAACACCAATATTTAATGTTCCATATTATAACAGCTGCCAGAATCTCTTTCGCCCAAAACTGGAAACAGGCCATGACACACACACACCCCAGAAACCGCAATAATCAACAAGTTATACAAATGTGCAGAGATAGACAGATTGAAAAAGTTGTTGAAAGATAAGGAAGAAGGAAAATACTATAAGATATAGGATGACTGGTACAAATGGATAAGGAAAAGATGTAAAGGTATCAAATGATAATGTATGAAATACCATAAAGCAATAAGGTTTGCATGTAAATAAATGTAAATACAAATGTATATATGTATAAAATCCCTAGAATGACAAAGAAGCAAATACAGAGATGGATAACACGTTAATAGAGGATACTTACAAATGTAAACACTGTTATAGTAACACTGCAAAATGTGGACATTTGTTTTTAATTGTCAAAACGTTGAATAAATAAATTTATTTTATTTTTTTGAAGAAATATCATGTTAGGTAAAGTTATTGTTCACTTTGGGGCAATTTTTTTTGCTAGAAACAGAAGTAAAACATCATAGCTCCTGGCCCCAGCTGACTGCAGGACATTTTAAATAGCTTTAATTGTTGGCCAATTGCTGAGTAGTCCAAAATGCAGTCACCTGACACTGGGGTAGCCATTGGAACTTTGAATCTGGCTTGTAAGTAGCTTTTTCAGGGTCCACCATAACATCAGTAACTAAATAACTTCTGGTAAATTGAGGACTACCCCTGTATTTATGTAATTGTGTTGTTAGCGTGCCATTTGACCAGAGCAGTGCCATTAATTTACTCAGGCAACTTTTGAGTGCCTCGATAACAAAATCCAACTTTGCATTTTATTTAATAAAGAGCAATAAATATATTCAGACATATCTGGTGAGATTTTGCAAATTTTATCCGCCTTTCCTTTCCCTCTCCCATTCCTTATTCTTCTATCTTGTATTTTCTTGTTTTTTGTCTTGTAAATTCCACGCTCTTTGGACAAAAATGCCACCTTCTCCTAGATGACCGTGATTTGAAACCTGAGTTCTTCATTCAGTTAACTGGAGCTAACCCTCAATTAGTGTAAGTCAGTGTTTTTGTCAACCTTGGCAACTTTAAGACATGTGGACTTCAACTACCAGAATTCCAGGTTGGCTGAGCAATTCTGGGCACTGAAGTCCACGTGTCTTAATCTTGCCAAGGTTGAGATACAGGTTTTTTTATCTGCCTACCATGAAAGTTGCCAGATGGGAAGCTCCGTGTATGTTTGGAAACCTTGTAGAACCTAGCCCAGGTTCCAATTAAAAAGCTCTGCACAAACCTTCCTATATTAATTCTCTTCCCATCCCCACATTCCAACTTCAGCAACTCTGTGCAAGAAACTTTTTGATGTCTCCTGCATGATCATGGCTTTTGCAGCAAAATGGAAGCAGCAAACATGTGACACAAAGCTATCACCGTTTCTAATGTGTTGATTCCCCAACCCTTTAAGAAAATGGAGCATGTTAAAAGGAATTTCCATCCCCACAGTATTACAAAGCCAGCTAAGTGATGCACTAGACTTGGTCTGAAAATCCACACATATTTAATTCCATAAATAGCTTGGAAGCAGGAGGGAGACTAAGCTAGAGCAACATAATTCTTCATCATAGCTTTGCAAGCTTAACAGCAGCCCCACTCCTAAGACATGCTTGGAAAAGACTCACAAAATAAATGATCTTCTAGTTACAGAAGTATTGATTTTCGCCCACATCCAGTAATAAAGAGCAAGTCACCTGTAGGTAAAACTGTTGTAAAATACATTTTATACTCTATTAGTTCAAGAAAGAGAGATTGCTATATGCAGCTGAGAGAGAAAGGGAGAGAACAAAAAATAATAATAAATACTTTCTGATAAGAGGAGATATATACTTTCTGGCACTTGATGAAATAGTAAAGCTTTTTTTTTTTTTTTTACCAGAAACTTTTACCAAGCAGGTTTCTGGAAAGAATAAGTGTTTTAAACTCTATCATTACATCATTGATGGAAAAAAAGAATCACCTAAAAAGAAGGGATTCATGATATAATAAAGAAGCAGGGCCTCCAAAACATGACAAAAGATTATTCAGAATAACAGCCACATAAATAGTAATCATACTCAACTTAAAGGTACAGGTAAAGGTTCCCCTCACATGTACGTGTCAGTCATTTCCATTTCTAGGGGGCAGTGCTCATCTCCATTACAAAGCCGAAGAGCCAACACTGTCCGAAGACATCTTTGTGGTCATGTGGCTGGCAGGACTAAATGCCAAAGTCACACAGAGTGCTGTTACCTTCCCACCAAAGTAGTCCCTATTTTTCTACTTGAATTTTTACATGCTTTTGAATTACTAGGTTGGCAAGAGCTGGGACAAGTAACAGAAGCTCACTCCGTTACGCGGTGCTAGTGATTCAAACCACCAAACTGCCGACTTTTCTGATCAACAAGCTCAGCATCTTAAAGCCCTGTCCCACTGCACTTACGGATGCAAAGAGGATGTAAAACATTAAAAAAAGCTTGCCATCCATTGGAAAACACTATGCATCCGTTGTGTACTCATTGCATACGTATTTCATACACTCTATCTGTTGAGGATCCGTCCACTGTGATTTCATCTGCGCAAGAAGTTTTGAGCTGCACAAAACTTTGTGAACGGATGAACTTTCCGCTGTGTATGATGGAACTCCGCGACATACGAGCAACAAACGTTCTATGTCCGTTTGTCTATCATTATGTCTATCATCCGTTACACGTCCGCTGTATCCTCTCTGCATCCTCTGGGCATCCTCGCAACTCACATCCGCTGCAGCTGAAAACGGAAAGAGGGAGGAAACAAAAGGTACACAGAACGTCTACACAGCATTAATAGCATGGAAATAGAAAGGATGCGTTTGCATCCAATATACATCCACGCGGCATCCCCTTTCTTTCCTTTAGGCGTACGTGATGCATCCGCTTCATCCACTATGCATCCGCTTCGAAATTCTCCCCCAGAACCCCTTCAGAGGTGTCATCCATTTCCATCTGCTAGGCTTCCTATGAACATCCATTTAACATCCCCACTATATACTACCCACGTCCGTTCTTTTCCGTTCTGTTTATGCAAATTTTCACCACTTTTTGAAGTGGATGACAATGGATGCAGCCACCCACGAAATTTTGCTCATCAGCTGTGTCCTTTATGCATACGTTTTGCATCTGTCAGCCAGTGGGACTTAGCCTTTAGTCCCTGAGCTACTGTGTTCCTAATAGTCAACTTAATCCATGGCAAAAGTAGGATATGACATGCATCTCTGCTTGATATCTTTATTAAGATGCATTAAACAAAACAAAGGTGACCTTTTTCTTTTCTTCATTTGACAAGACATGATCAAAAAGCAGGGATGGGGAAGATATAAGAACTCCCAAAACTAAGAAATGAAATTGTGGATATTGCAGCTGTAATGGACTGTTATGGACTGAACGCAAACACAGGACCTATTTATTGATTTATACTCAGATGAAAAGGATCCCAGAGTTGTTTATAAGTTGGTGTGGTGGAGGAGCAGCACCTTAAAACACATTACGACAAAAATGTTTTTAAAATTAACACATGTACAAAGGAAAATTATTCTGAAATATAAAGGCAATGTTGTTAAGGGCAACCATGGAGGACAGTACCTGCTAATGCAAGGAGCTCCCCAAAATTCATATTTCAAAAAACCTTTGAAAAATGATGAGTATTCATTTCATCATAAATAGATAGTAACTACCAATGTGTGAAAATTAATTTTTGTGCTGCACAAAGGCGTTTTATAGGTTCTTTATTGTATTACATATAGTAGATGAGTGAATATATGATGAAACACAACTTTCCATATACATCATTTCTACTCTTGGGTAATTCAGTTTGACTTGCTATTCAGTGGTAAATTCTTTGGTTACTTTTTTATTGGTGCCTATCAGACAAATAATACTATGATTTCTAGGTATATGTTTCAAAGGAGAAAAGAATCATAACTACATCATAGGAAAAATATCAAGGGTTATGTGTAAATGTAGGTGCAAGTAGACAAAAAATGAAGGCTGTGGGAATTCTTGTGCAGTAACTTATTTTTTTATGTGGCAATAAGTGTAACTCAAAAATGCATTTGCACGCTTCTTTCTCTGGTGACAAACATGACTAAATAAAACTATCTAGGAAAGAATGAAGGACTTAGTAAAACTCAGTGGTGATATAGATCAGGGATCTCTAACCTTGGCAACTTTAAGCCTGGAGGACTTCAACTCCTAGAATTCCCCAGCCAGCTTTTTTTGCTGGCTGGAGAATTCTGGGAGTTGGAATCCTCCAGGTTTAAAGTTGCCAAGGTTGGAGACCCCTGATATAGATTATATATGGCCAGTCCTACCTAATCTTTCTGACATGAGAATCTTTGACTTTGCAATGGTGACAAATATCTGCAGCTCAGTTTACAATGAGGGTGAGGGTTCATTTTCCAAGTTACATACACAATAGTGCAGAAATCCACAGCCACACTCAGCCAGGAATTATCCAGAACCAAAGACAAAATACAAAAGGATGAGAGAAGCAACATAATCTACAACATCAACTGTAACCGTTGCAACCAATTCTATGTGAAACAAACTTCATGTTAATTAAAAATCAGAATCTATGAACCCCAGCTGGCAGTCACAATCCGAAATCCTGAATCTCCACCCACACCAACACGAAACAGCACCAGTTCAATTGGAGCAACACAAAAATCATTGGCCACATTCAGGGGTGGGATTCAAAATTTTTAACAACCGGTTCTGTGGTATGGCTTAAGCCCATGTCTCACTGCCCAACGGATGCAAAAAGGACACAGCAGACGAGCAAAATGTTCCATCCGTTGTTATCCGCTCTCAAAAGGGGCAAAAATTTGCATAACTGGAGCGGATAACAAGGATGCGGGGAGGACGCAGGGCGGATGCAAAGCGGATGCGGAACGGAAGCCCAGCGGATGGAAGTGGATGGGAGCGGATGGCGCAACCGCAGGGCTTCCGGGGGGGGTCTCAGCAAAGCGGACGCGGAATGGATACAGCGGATGCACAGTGGACGCCGAACGGATGAAGCGGATGCACAGCGGAAGCCTAATGGATGCCTGGCATTAATTGCTCATGCGGGGAGGATGCATTGCGTCAGCCCCACGGATATAACGGAAGCATTGGGAGACAGGCTGAAGGAAGCATCCATTAAGCATCTACCATTCTGTCTTGCCACTCCACTGCTCCAGTTGGGGAGTTGCACCATTGTCTCAGGAGGTTGCGCTGTTTCTTCGCTTCATGTGAGGCTCTGTTGGGGCCTTGCACATCCTCAGTGTCGATCAGGTTTCACCCTTGCCTCCATTCCCCAGGCTCCATGTCCACATTGCCTTGCTGGAGGTCCACGAGCCTGTTCTGCAAGACTGGGTAGCGGGTGCGCATGAGATTGTGCAGGATGCAGCAAGCTTCCATGATCCTCCTCACGGTCTCTGGGCGATGCTGCCTGGTGGAGAGAAGTACCTGGAACCTGTTGGCCAGGATGCCAAAGGCGTTCTCTACCACCCGCCTTGCCCTGGACAGCCTGTAGTTGAAGATCCTCTCTTCACGGGTGAGGAGTCTGGAAGTGTAGGGCTTCATGAGGTAGGTTCTGAGGGAGAAGTCGTCATCCCCCACGATGAAGTAGGGCACATCTTGTGTGTCGTTGGGCAGGGGGTCTGGATCTGGGAATCCCACGATGAGGTTGCCTTCCAGCTCCCCCTTGAGGTGACTGGAGTTGTATACCTGGGCATCTGAAGATGAGCCGTTGCCTGAAGCATCGATGTACATGAACTTGTAGTCAGCATCGACCATGGCGAAGAGGATGATGCTGAAGAAGCCCTTGGAGTTGAAATAAGTGGACCCTGAGTTAGGTGGAGCTTTGCAGGCCACGTGCTTGCCATCTATGGCTCCAACGGTGTGTAGTAAGTTCCACTTCTGATACCACTGCTCTGCAACTTTCTTCCATCCTTCTTCAGTGGAGGGGTACTGGAGGAGCTCCTCCTTGTATTCTTCGATGATGGCCTGCACTACTTCTCTGACCACAATGCTGATGGTGTTGGATGGCACCCTCCAGCCGTACTGCATGCTCCTGTAGGAGGTCCCTGAGGCCAGGTGGTGCAGAGTGAGTGCCACCTTGAGCCAGGTTCCAGGCTGGGCCGGAAGCTGGTGTTTGCCTTGGTCAACCTGGGTGTCAGCCGCTCCACAACTTCGTCAAACATGGCTGGAGGCATCCTCATGAAGTTCTGGAACACCCGAGTGTCTTCGTTCCTGAGCTCCACCATCAGCTTGTTGTACAGTCCGTCCTCTGCTCTTCTGGCGAACCATCTTCAGATCCAGACTCTTTTTGGGTGGCTCCTTTTCTTCTCGCAGTAGAGTTCACAGAGCCTGCAGATGGCTTCGCACTGTTGCAGAATGATGGTGGCTGCCGAAAGGACTTTGTTACAATCCACGGTGGACATGACTGGATGCTGTGGAAGAAGAAGAGTCAGATGAAGGCTGCAGAGGTCTGCACCACTGGGCTGCTGTTCTGAAAGTGCGATGCAGGCAAGTTGCTCCCCCTTTTTATAGGCAGTATAGGTTTTCCACTAGGCATCCTCTAGGCATCCTCTAGACATCCTTAATATCCGAGATAGGTCCCCTCTGCAAACATTTTTTCTGTTTTAAACGCTTTGTTTCCTTTCTGCATCCACTAGGCATCCGTTCTGCATCCGTTCCGCGTCCGTTCCGCTTCCTCCC
>BLBF01000020.1:45147774-45361998 GCA_015471245.1 Laticauda colubrina
GGAGGAGGAGGAGGAGGAGGAGGAAGTGGCGAGGATGCTTCTCTGTCGGGGACCGAATCCTGACAGGATCCAGGGACAAACTTTTCCTCCTTTCCCACCAACCCCGCGGGACGGTCCCGAGTCCGGGCTCCCTCGTGGAAGTCGCTGCCAGCCCTGAAGCGGAGGCAGTTCCTTGCCATTTGAACGAGCCTGCGACTCCTCTGGGCTCCGGCTTGACTTCATTTGGAACAGATTAGTTCTGTTCCATAACTATTCCCCACCCCCACCCACCCACCCTTTTTTTTTTCCTTGTCCGTTCCCCCTTTTTCTTTTAGGTAAAAAAATGAGAGAAATCTCTTGCCTCGCTTTTCAAATGTAATGTTTTGCAGATGGTTAGGGGAAAAGCACACATTCGTTTGGTTAAAAGTTATTTCCCCCCCCTCCTCCCCCCTTAGCGAGGAGGCGGGGAACGCGGTTGGTTTTAATATTCAGCTTCGAGCCTTCAAAATTGTCAAAATGTCGTGGCTCCCCTTTGAACTCATTTCCACGCACTCCGTAGGAGTGAAAATGAAAAAGAGTTCAGACTTTCCTTCCGTTCTCCTTGTTTTATTATTGACTTGTGGGGCGCTTCCCTTCTTTTTTTTTTTTTTCCTTTTTAAAAACTTTTTACTTCCTTGCCAGGCGTCCCATCCATTTGCCAAAGGGCGCAGTTAAGAGTTCAGCGCTTCCATTTGTAAGCTTGCCCCATTTCATCCCTATTTACCCTAACGACGTTTTAATAAGCTAAACAGCCGAGGGAGGCCACGAGAGACAGGCTTGGAGGCGGAGGGAAGCGGAGCCGGAGGCGAAGAGATTAAGTCAAGAGAAAGAAAGCTGAAAGACGAATATTTCCCCAGCAGCAGTATGCAAGAGTGGGAGGGAAGGGGGGCGGGAAAGGATTTTGTTTCTGATCTGGATGGGAATGTTAAAGAGGATTGAAAAGGCCACTGCGTGGAAAACTCCATCTTAAAGCGAGGTTGGACTAGATGGCCTCGGGGGACCCTCTCCCAATCTGTTTCTAGCACGGGTGTAAATCTTGGCAATACAGTAGGGGGGGAGTGCTCAGCCTGTGCAAGGGTTGAATGGGTCTCGCTTTCAAGTATTTAGGTGGCCAGGGATTGCAGGCCCACGCAGGGAGAGTTTGGTAACGTGGACCTTGTCGCCTTGTACTTAAGCGCGAGTTTTTCGGGAAGCGTGTTTTTATTGGTTCTTTCCTGGGAACTTCACCCTGTCTCCCCTCCGGCAGCTCCTCTTTAGCCCCCACCCCCTCAAATTCAGGAAAGCGATGGGACATGGCATTGCTGTGACCCGGGGTTGATAAATTGGAGGCTGACCAATACAATCCTGGTTGAGCTTCCATTAAGCTGCGAACCCGCACGGAGATCCGCCTGCGTATTTTTCGAGTCAAGAGACTACACATGCATCTCGGCCACCGCCTCCCCTGGGGCCCTTGGATAATGGATGAACCAGGGTGGGAAAAAGAGGAGCGCGTATGTGTGCGCGCGTGGAAGGCGCACCGCAATTCATTCCAAGCCACCAAGAATTGTTTGGCCAAAGGATATTCTTCCCTCCCTATTCCCGGGTACCTTTAAAAAAAAAGAAAAAGACAATAATATGGTTTAAATACCCAAGTCCTGGAATAGCTGTGGGGTATTTAAATCTCTGTTAAATCGAGGCAAACGAATATTTGCGAGTATGGACAGGGGAGTTTGGGAACAGGAAGCAAACAAGTTTTCTTTCCTATTTTGCATTCATTAATATTGTCTATGATGTCGTGAGATCCCCTTGTCTTTACAAAACAAAAAATCTGCTTCTCCAATTACTTGAACGTTAATCCGGTTGTTGAAGGTGGATCTAACTGCCAAGTAAGAAACACTCTCTACTCTAACACACACACACACAATACCTGCCACGGAGTAAGTCACATCCAACACAGTGTTTGAATTAGTCTACAATCTCAAACTTTGAAGAACACGGGAACAGATTTTCCACATAAAAAGTGTTAATGTTGCACAATTGCTACAGTTGCACAGGCCTTTTAAAAATAATTTATCTTTCTGATAAGTTAGAAGCAGAAGCAAACAAAAATGAGTTCTTGAAGAGGTGGGAGGGGAGCAGGCTCTGTTTATTTTCAGTAAGGGCATAACAATTCTTAGTCCGTCTTTTTCCCCTGTTTCCAAAGATTTAAAGTCATGCTTGCTGAAGAAAGGGCAAAAATCTGTATAAAATGTGCAAAATAACTCTTGGAAGTTGATGTGCAGTAAAAGTTGGTTAACTAATTTCATATGTCAAAACATTAATTGCTCATATTTCTCAGCCATTTCCATGGAATTAATAAACCTAGCTCCGACTGATTTAAAGTTGGGGTTTTTTTGAAGCTAAATTGAGGAAAGTGAAATTGAACATGAAATAAGGGCCACCTACTAAGATTTATACATTTGGTTTTTTTGTTTTTTGTTTTTGTTTTGCTAGGCAATCCTAGAGGTGAAACCTTGTCAGTTTATATTGGGTGAAAAGAAGAAAAACAAATAAATAACTGATCAATACCTTTCTTATCACTCAAATGACATCTAGAATGGCCTGTTTAGAGCAAAAAACAAAAAAAATGTATTCAGAATTCTTCTGGGTGGCATTACAAAACTTATCTCCTGCCTCATGTTTTCAAAGCATGGTAGGAATCTTTTTTTTTTTTTTCCCCACTTATAGCAAAGTGGCCCAAGACCCTCTCCTGCTAAGAAAGGGTTTCCATCTACAATGCTGAAGGAAAGGCAAAAATCTGTATAAAATGTGCAAAATAACTCTTGGAAGTGCCTTGGACCCGCAGAGCGCCGGCCAGAAAGACCTAGCCCCAAATTCTCTTCTGCACTGCGTTTGGAAAGATTCCTGCCTTGGAGAATTGGAAAGCCTGCACATCTTTTTGGTTCGCGCCAGTACAAATACTTCCAACTGTTCGGCCTTGGATCCCCATGAAGAATTTCATTTTCAGCCCACTGGCGCTTTCCTCCCTCCCTTCCCATCGGGTAGGCCTGGCACGAAACGCGAAGTCTCGGTCTGAATTTCCCCTGACTTTAGACGACGCGAGTCCCTCGGATTTCGACGAAACTCGCTCCGCAGCAAATCTGTCTCCAAATTGATGCCTTGCGTCGGAATCGGGTCTTGCTGCCGGGTCCGAGGAGGAGCGAATTGCTCCAGAAAGGGCCAGGACAGGCAAAAGCCAGAAGGCCACAGAAGCAATTGGGCTCCTCTCCTCAGGAATGCGCTGAGCCAATCGACCCACAACTTACTTCCCGAAGTCTGATTTGCGTTTCCTCCGGCACTGAATCTCCGTTTGTGATCCGGTTCTAGGAGAAAGGGACTCTGGATCAGCGAAGCCCAAATCTCGGGTGGAAATCGCTGGAATCCCGGCCACTGTTTGACGGGACCGAGTTGACATCCTCAACTCCCACCCCTTTCACACACGCGCTCTATCCGGAGAAGAACTTAGAAAGGAAACCGACTCGTTTCTGCACCTAGAACGAAGCGTGGAAATGTTCGCTTCTCAGACCAATGTGGTCGGAGCAAAAGGTTTAGGGAACTCCAGTGGGCTCTTATTCGAGACTGAGCGAAAGAGAAGGCGAAGTAGTAGGTTGAGGGGGAATAGGATCGTGTGTAGTAGCTATCTGCAAGAGTATTTGCGGCTTTTACCCTTGTAACAATTTACAATAAATTGTAACAATTTACTCTAAATTGTCACTCAGCCAAGAACTTGACCCGGTCCATTTGCCACGACGACGCGAGTTGTTCTTCCTAGTCAGGTTCCACGCCAACTTCCTCTTCTCTCCGACTCTGTAACTCTCGCTGCGTTTGTCACTGCCGTTGCGTAACAGTTTGTTATTGGGGGAGGGCATATTTTTAGCCCCTAGTTTAACGCAGGATTTAAAAAAAACAAAAAAAACTATTGGTACCAACCCAATACAAAATAATCAAAATTGCTTTCCCACGCTGAAGTGCCTGGTCGTTTTTAAAGCTGCTTATAGCTGTGCCAAAGGGCTGCAGGGATCACCTGGGCTGAAGGGTGCTACTTTGAAGGTCTTACGTCCTATTTGTTGGCCCAGATTGCTATATTAACCTGGCAGGCGATCCAGATAGGAGTTTCTCACCCAATGGGCAACGCTATGCACGTTTCCTTCCTAGGGATTTCTGACTTCTTGTACCTCCCCGCCATTCAGGGACATACTGTAGCCTCCACCCAGCCAAGGTTCCATGAAAAGCTGACGGCTATCGTCACTCCAGGTAGAGTTTATGGACAGGTTCATGTTCTTAGCAGCAGAAAGAAATAATTCCTCACCATCTTCTTCCAGGATGTTCCCCCACACACACACACTACTTGGGATTTCTTGGTGGTCTCCCATCCAGATATTATCTAGGCCTAATCCTACTTGCTTAAGCTTTGCAAATTCAGCGAAGGTCAGCTACATGTTGCTTTTTGCTATTACTTCTCGGGAGTCAAGCCCGAGAAGTGGGGGTGGGGGGATGACTTTTATAGTCAGAACATGGCAGCCCGACTCGACCTGAGAAGAGAACTGAGAGTGAGATAGTTTTGTACAAAGGAAAAATGATGGTCTCACACATCCTGCCCTCAGCAAACCTACACATACAACCACAGTCTTTTGTCATTGCAATCCTATGGCAACTCTTTGGGGCCTAAAATACGTCTCAGTCCTGACCATCTCATTCTAAAGTTTCATTTATTTATTTATTTTTAAGTCCTCATTTATTTGGTGAGTTAGTTAGCTAGAACTTCGCGTTGTCCTGTTACTTCGGAGCAGTCCCGCTCCTTTGGATAAAGACGCCCGAATGCGCTTTTCGAGCTTTTTCCTTGCGCTGGACAAGCTGCAAAAGCGAAGCGCCTCCGCCTTTCAGTTCCCTTTGGTTGATTCTTCAAATTTCCTATGTAAATGACAGTAATAAATATCTAATCATGTCCCGCAGCTATCTGCGGCTTTCTGAGCCGCCCTCATTAATGAGACATAAAGCAAAGGGTTGGAGGCGTGGACAGAATCCCTCACCATCCCCAGCTGGGTAAAGTAAACGGCTTGTAAAGCCCCGCAGTTGCAAGCGATTCCAAAGGAGGGGAAGGGAGGACGGGCAGAGATCCGCGCACAACGCGTTTGCCTTTCGAGAAGGCAGTAGTTCAGGAAAGCCTCGGCGATTTCTTAAGACACCCCTCTGTGCAAGTGATCTTGGCAACGGTAGGAAAGTCGCTTTAAAAAACGCCTTCCGGAGGGACATTGTTCCCCTACCCCCTTTGGTGAATTCTCCGCTTGCCGTTCTCCTATTTTAAGTACCAATACTATTTTAAGTACCAACTCAACCCACCTGTACCTGCGTGTTTCGCAGAAGGTGTTTCTAAATCGTCGCACGTGGACTTAAAACCGCTTCGAGAAGGTTGCAAAGCATAGTGAAGTGGCGTATAAGTCTACGTGCTGTTACTCCGGGCCCGGGGAAGGTGCTCGGAACAAAACTGGGATTTGAGGGGAGCTCCATAGGTGCGGTGCGTTTGCCTGTCCCGATTTCAACCGAGTGGGGCGGATAGAGAGAAAAGCGGAGGCCTTGGGCTGGTTCCGTTCGCAGAGGAATTTCCCAGCGGATTCAATTCCTTTTTGCTTTCATCCAGAGAATCTCTTGAAAACCGTCTCCAAGTTATCAGGTACAAGACCGCGGACCGCTCACGCAACGGCGTCTTTTGCTCAAAGGATGTTTGGCAGTCTCTTTTTGGAACAATGAAAGCACTTCGGACGCTATCAGTTGCTGGTGTCGGAAGGTGCAGCGAAGGAAGGAAGGTTAAAAGTTTGCCTGTGACCCACCCAGTCAAACAATGCAAGGTGTGGACTTTTTCAGAACTCTTATTCTATTCAGCAACACACACACCCTTCCCACCCGCCCATAGTCGGGGAAGACTGACGGATGGGCGAGCTCTTTAACGCCCAAATAGGCGACTAAGAAGTTAGAAAGGGGGAAAGCGATGAAGAACCAAAAACTTGAAAGAAAAGGAAGAGGAAGGGGGAGAGGGAAGAAAGCAGTAAGTAAGGAAGATCCAAGTGAAGATGAAGAGTAAATGAAACGAAACCCACAACACCATGAAGAAGCAACAAATACAGAGAACTAGGCATATTTAGGGATCCAGCGATGGGAAAAACCTTAGTTTTGAGCCAAGGGAGAGACAGTTCTCTTGAGATAACTTTTTATTTCTTCTCAACCATTTCTTCTCAACCAATTGATGTCCAGTCAACAGTTTGGCTCCAGAACAATGCATTGACCCAGAAAGCATACTTCACTGCCAATGGCAGGTGGTGTGTGTGTGTGTGTGTGTGTGTTTGAACTAAGTCTGAAATTAAAGCATATGAGTTTGAAATTTCTCTTAAAACTAAACAAATGGAGTGATCACATTCTCTCCAAATGCATCAGTCACGCTACATTAAACAGCAGAGAGCTAATTATCCCAATTAGGAGGCTGATTTATAATTAATGGCTTGGACCAAGTGATAATTGGATGTTAATGGATAACAGTTTTGTCTGGAAGTAACCTCCACGTTTCCCCAAAGGCAATCCTTCCCTTCCTTCCCTTCCCTTTGCTCACAGCAAATGAAGGTGTGGGGGAATCATATGAAAAAGGAAGGAAAGTGTTTCCAGTTGCTTTAAAAGGAAACTTAACAGGCAAGAATAAAAGAGGCTAAGTGAATAGTTTCCTTTCTATATAATGCTAGAACTGGAAGGAACCATATGGTATCCAATTTAACATATTTTCCACTTACATGGGTTGTTTTTCCCTCCATGATACATAAAGCAATGCAACTCTTAACATACTTGTGTCCCATTTATATTTGAATTTCCTCATCAGTCTTTCATTTTAAAAAAAATATTCTTGTGACTGACAGAGCAAAACTGAAACTATTTTTAAATACTTGGATAGGGCCATATATGAGCAATATTAAAACTCAGCCACTCAATCCCCCAGATTTAAAATTTAATATCTCCAAACAATACATGGACCTTACTTTGAAGTAAATATCTGGTGGTTACTGAAACTTACTAAAGTATTTTCAGATCAGAGTTTACCTACCTAGTCTTTTTTGGCTCATGCATGTTTGGATTCCATAGACTGGTTCCTGACTTTGAAATTTAGAATCTTTTGTTTTGTTTTCTGAAAGGGAAAAGATAAGACAATTTCCTTCAGTACATGGAAGAGTAAGGACAAATGAAAACAGGTCCTTTATATCGGCATGGTGCAATAAAATATTGTTGAAATATGATCTTAACTGAAGGGTTGAGGTATCCCAACCTTGCTATTTCATAGAATTGTAAAATATATGGGTTGGGAGGGACTACAGAGATCATCCATCTCAACCCTATGTCTAGTATTACAACACTATCAGATGGCACTTGACTTGCAATAGAGCAGAGTCCACCACCTTATGAGACAATCTGTTCTATTGTTGAACAGTTTGTACCATTTGAAGATATTTTTTTTCTCTTATGATGTCCAACCAAAATCTGCTTTCTTGTAAATTCAGGATTTCTTGTCTGGCTTCTGGAACAACCTTGAATAATTCTGCCCCGTTTTCTACACAGCATTCTTTCAGATACTTGAAGATAGCTACTACTAAAGGGCTTCCTAACCAGCAACTTCTTGTAATAGTTCCAGGAAAATACTGTATATCTTCTGAAAGTGCCCATTCTGGTTGTGCGTGAACAAATACAAAAGTGTACTTACAGTCACAAATCATGCACATTTGCTTTTGTCAAGTCAGTGAATTAAAGTGTTAGACTTGGGGGGATCTGGGTTCAAATCTACCCTCTGACAGGAAGACCTTCTCTCTCTCAGCCCAACTCTGCAAAAAAAAAAGGCAAAAGTATCATTCATGGGGATAATATGAAGAGAAACTCCCATAGTGTGAAGCACCTTGCAGGAAATCAACCTAACAAATATTTATATCCTTCCCAATTCCTTTTTTGTCCTGTTTTTCCTTTATAGTAGTACAGATATCTCACCAGAATATCTCACTGTAAGATTGTGAATTTCACTTAACAGGAGCTGTTATTAAAGCACATCATGCTGGCCATCTCACCACAAATGTGCCTTACCAGTAAGCTATAGCTAATGGGTGCCTGAGATTCCATGCTCCAACTATCAGAGGACAGAGACCTCTCTGTCCCATTTGTGTCTATGGTACCTGTCACAGCATAAGGCCTATTAGCTGTGCCCTTAAGGGACAATAATAAAGACTACCCAGAAGGCTCCTTTTAGGTTAGGGGAAGTGGACATTGGCAGGAGAAGCCAGGAATATTTTTATTTTTAACACAGCATTGGTCTCTGTAGCCTGTGGATAACTGTAATGGGTTTTGTCCCTAGAGTCATCAATCTCTCCTAAACACCAGACACATCATAACAAAAGCTAGAGAAAAACATTCAGTAGTGTCCAAGCCCAAATGAAGACTTCTGGCTATAACCAGCAGTCTTTTTTTTTTTTTTTTTGTATGAGGGTCAGGATCAAATTGATCAAACCCAAACAAGCCAATCCATCTGCGTGGATGCTGCTGGCTGCTGGAACAAAGTTCGAGATGAATGGCCTGGAGTTAAGAAGTCAAAAAGCTGCACTAAGATACCCAAACACAACAGGCAACGCTTTAGCCATTCATCACTTATTTAATAGTTCTCTGTGCTGCTGCTCAGAGCAGGATTTGCAAACCAGTGGCTTTTCTTTTTTAAAAATGTATATAAGCAACCAAAACGTTATTAATGAGATATGCTTTCCAATAACAAATCTATCTTGGATTTCATTGATTAAAAAAAAAATCTTGAGATTTCAGAATCACAGATCTCTCCAATCCATACTTTTAGGCTTCTGGTTTTCATGCTTCAAGTGTTAATAACATGAAATATGGAAAATAAATAACTGAAACATTCACTTGTCGGTATGCTGTGGTGGAATTAACACGGGGTTGCCAATCTTGAGTGACCTCAGAAAGGTAAGCAGCACTGGACCTAGTTGGTATTTGAAACACCAGGAAAAACCAATGCTGTGTTCTTTTATAAGGATATTCACAGAATATGGTTTAAAAAAGTTAAAATGACAGCCATGAAAGTATAATAGAAACTGTCTCTGGTTTTCATGCACATAGGCAGGCTCCATACAAAACCAGACCATGTTCGGTTGCACTGGCATTGCTACTATTTTGATTTTTTTTTTTTTTGTCCACACTCTGCAAATATCCTTGCTAGCCAAGGCTGGAAGTAAAATGAAAAAGAAAACTACGTAAATGTCAGGTGGATTTGATATTGTCCTTTCATAATCTGGTCTTCAACTTTATTTCCTGAAACTTCTGCACGCTAGTTGAAGCCATTGGAGTTACCATCTCAACCTTTAAAAGCATGATGCAATAACAGCCTAATTGTAAACTGATCATGTCAGTATGTTTTTCTTTCTGTATATATAGAGAGAGCTTGTTTGATAAAGTGATTAAGGTATCAGGCCAGAAACTGGGAGAGTGTGAGTTCTAGTCCTGCCTTAGGATTAATCCAGCTGTGTAACCTTGGACTGGTCACTTTCTCTCAGTCCTTGAATGAGGCAATGACAAACCAGCTCCAGAAAAAAATTTTGCAGGGACAAGTCCAGGCAGTCACCAGGAATAAAAAAATAAACTGACTTGAAGTTCCAAAAAAGTAAAAACATTGCTACATATAGAGTGAGTGTTCCATTTTAATATAGAAACAAGTTTCTGCCCATCAACAGCTAAAAATGCTCTAAATGAGGGTGATTTTTGCTCATTCAATATATGGCAGAAGAAAATATGTTGTTAGGTCATTACTCTGCTTCTCTTTGGAAAAAGAACAATATCTTGTTTACTACTCAGACTCCATACTGTAATCAGCTCCCTGATATTAATGGAATTTACTTGCAAGAAACTAGGATTAAGATTGTGGTACCATATTCATTTTAATCCAAGAAATTGGACCTAATCCATATTTGAAATCAGTATATAAAAAGCAGAGCCTTTTATTTATTTTTAAATGCAAAGTAATAATACTAATTCCATCCATATAGACCATCTCCCTAACAGGTTCTAAGATAGCAGGGTTATGGTAATGTACAGCTGAGTGTTTAATCACATATGTGAAGACAGGAACAATCTGATTCACATAAATAAAAAGGAGGTGGTTGAGGGCAAATAAAACTTAAGTGAAAAAATGAAGGAAACAGTCACTTTAAACCTGAGGAGTGCAAAATTATTGCCCAAGTAAACAAGCCTCTACTGGCAAAGTAGATTATCCTTTTCATCTGAAATGTCTGCATTACTGACATGACTATTGTGTCTAAATAGAAAGGAAAACATGCCATTTGATTCTAGGTAATACTCATAACAGATTCATCCTGCTGCAGCCAATTTTTTCCAGTTTTCAAAATCCTTGGATGCTAAGAATTACTTCCGTGTTTGTTCGGTGTGAATTCCTTTGTTTGATTTCTGGACCAACCTACATTCGGATCTTAAATACATAGGATTTTGACCAGAGTTAGGCATATTTCCAATAGACTCCTTAATTTTGATGACAGATTTCTAACTAGAAAAAAGTTTAACCCTAATCCTTGAGGTCATCACTATTAGAAAAGTGTCTAAATCTTGCTTAATTTTTGCTTTTATGTTACTGTTCTGCACATTTTCTCCTATCTGTTTACGCTTGATTATTATAAGCATATAATAATTCATAAAAGACAGTGATTTATTTCCTGAAACCTCTTTCATGGTACTTTTATAGAGTACATTTTGTGAAGTGACAGATTATATGATAACAAAAGGAGCAAACATTCACTGCTAATTGGACAATCCTTATATTTCTTTGAAACAAAAAATTCAACAGGAAAAACAAGCATAACATTGTTATAACTGAGAGGCCAGATGGAACCCAACATAAGAATAAAAAATGAAACAATCACAATGCCCCATGTGCTTTTTAATTTGCTTCCATGACTTTTTAATATGCTTGTCCTATAAGTCAAGCTTGAATAACCAAATTCAAATTTGCACAAAAGCAGCTGAATTAACAAAGTAGACGAAGAAATTATATCTAGAGATTCAGTATAGATTGTCTGTTGCCCACTTTCCTTTTATATCATGATAGATTTCATGCTTGTACAACAATTTTGTTCTTCGTAACTGCTAACAAAAATAATTTATTGTGTTCTTCAAGGAAGATCCCAAACATTGTGGAGGTTTCTAGGTATGTTATAGAAAATGTTCAGTTTGTGTTGGCCATCAGTAATATTGCAATACATGGATTGCGAACCTTCCTCAAATTGTCACCTACCTATAATTCCTACTGGTTTGTATGAATGTTTGGAGGATGCCAGTTTGAGGAAAATTAATATAGAACATGTGTTATGATGCATTGTTCATCACCTGGATTTCTGGGAAAAAAAATAGCTTAAATCCAGGAAACCTCATTGCTTACAGAAGGCAAGGTCAGGCTCACTGTCAATGAGCATATGTAAAAATCCATATCCACACTTAGGACTCGTGACTAAAGAGGCACTATATGTGCCGAAGTTATTATATCTACAGAAATGTGCACAAAAGCTCCCGGAATGGACATAGGGACTACCTCCACATTAGCACCATGTGAAATGTTTAATCTAAAATCTTGCTTGTTTCTAGTGAAATATATCTTGTTTATCTAGTGAAATATTTCACTAGTTTTCTAGTGAAATATATCTTGTTCATTTTGATTCTTTGGAATTCCATATCATTGTTGCAAATTTATGCAACAATGAGATCACAATTAGTAGTTAGACTAATAGAATATGGGGAACTATTTGGAGAAGGATATAAGTACTGCAGAACTGAACCATCTGTCCAGCAACTAACACTGTCAAGATTTAAATTAACCTATTAAATGGAGTTTATATGGGTTTAATTACATGTTTGTGAGAAGAAACCTCCAAAAATGACCATGGTACACTGCTAAATGATGAGAAAATGAAGTTGCCTTTTATAATCATGTGCTATTTAAGGGTATAAATAAAGTTCATAGAATTCTGGTGACAATGCTATCTGGGTGTGATGAAAGTTGTAGCTGAACACTCTGCAAAAACATGGAAGATATTGGATAGAGGACAGCTGGAACAGGCATTCATTTCAGATACCCAGGTCTGAAAGAGGAAATATAGAAAAAGTAGTAGTTTAGGCTCTTGCCTTTATGGTTCGTAATAAAGTTGCATGCCTTTAAACATTTCATTCTACTGGGGCTGTTATAGAAATTTGCACACAGACCAAGCCAAAGCCTTAGTAAATTGGAAGAGCTGATTACCCATAATTCCAAATTATAGTCCATGCTTTAAGGTAGTGAAGACACCAATCCCAGTTAAGATCTAAAAATTGATTGTTTCATCATTTTGATATTCTGTGTGTGCATTTGGAGGGTCTCCCCGTACAATAATTTTTATGCCAGAAAGAGACAAGAAGAATGTATGCATTCATACATGTATGCATTCATGTATATAGCTTACTGCCATGATCTAGACTTCTTAAAACCTATTGAAAAGAACAGGAGATAAATTTGTGATAGGAAGTCATGTGAATTGGTTTAAATGTTCTTTGAATGATAGCTAATTTTGCTTGAAGTGTGTGATTCGGTAAAAAAAAAAGAAAAGACACCTCCAAAACTTGAGAACATGTTACAGGTTGTACCAGGCAGAAATGCAACTCCCTCCCACATTCCCCAAGATATACATCCAAATCTACAAGTATGAGTGCATATAGGTACATATATGTACTGGGGAAAGGAATGAGGTGGCTCAGTGGCTAAGATGCTGAGCTTGTTGATCAGAAAAGGTCGGCAGCTTGGCAGTTCGAAACCTAGCCCTGCATAACAGAGTGAGCTCCTGTTACTTGTCCCAGCTTCTGCCAGCCTAGCAGTTCGAAAACATGTAAAAAAAATGCAAGTAGAAAAATAGGGACCACTTTGGTGTGAAGGTAACAGCTTTCTGTGCGCCTTTGCCGTTTAGTCATGACAACTACATGACCACGGAGACGTCTTTGGACAGCACTGGCTCTTTGGCTTTGTAATGGAGATAAGCACTGCCCCTTAGAGCCGGAAATGGCTAGCACATATGTGCGAGGGGAACCTTTACCTTTACCTAACTATGTACAGGTATTCCTTGACTTACAACAGTTCATTTAGTGACCTTTCAAAGTTACAACGGCACTGAAAAAATGATTTATGACCATTGCAGCATCTCCATGGTCATGTGATCAAAATTGAGATATCTGGAAACTGACTCCTATGGTATTTAAAATGGTTGCAGTGTCCTGAGGTCATGTGATTACCTTCTGCAGCCTTCTGGATAAGTAAAGTCAATGGGGTAGCCAGATTCACTTAACAGTTCTGTTACTAACTTAACATTTGCAGCGATTCACTTAACAAAGTTGGCAAGAAAGGTTGAAAAATGGGGCAAAAGTCACTTAACAAATGTCTCACTGTGCAACAGTAATTTTGGGCTCAATTGTGGCCATACCTGTACATCCTTGCACATTTGTTTGGAAGTCAGACCTGTTGTACGAAAATAACTGATTAGAGGGTTACAACCTCATAACTAAAGTGACCATTTCTTCCTTCCATCTTTCTGAGAACTCTCTCCCTCTCTCTCTCTCTCTCTCTCTCACACACACACACACACACACACAATTTAAAACTTTTCTGATTTTAAGGCTTCGGGGGGGGGGGGTTAGAAATGTATGAAATTAGAATCCCAAATGCAACATAATATTGCCCCCATCCAGCCTACTAATGACATCTATCCTACTAAATGTGTTTAGCTGAAATTACCTTTGCTGCTACTTCTTTTCATGAAAATCTTTCCTTTGCCAAACCAGGAAAATGAAAAAAAAATGTAGACTGAGTTGTTATTGCATTTAAAGGTAATGAAAAGGGAGATTATTAAACACATGAAGAGCAAGAACGCCAACACGACTGCACTGGATTAACTTTATGTTAATTATACTTAAATATAGGAATTATTACATTTTTCTCCCTGGCTGCACTCACTAGTTTATCTTGTTTCTCTCTCAGATTTTGGAGAATGGCTCCCTGCACAGCAATCAGAGGTCAAGGGGGACATTTTCATCCTGCTTACTTCTGTCTCTCCTCTCCTCTGATTCTTTTGCTATGGATCACTTTCTCTAATTCTCTTCTTTCCCCATCGGTCATGTTACACATTGATGAAACCTTTCTCTTTGCCACACATTGTCAGGCAGGATTGGCTACGAATGACAGGAGCTGTAATCCAGCCCATCTACAAAGCAGTAGAGCAGTGTTAATCTGGATGTTATTCTGCATCTCTTAAAAAAAGACAAGGAAAGGTTCATACTTCCTCTGTTGTTATGCAATTCCACCCTCTACTCTTTTGAATACAGGGGCTATGCACACTTGATCTTTGACCAGAAAGCATCTTGACCTAAGGCTGCAATTACATCCACTTTTACCTGGGTAAACAGAAAGGAATAAAGTAGAAAGATACCGAGTGGAATTTACTTCAAAGTGGAAACATTTAGAATTCTAATATAAGGTTATTGTTCTTCATCAACAAGCAGATATGACTGAGTTGAGCAGGATTTACCACTGAATAGATATTCATAGGATTTCCCCATAAAATAAAGGTGCCAAAGAAATCAGAGAGGGTGATTCTAAACGGGAGCTTTTATGGGCTTTTGCAAACATTCACAGTGGCCAAGGCAGGAATGTTTCAAATGTAACGTTCAATATATTAGACCTGAAAAATGGACACTTTGGCAGAAGAATAGGAGCAATCCATTCTGAGTTCCTCAGAAATGGTCAGTATATAGAGTAATGCAAACTGGACTGTAAGACAAAATAAAATAAAATCTTTTCTTGAAAGGAAATGCAATTATATCATTGAAACCTTCTGAATAGCTCAACAATAATTAGCAATAGCAATAGTAGAATAGAATACTTTATTGGCCAAGTGTGATTGGACACACAAGGAATTTGTCTTGGTGTAAATACTCTGAGTATACATAAAAGAAAAGATACATTTGTCAAGAGTTGAGAATCATAAGGTATAACACTTAATGATAGTCATGGGGTACAATAAGCAATCAAATCGTAGTAGGAAACAGTCAATATAGTACTTAGACTTATAGACTGCTCCACAGTGCTTCACAACATCCTCTGGGTGGTTAAAACATCAGCCTATGCCCCCAACAATCTAGGTCCTTATTTTACTGACTTCTGAAGGATTGGAAGGTTGAGTCAACCCTGAGCCAATCAGGATCAAACTCCTGGCTGTGGGCAGAGTTAGCCTGCACTACTGAATTCTAACCACTGCGCTACCAGGGCTCTTTTAAGGTAATAGATTAAAATAATTGACATAAATGTGGCAGGATCTATTTATCCATTGCAGTATTACATTGGGAAAATAACTGCTAAAAGCCAAAGATCAAACAGTCTTGAATTCTAAGGTGCCAAAGGACCTTCAGAACCTTTTTTTCTTGAACCTCCCTGAACTGCCTTTTCTTAGATTAGACTGAACAGTTGAAAACATTCTGGAAGTTGGTTAAGAGGAAGTTGTTCTGGAGGGATATATTAACTTCATAATTGAGATGCCTTCATGTGAATTTTAATGTGAAACTCTTGCTTTAGAGTGAATCTTCTTATTTTTGATGAGTATCTTGTTATACCATAGACACTTTACTGTTTTGTACAGTGGATATTTTGTACAGTGGATATTTAATGCTGTATTTTTTGTGTAGTGCCAATCATTTAATGACTGTGCTGGTATATAAATGTAATAATTATCTAAAATATATTGAAATTTAAAATCGTTTAGCCAACCTACTGTCATGCCTTCTTTACCTCAGTAACGTTTCATATCTTAAAGGGAAATCTGTTGAGCACTGATTTATTGTACATATATAGTCTGGATGAATCTGAGGTATATCTGTAAATCTTATTTATATCCCTATGAATGTTATAATAGGGAATATTTCCAGAGATATCAAATATCCTCTGAAGAAAAGAGAACTTACGTTAGGGCTCAGAAATCATTTATATTGTGGGAATTGTGGAGACTTTAGACCTGAAAAATTTAAAACATCTTGCAGAAATAATTTATTTAGAGCCCTTCCACATATGGAAGTAATTGTCACTGTATGTGTTTGGTAACTGATGTCTCTAAGTGGACTATGTTTTTCACTTACTAACAAAAAGGATAATAGAGTGAGAGCAATGTTTATCTTGTATAGCAAGCAAGGGTAAAGAAATATTTCTGTTGAAGACCATAGCATTATCTTAAGGCTTTGGGGGTCCAGTGGAGATCAGAGGTCTCCAACCTTGGCCACTTTAAGGCTTGTGGACTTCAACTCCCAGAATTCCTCAGCCAGCTTTGCTGTGACCAAGGTTGGAGACCCCTGCCATAGATTACAGCCAAGATGGTGTAGACCTCTCTTTTTGCTGTTTCTGGCCTATCCCAAACCCCAATATATTTGCAGTATTTTTCTCCACATGCATGCAGCAGGTTGTAACAGGTGAAAGAGATTGTTCTTGTCATAGTTTGGGTATAGTTTGCTCAGCGAGGACTTTTGAAATTAATCCAAGGGTGACATTAAGTCTTTGTGCTGAAAAAAAAAATATCCTTCCCTATTGGAGAATGAAAATACCAAGGATTATTGAAGCTCAGCGAATTACAGAATTGGTAATTATTCAGAACTTATATAAAATTGCACCTTTTTTGTGGCTCAGATCATTTAATTACTATTGGAATATTAAAGTCAAAGTAGAGGCATAATTGGTCTATAGACGCACTGGCAGCAGAAAATGTGATAAGGTGGCCAGAAATGGAATGTCGTTCCATGCTTAAACGATGGCAGGGATTTTCATAAAGGCAGGTAAGATTCAGTCAACAAGACTGAAATATCAGGGAAGAAGGGAGGGAGGGAGGGATTTTCATCAAGGAAGGTAAGATTAATTTATAATAAGGCCAAAATATCTGATAGGGAAGGAAGGAGGACGGGAGAGAGGAGGGAAAGAAGAAGGAAGGGATGTGATCTTTCTGTCATAACTATTTTAACTAAGTAGCCTTAATAATATGCGGATAATAACTGGACTTTGAACACAGGAGAATTGTACCCCTTATGCCAGGGTGTCAAACTGGCAGCCTCTGGGCCATGCCCATTCCAACTCCACAAATGGGAAAAATGTTGTGAAAAATCTTGCAATGGCAATGTGATGCCACAAAATTGACACCTGTGCCTTGTGCTTTTTGTAAACGCTTCTGGTGATGAATCTAGTGGGGATGACGCTTTTTCAGTGAATCACAAATCAAAACATGCTGATTAGAATTAATTGTATAGGTAGGAAAATAATCTGGCATTAGCAGCCAACAGATAAGATCAGAGGATGGATTTATTTTGGTAAATATTCTATGTTGCTCAGATTGAAGGAAAATCAGTAGAAAAAATAAGGAGAAAGTGTTATCAGTAAAGTATTGGAAACAATTATAACAACATCATCATTACAGCATGAGAGATAAAGAAACATCTAATTGATGAATTAGTATGCCCGAGCCTTCAAAATAATGATGCTGAAATAAATTCCACGCATCACGCCTCCATAAAGCATACCTTCCGTTTTCAAGTCTTTGCCTCCTACTTGGTCAAGCAGCTTCTTATCTGATCAAAAGCAGAATTAGAGAAAGAAATGCCCAACCCTACAAACTGGTCACACAAGTAATAACCTTGATGGTGAATTCCCAGTTGGCATAAGGGACACTCTTCCTTCCACACCTTAGATACCTGTTCTGACCCAACCGGGTTCCCAGAGAGCAAACACAGACAAACTCAGTAACTCAAATCTTCACAGCTTTAATCTACAAATAAACTTCTTTTTAGATAAAAGATGGCTTGCAACCAATTAGTCCAACCAGAAAAACCTTGACAGAATTCTTCAGATAAGCCAAAGTCTCTATACACAATGCTGAGTTTGAACGTTTTTGCCTTCTATAGAGCAAACCATTTGAAACCAGGCTTATATTCTCTGGAGGGAGGGGCCATTACTTAGCATTCTTACTCCTGAGTCACCTGTGCTACTCCAGCTGTTCTCTTCTATGAATCATCCTGTGCTCACTCGCACTTAGCTCAGGCTCCTTGGGAACCTCCTCCTCACTGCTGCCGGCTAACCACAACAATGCCCATGCTCCTTCCCACTATGGCCCTGGAGAATTACAATTCTCTCATGGATCCTCCCATGCACTTGTGCCTGCTCTGTTTGCTGAGTGATATGGAGACAAGTTGTTCAACATTTAAGGATCTCTTTCACAGTTGCACAGCTCTTATCCAGTCTGTCTATTCATTCATTTAACATCACAATATTCATTCTTATCTTATCTGGATTTGGACTCTGGAGCCCTTGGTGCTCTATGAGCTTGTTTACTTGCTTACAGAGTTTCATTACCTGATTGGGTAATGTCATCAATGCTATCATCATCATCATCATCATCATCATCATCATCATCATCATATCATTGATCTTCATCAAACATCAGTAATGATGAACATCATCTGGATTTATTAGTGATGTTTTCCTCTTACTCTCATCTGTAGGAAAACGGACACAAGAGTAGCAGTCATTATTAATGTAGAGGTGAAGGATCAATCTTCCAATGTGCCAAGGACAACTTAAGATATGCTCTTTTTCACTGCACAATGTTAATTTATATCATACACCGCCTAATCAAATGCCCCTGCTTATTCTCCAATTGGCTGCAGCATTACCAATGCCCTCCAGCCACCAAACGACATAAAAGATGCATTTGCAGATTTTGAAAATTAAAGCCATCTATACAGCCAGTGGGGAAGATCAGCTTATTTGGTTGCTTAATGAAATATAAAGATTATTTTAACCAATGTAAGCACAATTCGACAGCTTGCAAAACACCGTAGCAGCTTGACAAATGGCCTTGACCATTTATAAGAAATTTGCTGCATACTGTCTTTTAAATATTTAATTTATTCAAGTTGGAATGTGGCAAGGAGGTAAATGGGAAGTTAAATGTGCCTAAGCATGATTCAGTTTGTCTCCATCTCCCCATAAATGAATGGCTCTAAGAAAATAGTTCTTTATTACATTCTTATATGGGTTCTAATCAACAAACAATTCTCATTTCATTTTACCAAAAGAGCTATTAATGGGGGGGGGGGGACTTCAAAGGTTTAAAATGAAGAAGGGAGATACGGGAGAGAGATTTGATGATGAGTTACATGCAATTTGAAGTCTCTGATCCTGGCCTGTTTCTTTCAGGAACAAGGACTGTGCTTTTTCAGGTTTGTATGCTCCTGTTTTAAACCTGAACTATCTGAGGAATGCTTTCAGTCAGTCCTTTTAAAAAACATGGATCTATGAACATTTTTAGACTGAAGACCATGCTTCACTTTTGACTAGCACTTCTAAGGCAGGTGTCAAAAAAAATGTGGAGCCACAGTAAAAATTAAACGCCATGTCATTGTTAGTTAAATACAATGAATGGAGAATGGTTATAAAATAGTTAAAATAGTTATAAAATAGTTAAACTGATTATTCTTCTCATCTTGAAAATTGTACTTTTATTAGCCTCATTTGGAATGATCCTGTCTAATGAATTCCTTTTTTAAAAAAAATTATGTACCCACATGTTAAATCATATGTTTCTTAGATTTAGATGACCCTGAGGCAGGGGTGTTAAACTTGCAATGACAGGTTGTCATCACATGACGTATTACAACTTTCCCACCCTTCCCTAAAACGGGCCTGAGGATGGCCAGCAAACGACACATCTGGTCCGTGGGCCATGAGTTTGATACCCCTATCCTGAGGAGAAGGATTCAATCTTCTCATTAAAATATTCATCATCTGGTCATGTTACCTATTTTATAGACAATCCCTTAGTAATCAACCCATTACTCGAAAGTGTCTTCTCACCGAAGGGTTGCTCCGGCCAAGCTTTGTTTAAAGATGCAATAAGTGGATGAACTTTCTTCTTCTTTTTTAAAAGGTAGATCTCCTCTTTCTGATAATGTGTAAGAGTCTCCTCCAAGTCTCCCAGGAAAAAAATTGTAACTTTTTCCATTTATCTATTCAGTTCAGAAACATTTCTTCATCTCACACCAATTTTTTACTCAGGTTTGACTTCTTCATGAGAACAGAATATCCTCCAGTTCTATCAAGTGCATTCTACCTGCTGCAACAAGTTGCCCATCTTTCTTTTATAGTCTATCAATCTATTTTTAAAATAATCTTATGGCCATAATTTCTCAGTTCCTTCTTTTTCCTGTCTTTGAATAAATGTGTTCCGCCAGTTAATGCCTTAATATCTTTCATGATTTCAACCTGTTTTGCTTTGATTTCATTTATTGTGTGTTGAGGACTCTTTCAGAATTATCTTGATGCCTTTCCACCTGCATATTTATATTATTTAACCATTTAGTAGTTAGAACATGGACTTAATTGTTAAGCCTGGGTTCCCCAACCAGGGTTAGGTAGGCAAGCTAAACAGAATGTGCAGCGTTAGTCAGATAGGCACACAGATAAATGAGTGAGCTAAGCTTGTATGTTTATTAACATACAGTAAAAATAACAGATACGCTTGTGCTATCAAGAATATGTTTTATTCCAGTATAAGTTTATAGCATAGTCAAAAACAGTCCAATATTCAGTTACCATATAGTCAGTCCATTCAGGGATATTCAGTTAGCAAAGTCCATATAGAATATCCTATTGTCAGTTCTCATAAATCAGTCCGTTGTTGTCTCTCCCGTTCGAGCAATGCAGTCTTGCTTCCAAGCAGTAATCAGGGATCATCAAAGCCAGAGAGAGAGAGAGCAAGCTGTAGCCTTGCTACTTTTATATGGTTTTCATAACCACACCCACAATTGCTATTTTACATTTAAAGCTGCATACACTAACTATGATTCATAGTTAGTATTTCACCTAAAACAGGGTGAACAATGTTATCCCTAACATTAATGATCAGGGCAGTCCAGATTCAAAGCAAAAAGCAAACTTTGCCTTCTTTTGGGTAACCTGAGACTTCTCACCCTTCTGAACCCAACCTGCTCCACAGAATTACTGTGAACGTTTGAAAATCTCATCACATTGCCCTGATCCATCTGGAAGACAGTTGAGTTAAAAGTATAAGAATAAAATAAGGATTTCATTCATTCCCTGTGCTCTATTCGAATTAGCAGGAAAACCAGAAGTAAATATAGGTGCCAAAGCTTAAACGTATTCTGTCATAGCCACAAGGTAAAGGTGTAAGGTTTCTTAATATAAATTTGCTACTGTTCTTTACTTTACATAATTAAGTGGCTGTGGTCTATACCTTCAGGTACTGAGATTCTCTTCTGCTTCTTGAAAAATGTTAGATAAACTAATGACATCCAACAACAAAGTCTTACATGACTCTTTTTCTGCCTGGAGCTCTGAAGACAGGTTTGTTGAATAGAAATCTATTGGTCTACTTTTCTCAGTCTTGAAAGTCCAAGCTTGCCTAGAGAAGGCTGCGTTTTAAGATTTGTTCAGAATATTTCAACTAGTCCCAAAAATAGTTCGCCATCCTGTTTAAAAGGGACAGCCCCTTCAGAGAGGAATAATATTGTTCGGATTCATCAGCTTTCACTATGATGCTTCAAGCCCTGTGAAACAACAGGGAAGGAAAAAGGTATCTCAGCTAGCCTTGTACACAAATTTTTGATAGGAAAGCCACCCGAATGTACATACATTATTACCGTTCTCAGATATTAATCAATGGGTAACTTTCACAAATTACTGCACCAACTGGTTTTAATCAATCACTCAGGTAAACACCTAAAGTGCAGTAGATGATTTTATGGGTGGGTGGATGTCATATTGTAATTGTGCAACTTCCTGCTGAAGGAGTACTTCCTTATTGTGTGTCTCTCAGCAAGTAGACATTTTATTTCTCTCACAGGATATAATCTATTACAGGGCTGTTAAATTTGCAGCCCACGAGCTGGATGCATCACACACTGGCCACGCCCATGCCCGGTTTAGCGAAGGGGGAAAAAGTTGTCATATGTCACATGACAACGCTGTGACAACACAAGTTTGACACTCATGATCTATTACATGTTGCTTTCGATTCTGTTTTCTTTTGTTTGGGGTGTTAATTGTTAGATGTTGCTGGCTAGACACCTAATGGTTAAAGAAGTTGGATACCTTTTTTAAATCATTAAATGAAATAGACATTTTTCAAAGAGTAATTCTGAACTATGCGGTTGTGCCTGACTATTATACACTTATGTGCAGAAGACTGGTCAAACGTTCATGTGCATTTTTGATCTCACTGAATGTTGTTGATCGGAGTCCAATTCTTTCACAATAAAGAGCAAAAATCATCCAAGCCGAGCATTCTATTGCACGATTGTAGAAAAGTTGTCATGTTCAAAATTTACACAAGAAGCATTATGATCTCTTCAAGTTTTTAAAATGAAAGAAGGAATAGATGAACAATGTATATTTTGAATATTCACTGTTTTCTGATATCCCTAACTTGATATATTGACAACTTCATCACACTGGAATTAAGAGCATTTTTTCTAGGATTACATTCTTTGTTTTGGAAACATTGATGAAAATTCTATGAAGTGTAAAGAAAATTGTATTGGACTAAATCTAAGGATTTAGATTCAAATCTGTATGTTCATGGATCTAACCATATACTTTGTCTTGAGACAAAAATATGCAAAATAAATTAATTAAAAATAAAATTATTTTTGAGGGATGTTCAAATTTTTTGCAATTGCTATGCATGGTTGGATTTAATTGGTTTTTGATTACCTTTTTATTTTTTAAAAAAAGATCCTTGTACCTCTGCAAAAACAAATTTCTCTAATTTGATTCTCCTTATCTGATCCTCTTTCCCTCTCATATAAATGAAGATGCTTTGATTAATTTCATGGAAGTGAGTTCACTTTCAGTATATATAGTGTGACATTTTTTTTTCCAGCTATCAATGCCTTGTTAACATTTTATGGAGGAAGGGAGCCATTTGTTTTCCTTCATTTCTCCCCTGCCCCTGTTCCTTCCAGATACAGAAAGTACATAATTGTGACCAGACCATAAAAAATAAAATCTGTCTACAAGCCATACAAAGTATAATATTGGGAATAAGATTTTGGCAGCTATGATCTATAGGGCAAAAGAAAACAGAGTAAAGAGCAAAAAAAAAAAAGTCCCTCTGTCCAGTTTTCATAAGTCTTTTATTATGTGCAGATGGAACTTTATGTCATAATTATTGAAAAGGGCCTTGCAGGACCATCATCCAGAATAGCTGAGCAGTGGTTTCAATTGAATGACAGAAAGCTACTTTCTATCTCCCTAATATGGAAAGACCCAAAATGCCAAGGAAAGATTATGAGAGACTGGATTTCAAGAATAAAATGCTACAGCTAGAGGCTACCTATTTTCCAGTGTTGGAAAATACAAGATGACTGGTTAGAGTCAAAATCTCTATCTAGTGATACTTTCTCTCTCAGCAGTACACAAATAATATTCAGTAGCCAACAGCAGACAAATACCCAAAGCTTCAGTCTTGCTCTCAGTCAATGTTTGGGAAGTTGTAACATTGGAGAAAATCACACAAACATAAAAATTACATTTTAAAAGTAGCAATTCTGAAGTTCATCAATTGACAAATCAGACGATTTGTACACCCCAGATATCTTCCTAGAAAGATGGTAACTATATCAGTTACAGCTATCTCTCCCATAGTAAAAGTCAAATTATATTAGCTACATGAAAACTTCATCACATGAATCAAGTTCATTAAGTCCCCATAGGATTGGGAAGAAAATGTTTAAGATTTTAAACTACACCTTGGTTAGAATGCATGATACCTGTTTTGAATAGTACTTTTGTAGAGGATGTTTCTCAAGTATGTATTATAAAACTCTGATGTATTTCTTTTATTTCTTACAACTAGATAAAATTTACATTTCAAATGAAATAGATTTCATTTATGAAATGCAGAAGATTGGACAAGTAGACCCTAAATTCTAGTTTATAAAAGCATACTGATGAACCAATGGTATACTGTACATGAAAAGTAATTTTACTGTTTGCAGAAAAATAGATGTTTCTATTTTGAAAGTGATCATAAATTATTTTTTGAACTTCAGTCTGTCACCTATATATTCTTTGAACAAGCAAAATGGTGCTTTCTGTATCAAATATAAAAGTTTGTACCTAGTTTTGCAAAAACAGTCAAAAGGAAAAGTGGGGTGGAAATCTAAAAGGGACTCCAGGTAACTCAGAATTCTGAGGGTCTCTGGAGTTGTGCCTTTCAAAGTTGGCAACTTTAATATGTATGAACTTCAACTCCCAGAAGGGTGGCTAGGAAATTTTGGGAGTTGAAGTCCACCTCTTAAAGATACCAAGTTCTAAAATCAAAGATCTGGACAGAGGTAACAGAATTGGCCATTCCATGGAAAGGCATAGGAGGGCGAGAAACCCTGAAGACAAATATTCCTGATGCTAACACGGTGATGTTGGTCTTCTTCTTCAGCTTCTTACATGTCTCCTTCTTTCTCTGTAGAACTCAGGAAATTTTACAGGGATTTGAGTTATCTATTTAATCTTTAAAATAACTTCACAAGGTAGGTTAATCTGAAGCAGAACCCATATCCTCCAGCAACAGAATATGGATTAGAAATGATCTCCCCATTCCCAATCTATCATTCTAAGCAGTTCTCAGCACTCCAGGGCAAGGGATAATTGTATTTCTCTATGTTACATTTACCCCATCTTGCTCAGTTACCTTAGAAGTAAGATGTTGCTGTTATGGTTGTCTGATGCATAGTAGGACAGTTTCATTAAAGATGAAACACATATCCTTTGAACCGCAAGCAGAAAAAGGGACCCTGAATCCAATATGAGATTCAACTCTTTTTTGTTCAGCATTCTTGTTTTTCTTTTGCCTCCATACATTGCCTCAACCAGTGTCATTTCTCTGTTTGCTTTAGGTCCTATGTCACCATGCAGCACTATGGAGTGAATGGCTATTCTCTCCATGCCATGAATTCTTTGAGCGCGATGTATAACCTGCACCAACAAGCAGCCCAGCAAGCCCAGCACGCACCCGATTACAGACCCTCAGTGCATGCCCTCACGCTGGCAGAAAGACTGGCTGGTAAGAACAAGGATGGGGTGTGTGCCAGGTGGGAGGGGAGTATGGGAGTATAGCCCAGTGGTGAGATTCAAATTTTTTTACTACCAGTTCTGTGGGTGTAGCTTGGTGGGTGTGGCAGGGGAAGGATACTGTAAAATCTCCAGTCAGAGGTGGTATTTGCCTGTTCTCCGAACTACTCAAAATTTCCACTACCGGTTCTCCAGAACTGGTCAGAACCTGCTGAATACCATCTCTGGAACAGCCGCCCTCTCTTAAGTTACCCAGGGAACCGGCACTCTAAAAAAAACCAGGACTGAAATGACTAGAAATATCCAATCCACCCAGTTGTGTACAGGTTCAAAAAGAAGAGGAAGAAAATGTGTTGTCCTTACTCATTTCACTTCCTTGCAATTCTCAGCCCTTGTCACGGTGGTGATTTTGTTAGTTTTTAGCATGTCTTTCCCTTCTGTTCATTTATTTGCCGGTAGAGATAGTCCTCAACTTATGGCTACAATTGAGCCCAGGATTTCTGCTGTTAAGTGGGACATTGGTTCAGTGAGTTTGGCCCCATTTTAAGAACTTCCCTTACCTCAGTTATTAGGTGAATCACTGCAGTTGATAAGCTGGTAACCCGGTTGTTAAGTGAATCTGGCTTCCCCATTGCCTTTGCTTGTGAGAAGGTTACAGAAGGTGATCACATGATCCTAGGACACTGCAACGGTCATAAATACGAGCCAGTTGCCAAGCATTGGAATTTTGATCGCATGTTTTATGGGGATGCTACAAAGGTCATAACTGTGAAAAACGGTCATGTGTCACTTTTTTCACTGTTGTCACTTTGAACGGTCACTGAATGAACTGTTGTAAGTCAAGGACTACTTGTAGGAGAAATGCAAGGAAATACTTGTAGGAGAAATACTTGTAGGAGAAATGCAAGCTTGAAACATCCATATTTGGTAGCAGTCAATTTCAGCTAACATTCAGTTTATAAGTTGTTAAAAGTATTTCTAAACCACTTCTTATTAGAAAAGCAAGTTACAACCATCCTTAAAGCATTTTGGAATAAAAAAGAATAAGAACAATAAAATATCAAAACAACCCACTCAAAGGCACACGTTATTGAATACAACTTTTCTGAGAACACTTCTTCAATGTATTTGTGTATGTCACTTTCCCAAATGTGTACTGTTTTATGAAGCATCTTTCCTGTACAACTTTGTACAAATTTCTAAGAGAAAGTGAGAGAAGGTCTCATTCGCTGTTGCCACTGAATGGGTTTATTTTCTCTCATTTGGAAATATCTGGAGAACTTCTTTAGATTCCTCTTGGGACATTCTTGTCCCTTCTGTAGTGAAAGCTCTTCCTCTTCCTCCCAGATTTTAGAAAACGAATCTTCCCAAAGAGCCTTCTTTTTACCAGATTTTACAAGGGTCTGGTTTCTGGGGAATACTTCCATGGATACAGAAAAACTGAGCTCTGCAGACAATAATCTACATATACAGTAATTGTTAATAGAACAGCAAAGAGGCAGAGCTTCATATTGTAATTACTATTCCTTCTTTTCACCCTAATGTTTATCCAAACCCTGTGCTGTCCAGATGTGTTGACTTTGCTAGCTGGCATTATGAAAGCTAAAATCTATCACTTTCGCTGGGACCTGATTAGGATTGATTGGCTTATATACAAGAGCAAATATACTCGTATTTCAAATAATATAACAATGCTCACTAATTTAGCCTTGTACCTTTGGAACTTGCAGTGTTGCTTTCTTTGGTCAAATCAGACAAGTGATTCTATCTAGAGGTGATGGTGTCTTTGATGCAGAGGTTTTTCCAATTATTTAATTTATTTTTTGTTGGCTGCCATATAATGATTATTATTTTTAACACACAAATTACACTAATTAAATTGGCCCTATTTCTTACCTTCCAACGGCTGTACGTTTCAAGACATCATCTTGGAGGCCCGTTATGGCTCCCAGCATCGCAAACAGAGGAGAAGCCGCACAGCTTTCACAGCCCAACAATTGGAAGCCTTGGAGAAAACTTTCCAGAAGACTCACTATCCAGACGTTGTGATGCGGGAGAGATTGGCAATGTGCACTAATCTACCAGAGGCTAGAGTACAGGTACCCATCAATTAGTATTCCTCATGGAAATGCAATTGAGCTAAATGCTAAATGATCCATGGATACATGTTTTGTCATGATAACAGTGTCTCAGGCACAACTAAGTGTATCTAAATAATCAACTAGTTCTTCAGCAGCAAAAATGCCTATTAGCTACAGTAAGATGGAAGAGGGTTGGTTTCCTTTAGTTGATGACTGTAGATGTGTGTGCTGTCATTTCTGTAGTCTTAGTCCAACTGTTAGATCTTTGAACTCTGACAACAGATCATATAGTTCATAAATATACTTCTCCTAATTGTGCATAACTGCTGTGTTAGGACCCAGGGTGGCACACAAGCAAAACTTGCTACTGTAGGCAAAAGCTGGTCAGCTTTTATTCAACCATGATCCCAATTCCTGGTCTGTTTCCCAAAGTCTCTGCCCACAGGGTACACCTACAGTCCATGAGCAAGACTTGAACTCACAAGCCTGCACATGCTTTGTGCAACTTCTCAACAGTGGAAGTCCACCAATCTCAAGGCAAAGGATCAAACTTTAGTTAACAAACGCAAGGATTCTGGAGAAAAGTTCTTCTAGGAGCTGTGTAAAGTGTTGCTGTGAAATGCAATACTTGTTCCCAACAAAAGCCCCTCCCCACAGCTTAAATGCTACTATCCAGGTGATCCTTGTGAGGAGGGGCAGGGTGCCTCCTCCTGAGTAGATGGGTCACCCTTTGCTGAGTCACTCAGGGAACAGGTGGGGGGAAGCATTTGCTCATCTCCGGAGCTCCCGCTGCTCCTCGGCTCCGCTGCTTGCTCTTTCCATCTCCTCCCCCCTTCCTTGGTCAGCCTGCACCCTCTCTGCCTACTCTTCCAAGGCCGGATGGGCCCAGGACTGCCTTGTCCTCATCCCCAGGTCATTCCTCAGGGTCCATAGGGATTGCACCCACTCCCTCCATCAACTCCATCTCCATTTCCTCCTCTTCCTTGAACCTAAGCTCCAACAGGGCCATGACATGCTGCTTCAGAGCATAATATGATTATAAAATACCTAGACAAATAGATCAAGCTTCCTGGCCATATATTTTTTTTGGGTCCTTCAGGTATGACATTCCCTTGGTGATTAACATGCACTTATTTCTGCTTCTATGCTATACATTTGATGTATTTTATACATACCAACTATCTAAAAGTTGCTCATGGTACATCTTGGAGCTCATATTCTGATTGAGATCAATGCCTGGGCAGAGGAGCAGGCTTAAAGTTATTTCAGAAAATCGAAGTACTATGGGAGAATTAAGAAAGGAAAAAACCCCAATAATGCCAATGAAGCTTTTTACTCTTCTCCCTCCTCTGTTTCATGTGAGATAGTAGATTTCATAAACTATCCACGCTTCTATCATCATGGTTTCCATTAGGATGCATATAATAGTATAAACAAAAATGAGGCTTACTTGATGTTATATATTTAACATGTAAAATTAATCCTGCAAATGCAGTAAAGCTAAGGCATGTTAATTTGTAGCTGTTCCTCATTATGGGTGTTTAGATATAATTCCTGCTTGTACTTTATACCACACTTCTAATAGCTGTCAATAACATGGGATACAAATTAACTGTTTTGATGATGGCAAACCCAAGACTTGATCTCAAACTCACAGCACTATCCTATGCATATATCTTATACAATTTTATTTGAAAAATTAAATAATAAGAATTAATGTAAAGTAATATAAAGTAAAAAGAAAAAAGAGAGAAATGTAAGAAAAGAAAAAATAGAAAAAGAAGAAAAAAGATACAAAGAAGTAGCTCTCAATTTTCTTTACAACAATAATAAGTACACATATATGTTTACCTCTTACCTATGGTTGCAACTTATCTCCATTCTTTTTAAAATTTATTCTGTTTAATAATCAAAAACGTGAATCATAATTTCATTTTTTCTGTTCCATGCAAAAAAATTATAAGATGTTCTCAGTCAGTTATAAATATAGATATTGTATTTTCTTTTATAAAAAAGTCAATGTAGTTATGCGTACAATAATCTTCTGTCATAATCATGGACAAAAGCACAACTTCTTCCCAACTGTTTGTCCAGTTTATCCCTTCCAAAAAAGAACCCCTCTGGTTTCTACTGTATATTAATCTTAAAATCCTTCAAAGCAGTGTATGTATTTGGATCCAGAATTTTTTAACTTTTTCACACATGAAACAAAGATGATACAATGTCCCTTTGTTGTTCGCATTTCCATAATAAATTTGAAATGTCTTTATACAATTACTCAGGTGGCGAATACCAATACATCATCCTATAAAGGTTTCCTTAATATTTCAATCCTTTCAGCCACATATTTTCCCATTGTTCCTTCTGTATATCACAGCCAAAACTTTTAGCCTCCTTTATCATAATATAATAAAAATGTGGATCTTACTTCTGCAGCAACAAAAAAGAGAAAAAGAGAAAAAATTGAGATGCAGTTGTTTTATACATTAGTCTCCAACTAAAGGAAGATCTTGTATTGACAGATCTGCATTGTAGATTAATTGGGATAGAATTTAATTTGCATGGAGCTAAGTCTTTGAATTGTATCTTGTTTTAATTTTTTAAAATAATCATTTGTTTCCCCTCTCTTAAGTAGCATTTACTCCATTTATATTCCACATTAAGTATTTTACTTCATCATGAAGCCAAAAGTTTAGAAAAATCTATGCTTGTAGCACTTACTTCAGTATCATCTTTCAATTTCTTCTTCCATTATTGGAATTTTTGTGCAGTCTTTTCTGATACCTCCATTTCAATCTCCTATTTCTCTTGGATTTTTCTAAAAATTTCCTCATTTTCTTGCTATAATTCAGTCAAATTATATCTGCTTTTTAAAAATGAAAATCAAACCTTGTAATTTGTCCTATCAGAATGGGATTTTTTTATGCAGTAAAAAAAACTCTTATGCAAAATTTTTATAGGAATTTCTGTAAAAACAATTATATCTGATCTATCCATCTTCAATCTTGTATTAAAATGCTGCTGCAAAATCTAATTTCTTGCCTTCTTCCTGACAAATTTTACCAAAACATCCCTTAGAACAGGGGTGTCAAACTCAAGGGCCATGCGCTGGATCAAGCCCACAGGGTGTTTAAATCTGGCCCACGGGGCTGGCCTGGAAATAGCAAAGGACCGGCCTGCTGTGCAGGGCCCCCCTGTACCATTTTGGCTGGTAGCGTGCTGCAGGAGGCATCCGTCCCATCTCCCCCCCCCCTCTCCCAGTCGGCCCGCAGAAGAGAACTACAATGCTGATCCAGCCCTTGAAGAAATCCAGTTTGACACCCCTGTCTTAGAATAGTTCTTATTCGTGCACAACTGGAATTTATTCTACATACTTCAGCAACTTCTACTTCAATGTCCTCTTCTTCCTAATTCAGAAAGCTTGCCAGGGCTTTAATCAACTTTTCTCTAATATTTGCATTCTTCCGGGATTACTCTAAGTCTCAAACAAAATTCCTTCTCTCTCAATTCCAATAGAGATAGATTATGTAGTTCTCTTTTTTTTTTTTTCTGTTTTATGATCTAAATTTTTCAATTTAGTCATTGATCTGTTTTACTACATGGACACTTGTTTTACAAGCTTTCCACCTTTTTAACTTCACCTTTCAATTTATTTAAAACATTTTCACAAAAAATTAATCTTTCAAAATAACTATCCCCTTCAACCATTTTAAACTTTCTTATATCAGCCAAGCTTTTTGCAAAAAAAATTAAAAAATTAAGTCATTAAAGTTCTTCCTTCCTTCCTTCGTTTGTAATCCCACCCAAAAAATTATAACTCACCAAATGGAATCTTATCTTTTCACTTAGAAAATATCTCTTTAGTTATAAATTACATGCTGATTGGGACTCTTCAGCCCCAGCAGTCATGAGAAGAGTGGTCCAGAGCAGGGGTTGCCAATCTTTTGGACCTCAGGAACCACCAAACTCATAATTTTAAATCCTTCGGACCAGAGACCCTGGAAAATCAAAAAAACAAAAGTCTGCAGGAAAATTCCCCAACCCGGTTTCCTACCGATCAATTATTCTTTATATAAGTGGATACCGTCTCCAGCTCCGTTCTCAGAGGGAGGGAGGGAGGGAGGTTTCATGCAAGGAAAGCAGCAGAAGCAGCAGAAGTCTTTCTTTCTCTCCCCCAAACTCTGCCAGCCTCTTGGAGCAGGATGCCTTGCAGGGTTCAAAGGCTGATTTCTGGCAGTGTTTAGGGGAGAGAAAGAGTTTTTCTGCTTTCCTTGCATGCAACCAAAAGCAGAAGAAGAAAAGCAGAAAGAAGCAGCCCGGTGGCCTGGCCAAGTCAGGCGTGTGGGACACATGGGACAAGTTCTCCCTTCCCCTATCTCATGTTGTTCGCAATGCATGTGGGTGATGCAGCCTTGTGTTCCTGCGCAGCCTGGATTAACTGCTTTGGGGGGTGCTTTGGGTGTGACATTTCTCTACGGACCACCAAAATTTTCTCACGGACTACCAGTGGTCTCTGGCCTACTGGTTGGTGACCACTGGTCCAGAGTACAAAATGGGTGATTGCATCTCTCATTTATCCAGAAAGATTTGTGCCTGCTGATATCTGCCGATCTGGCTGCTGATCAGTCTTGCCATCCTTGCCATTTCCTCATGATCTTCAACAGAAGCTCAAAGCTAATTTTATGCATATTGTCCCAAAAATAAATTCAAATACACTGACGTGGTTTAAGTGTGCATAGGATTTAAATTTATATACTACATCAACATCTTCTATCTGCTTTAATTTTAAACCTTTATCAGACCCAGATTTATTGCAGGTCATATTTTCAAACAAAACAATTAGGAGTTTGCAGCTAGCCATTTATAAACAGGAGAATATGCTGATTAAATGTTGAATTTGTACATGTAGTTTGCTAATGTTTCTGGAATGTGCATGATGAAGAAGATTCAATATTCAATCCAATATTCAATCTTTTATTCTTACCTTTTCCTCTTTTCTTTCTCTCCCTTTTTTGGGGGGTGGGTGGGTGGGAAACAAAGGTTTGGTTTAAAAACAGAAGAGCTAAATTTCGAAAGAAGCAGCGCAGCCTGCAGAAAGAACAGCTACAGAAGCAGAAAGACTCTGAAGCCAATCACAGTGAAGGCAAAGCAGACACTCCCGTGTTAGAAACACCAACTCCAACTCCCAATCCAGACAAGTCTCTGAGCTTGCCAAGGGAGGTAAATGCAGAGCTCAGCTTGACTCTCTCGGAGCATTCAGCCAGCGAGTCAGCAGCCGAAGACCAGACTGATAAAGAGGAAGAATTCAAGATCTCCCTGGAGGAGAACAAGGAAGAGAAAAGCCTTGAAGGGGAAAACAAGGTGCTGAATAGTAAGAGGGCAAGTCCAAAAGCAGGTGAGAAGAAAACCAATTCCCTTTGCTAAAAATTTTTATCTCAAAATCCCATGTTAGTTTAAAGCATGCAAACTCTAGTATCCAAATCTCTTAACAATGTAAAAGGTTAAAAAAAAAAAGATATTGAAGGTAGAGAAGGGAAACACACAACAAAGACAAGGTCAGAAAATACTGAGAACATTAAAAACCCTTTAAAATAATCCTACCAAACCATTTCAGTCACTTGCAGACGGATTATTTAAAAAGAGAATTTTTGTCTCTGAAGAAAAGTGACCTAAACATTTCTCATAGTTTGCTTCTTTTTCTCTTGAGTTATTCAGTTACATCACATTCATTATTTCATTCACTGAGTCAGGCAGAACAATGTGAATGAAGCAATGTGGCTGCTTCATTTTTCTGGAATCTGGGCTTGCTAGGAGGTTGTTTCACAAATCTCCAATATTCTCAAAGCATTGTCATGATCCTGAAGTTTTTTTTTTCACCTAAGCATCAAACTGAGCAAGCACCAATTTAACCAGGTAACAAACTGTTACGTGTAACGGTATTGCCAAAGAAGACTACCATTAACCCAGGTCTAGGAATCACAAAGTTACAACTTTATATTGTAAAAAATCAGGGAAGACCTTCATCCATCTTGGTGCAGCTTTAGAGCAATTTTTCCAAATATGACAGGCCAATGAGATGTGTACAGCATTCTCAGCTATTTCCTACAAGCAGAAACCCTGTATCCATCTTAATGTGATGTGTTTTTTCCAGATTACTATGCTTTTGCTTTAATGAATGCAAGGGTGACATTTCACACAAGTGATTCATTCTTGATGAGTTCAATTCAGGTTTATTGGAAGCTATGTAGCAAATGTTTAAAGACTAAATGCTTAAAGACTAAGTGCCAAATAATGAGATTGCCTGTATGAAAAGTTGGTGTTACCATCACTTTATTGTCACATAACAATTGGGCAAATGAGTGATGTAATATTACTGAGCATGACAGCAATAAAGGAAACAGAAGTGTTATAAATTGCTGCTATGTAAATTTTGGCCTTAGACTTAGATCAAACAATATTATTTTCTCCTCTTTTGAACATCCTCTTTACAATTGCTAAAGGAATCTTCTAATATCTTCTAACCCAGGTCTCTAAGCTTGTTACTGCATGAATACCTATTCTTAGAAATGTATGCATGTTTTAATTTTTGTTGTAAATCCCTACCTCTGAATGAAATTTGTAATATATAAAGCAAACAATTTTGAAGTGTTTTTGCATTTGTATGAAAGGAAGAGCAAAACGGTGCCTTAGGATATCATATTATATCTGGATCAGAATTACTAAGAATGATTGGCAGGGTTTTAGACAAAAATGTGTCCAGTGGCATCTGAAATTCTAGGATTCAAGGTTTTTTACATGAAAGAGGGAGCTATAGGTTTTCAGAGGTTGCTAAGTATATCCTGCTGTATCTCTTGGCATTGTGAGTTCTGTTGGGGGTTGCTGGCAGTTATGGAAAAGCAACGGAAAGGCCGTGGGTTCTCTTCCCCCGGTTTACACTAATCATGTTTTCAAGCATAGCATTACAGCCATCATTTTTTCCCCCTTACCTCACTGCACAGAGCTTGAAATATTTTTTAAAAATCCCAGTGCAATTTATTCATTCCAGGTCGGAGCTTAGGTCTTCATTGACTTGATTTTGTTGTATTTAACAATACAGAATCCCCTGTCAGCACTGCTGCCACTGCATCCTCCAGCAGCGGCATGTCTCAGGCGCATTCCTATTCGTCTTCTCCTCTCAGCCTCTTCCGCCTTCAAGAGCAGTTCCGCCAACACATGGCAGCTACCAATAACTTGGTTCATTATTCATCCTTTGAAATGGGAAACCCATCTGCCATGCCGTATTTGGGCATGAATGTCAACATGGCACCCCTAAGCTCACTGCATTGCCAGTCTTACTACCAGTCCCTCTCTCATGCCCAACAAGTGTGGTCCTCTCCAATTCTCCAGGCATCTTCCTCTCTTCCCAGCCTGAACAGTAAAACAACCAGTATTGAGAATCTCCGGCTGCGAGCAAAGCAACATGCTGCCTCTCTGGGATTGGATACTTTACCAAACTGAGGGCCTAGCCAAACTCCAGCAAAAGCCCGATAAACAGATGGCTTCAAGAAAACGCCCAAGTCTCTGCCACCGGAGAGAAGGATTCTGATGTAGAGCCTACTACTTTCAATTTTGTCCCCATTAAGGTGCTCCCATTTGCGGGGAAGGGTTGACAGAAGTTGTGTGGAGACCACATCTGGCATTACCTCTGCCTCTTTGCACTGGCCAATAAAAAAATAGCCTACAGAAAGGTGTTTTAAAATGTGAAATTGTCTTCAGAACTGTGAGTCAAACATGAACTATTTGGGAACATTGTTATTATTCTATGTGTTGAGAGCTTCACTTTTATTTGGGGCAGAAGGAGAACTGGGAAGAGGAAGTCCCACTTCAAGCTGTATATAGTTTACATGTTCTTTCACTTGTGTGTTAATATCAGTGTTGCCTTATGCAGAATTGTGGAACATCCCTCCTTCCATTTTCTTTTGCCTTTTATACTTATTCAGTAGATGGAATCAATAGTGTCATTACAACAAAAGACAGAGGAAAACAAGAAAATTATCAGCTGATTTTACACAATCAGTATTCCTAATGCAGTTGAACAAAAATAGTTCTGAAACTCCAGTGCCACTTTTCTCTGCATGTTACGAACACCAGGATATAATTAAGAATTGAGTCCTGGTTAAGCACTTCCAGTCAGACAGGTTCAAATTTTTCTTTGAAGCACTTCCTCAGATAAAATGGCTGAAAGTCCTGCTAATTTTTCTGTACAAATTCCAAAGACTATTTCTCTACATCATTTTCTATTTGTATGTGAAACACAGTTATGCAATGGTGTGCTTTATCTGCCAGGTCTTTTCTGTATTAGTTGCATGCAAGGTCAAGGCAAGAGATGTTGGCACCCTTCCACTGGACAGTGCATGGCACCTTTCTCCTGCCACCCAGGCAAAGTGCCCTGTATTGTGTCTAATAAATTTGCTTGGTATCAGGAAATCCCAAAGGCCCCTTCCATCCTCCCTGTAATAATAATAATAATACATTCCATAACCAACTATCTGCTGACATTTTATTATACCATCTGATGGTAGAGTTAGTCCTTACATCTGTGCTCTAATTCATACTATATTATTCCATATGTATTCTCATACCCAAGAAAATTGCCTGCAATATCATAGACTTTTGCCTCCAATTATGAAGTGGTACATCAATATCAGAAATTCTCTTAAGAAAATGTTAAAAACTTCTATTCTATATATGATGCTTTTTCATACCGAGACTCACAATTTACACAAGTTGTAACTGGCCTAAGTCCTCCTGACTCTGATGGCTCTAAATGATTTGGTGGTAATTTAAATTCAAACAATGAATGTATTTAGATTGGGTCAACAAAAGTGATTTTTTCAAGACAATAACTCTGTTGCTTTTAATTTGGAAGACAATGGTTAACATTCACTTTTATGTTTTAAAATATCTATGTGATATTTACAAGCAAGGTCATGGTTTCATTCTGCTTAAAATAATATTTCTTAAATGCCTACAAAGTAGTTCTCTCCAGATTGGTTGAATTTCAGTTCAAGTCTTGATGTCTATGAATTATAAAAGTTACTGCAGTTCAATATTCCTGGAATGCAACAAGGTTGAAAAAGACAGAGATTAAATAGTACAAAAGTGAACATAGGACACTGAGAGCTTAAGAAATGGGGAAAATCAAAGTAATGTTAAAAATGTATAAGAAAGATACTACAATGAAATTAATCTTTCATACAAATTAATTTCCTGTTAGAAGACGTAGTGCAAAAACATGAAAAAAATATATTCCAGAATTTTTTCCAGATTAGTTTGTAATCCCAATGGCTAAATAGAAGAGAAATCTTATAACGAAAGATTATCATTTAAAAATATTATTGCCTAAAGTCTGTAGGAACTTAAGAAAATACCAAACTTACTTTAGAACTTTTGTTTGCTATAAAGAAAACTCTTTCCTATTATTTTTTTCCTTTAAGGGTTGCAAAGGTTATTCGGCTAAAATTGAGACTTGCTCAGTCCAGGTTTGATTTTGGAAATTGCAAGCATACCTCTATTACTGAGTGCAAAACTTTCATTATTGTCATAATTTTTTTGGATACTCGTTATGTATCTTCCAAATTTAAGGTCATATATATGGCAGAAAAAAAACATTTTTCATTCAGGAACATAATGCATACAGACATATACAATGTTTTTACATCTTGTAATTACTGAAATATTTAATTACCCTCTTATGTCAAGGGCTTTGTAATTAAACTGAGCAAAGATTCTGTTGCTCTGAAAGCTTTCATTGAATAAAACCGTTTAGTTAACACATAACATGTTACTCTCAAAATTACTTTAGCATTTCTCAGATTCATTACAATAAAAATTTGATTTTGATGGAGAAAAATAAATAGTAAAAGGAAAAATTAATGAATCGTAAATTAGTCTTCCCAAAAATATATGGTATATGTATGACCAACTGCTTATGTTACAATCTGGTTAATAAAATAGTATGTCACCTCTTTTAAACATAAGTAAAGCATACATGAATAGGATCACAGATTTTGAATCTGAAATTGTATTTTTAATTTTTTCAGAGCAGTCTCGTACACAGTTTTGAAGCTCCATCTTGAAACTGAACTGGGCAGTACTTTGAATATTTGATCCAAATTTAAGTCCTTAGAACTCTAGATACATTTCTTAGATACATTTGTGTATCTGAAGTCTAACCAGGTTTTGAAAACAAATTTGTGTTAAAATGCAACCAAGTTCATAGTAATAGGGAAGGAAAAAAAGTTCTTAAATTGTCGTGTGTCCTTTTCAGGTGCTTCAGCAGATTATTCATTTCCATTATAGGGGACCATATTGTATTTTAATTTACTTTCCAATGGCTGAATGCAAAAGACAGATGGACCCCCAGAAAAAAAGTGTGTGTGTGTGTGTGTGTGTGTGTGACAAAAGTAAGAATCTCAACATCTGCATTCAAACCAAGCTATTCATTCTCTTACATAACCAATGGCTTCCACTCTGTGAAGATATCATTAGCCTGGGCAGAGGTAAATGAAGCTTTCCATTAATTACAAAATTCTCTCTCTGATCTTCAATATCACATACACAAACATCTAAAAGGCTGAAAGCCAGAAGCTGGGAACAAAACTAAGCTATAGCCCTGAAATATTAGTTTTTATGTGCAGGCACCTGGTGAACTCCCTTTTGTAATCTGAAGTAATTCAGTTAACTTTTTATTTGACACCTCCTGAACATTTTCACAACGAGGCTATGGGAAGTCTTCCAGATATTGTTAAGCTTTGAACATATCTGCACTTACCATTTAAGCTGCTCATGTCCTTTGTTCCTGTCTAAATCAGCCTAGGTGAAACACATCTGGATTGAGACAATTTGGCCATTGTTTACAAGGAAGATTAGACTGCAGGCTACTGTGACCTTAAATTGGACATTTCCATGTTGTTGTGTACTTTTACCATTTCATTGAAGAAAAGCAATTGCCAATCACTCCATCTTTCTGTGCGTTTTCATGTCTGTACATGAAATATACATGCCTGTACATCATACATTGTACATTGACAGTACATACAAATACATACATTTTTGTATATGTATATACACACACATATATAAATGTATGGTATTCAGCTTTGTTCAGTATTTTCCCATGTCATTGTAGTTGTGCTTTTAAAGTTGTAGCAATGTTTCGGCAGAATCTCATCTGTCATCTGTCATGATGGCAGATGAGATTCTGCCGAAACGTTGCTACAACTTTAAAAGCACAACTACAATGACATGGGAAAATACTGAACAAGCTGAATACCATACATATAAATTCCTGCAAAAACTTAAGAAAACACATATATAAATTTATATATACATATATAAAATGTGTAAATAAGTGCATTTTGGTTATATATACATTTAAATATTACCTATATAAATTTATAAAGTTATTTATAAATTTATATATTTATATAAATAACCAAAATGCACATATAACTAGATTCAACACCCAACTTCCAAAATAAAATTCCTTGCTTGCCAACTGTTTTTACACTATGATAATTTTTTTAAAAAAATACTAGTGTTTCAAAAGGTTGCTGTTTCATAATCCAGCAAAATGTTTTTGTCATTATTCTGTTCCCTTGTTAGCTTAGGGCTTTCAAAATAATAGCGCAGAGTTTCACTGTTTCATTATTCTTTTTCAATCTCTCGAGATAAATGAGAGAAAGAATAAAAAAGAACCATTGTAGTTATCTAAACAAAATAATTTGGTTATTAAAACCACACTCATTTCTAATGCATTTGGAACCAGCAACCTCTTCTTTATCAAGTCAAGCTTTTAACCACCATGCTATCTCATTGGTACTGCGAGAAGTGATGTCTTTGATCAGGGCGAATATTGTTTCAATTTGGAGGCATTTTTTTCCTTTGCAAAGTAGCAAATGAATTGCTGGGGTTAGTCTACAAAGAAGAAAAAACCTTCCAGTTGAAACAGACAAAAGAACTTGAATGACATAATAGGAAAAGGCTACTTTCCAAACATAGCAGGAAAAGCCCATTGAGTTCCAAAGATGGAGGTGAGTAAAGGCTGACGTTACCCAGTTCCAGCCTCAAAATGTCTTCTCTTCCATTATGGGAACAAGCTATTGTGGGACAGCAGCCCCCCTAGTTTTCTAGGCACCAGGGACCAGTTCTGTGGAGAAAGGCTTTTCCATGGACCAGAGAGGGTGTGGTTTTGTGTGCTGCCTGCATCCCACAGATGGGGCTTTGCTTGTTAGCAGGGCCCAGTTGCTGGCATGCCATTGACTGGTTGGTACTGGTGGATAGACCAGATATTGAGACCCCTGCCTTATAACTCCCAGTATTCTGTAGCTGACAGAAATGATAGCTCAGTAGCAACTGGAGAGCTACAGAATTCCTATCCCCTCATATATTAAACCCACATATAGATTAACAGTGGATTAAAATGACTGAAGATGTTGTCTTTCAAATATATTCTCCATTGATAAAAGAGACCAAGATCCTTTCTGATTAAAAGTTGTAAACTGGGGGTTATCAAACTTTTTCAGAGTCTGTAATCTGTTAGCTGAAAGAAATACAGTATTTGCATACCTAGAACTCCTGATCAGGAAGTAAAACTTTAGTGATAGAAGACTTTCTGTGTTCAAGTGATTTTTTTCCCTTGTTTTTTTTTAATCTTAGTTTCTTGTGTAATCTCATCAAGTTCTTGTGGAACCTTAAGGTTTTACAAAACAGAGTTTGAAAAATCTTGGGGTTAATCAGGTCTATCTCCTAAAAGTCAAAGATCTGTTAAAACTTACTGAAGCTTCTTTGTACAGTTATATATAAGGTACAGAACTAAATAAATATCCTGCTCTGGTGGTAAGTGGGAATGGCCTCTGGAGTTTGTATTCACTGAATAAAGTACAAATTTCATCAAATTCCATATTGATTTTACAAAAAGATTATATATAAAACAACTTAAAGCCAAGAAAAAAAAAGAATGTGGTATGTTTATTATGCCCATCGAACTACTCTGGAAAAACTTGTGCTTTTCTAAAGCAATTCAAATGAACAGAAAATGCATTGGTTGGTTACTGATTTATTTATTTTTTTAGTGGAGAGAAAGGAGAGAACAAGTTTGAAGGCTTGGTATCAAACTCTATGTCACTGGAGCTAGGAAATTCTCCCAGGAGAAGTCACATTTGAGAATAAATCTTTCATAAACTGATCTGTTACTTTTAATGCTTAAAAATCCTCTGTGGCTTTAAAAGCATAGAATACATCAATTTCGATATTGAGGAGCTATTTGTAAAAAGGTGATTTACATTGCCTCAATATATAGTCCTCAACTTACAACCACACGTGAGTCTCAAATTTCTGTTGCTAAGCGAGACGGTTGTTAAGGAAGTGCTGCCCCATTGTACAACCTTTCTTGCCTCTGTTGTTAAATAGATCACTGCAGTTAAGTTAGTAACACGTTTGTTAAGTGAATCTGTCTTCCCTGTTGATTTTGCTTGACAAGAAGGTCGCAAAAGGTGATCGTGACTTCAACCATCATAAATATGAATCATTTGCTAAGCATCTGAATTCTGATCACGTGACCATGGGGATGTTGCAAAAGTCATAAGTGTGAAAAATAGTCATGTCACTTCAAATGATTACTCAATGAATGGTTGTCACTTGAGGGTTACCTCTACTTACCAACTTGACCATTGAAATACTAATCAAAATCATGCATGCAGGCCATATCTAGATAAAGACCTAAACATTTAAAGGATAAAAAAACCTGACATAATTTTCTGTAAAATTTAAGCTATAATGTAACAGTTTTGTGTTGTAGGAACTACCTGGCAATGCAAATATGTATAATATTTATTTATTCTCTGATAGTTTAAAATAAATACAATTGTATTCTTTTGAAGCAGGCTGCAGCATGACGCCATGTAACCAACTTGTGTCTGTCTTACTTTATGTAAAATGCCTGTTACCTTCAGATAATAAAAAAAAAAATGAGGAAAATATGTTTCTTTGTTATTTATCGAGACAAGATCAATATTGGAAGAATGATTGAATTGTTTTCTTCTTTTTTTTCACTTTGAAGGTTAGAAACACCTAGATGACATTTTATTGTTTTTAAGAGTGATTTTATTCACAATATTTTAAAAATAAATAAAAAGATTCTCCAGTTCGGAATCAGATAGGAATTGCATTACTTGGACTGTTGGATCTGGCCCTCAATGCATGTCATTTTAAAAATATAATTAAAAGAAAAAGGAAACCTAGTCATTCCATTCAAATTTTAAAAGTTGAAGTTTGGCATCTCAAGGATGATAAGAATCAAAGTATGACAACCTCAAAGACTCTTAAATTAAATAAAAATAAAACATTTTAGTCAAAAGTATTAAACCCATGAGATTGCCATGAAGTTGCCTGGAAATTTGCAAGAAAATATTTTTTTATGAAATTTGATTAACTTGGCCACAGTATATTAGCAACCTAACTAAAAATTATCAGTAGAACCTAGAGCAAAAGTTAAGAACCTTTACTATAGAATGAATAGATTTTTAATCTTTTTTCATAACACATCCAACCTGGAATCATCATCCCTGCTTCTGTTTGTTATAAACAATCTGAAAAGAGTTATATCCTAAATGGATCTTATTTTCCTGAAACATATTCTATTCCCATATTTTAACTGAGGAAAATAATAATGATATAATAATTAAAATTTTTAAAATCACATATATTGTAGTACTGAAAAACTAAATGTATGGTCCTTTCGTTCAATGGATTGAAGATCTGATTACGCTTGCCACTTATGAGTGGGCCTCATATACTGTAGATACAGAATTTTTTATGGACAAGTATAATGAAATGTGAAAACTCATAATGCACTAGGGCCATAAATGTATCAGAAATATAAATGCTTTGAACAATACTTGTGTTCAATAAATAAATGTAAAATTTTAACGATTTATTGTGATATATATTGTGTTTCTTGTTTTTGCTTGAATTTTTCACTTTTATTGCTATAGCACTTTTTATGTACTTTTTCTTTTTGACAATGTATGTTTCTATCTCTATTATTTTTGTGTTTTGCTCTTTATTACTAATTAAAAAGCAATAAAACAAAATTTAAATTCAGAAATCACATATTTTCCTCTAAAGAGGGGGTGGGAAATCAGCACTTCCTAGTATAGCATTACAACCTTTTTCAAATAAAAAAAAAATGCAGTGAACTTTTTCTTTTTTCTCAAGGAAAAAAGCCACACCTTAGAGACATTTATGACCTGGCTGACTGAGAATCTCCATAGACAGTTAACATCTTTTCTTCACACTTTCTCTCAGTAGCCTATATGCCCCCTTTAACAAGCCATGGTGTAACAGCAAGGTAGGTGATTCTCTGAAGCATCATGAAGCTAGTGGTAGTCTTCAGCAGGAAGGAAGAAGAATGAGGGTGAAGGTTTGTTCTCCGAGCTTGTGGGTTGGTTTCCAAACATTTCATTACCAGCCTAGGTAACAGCAGAGTTTAGGGGTATCAGTGTTCTTCTATTTATAAGGGCTTCAGAAGTGGGGGTGTCAAGTAAGGATCTTGTGATGAGTCAGTTGTGAGTCATCAGTGAGTCTTGTGGTGGGTCAGGTATGGGTGTGTTAAGTGAGGGTCTTGTGATGGGGAGGTTTCATCACATGAAGGTCATTGGGAGGTGAAATGCTGGTTGGAGGAGGTTTGCATGGGTTGGTTGAGGGTTGGTGCTGCCTCTGCTTGGCTGTGCGGTTGATTTGGATTCTGAGGTTTATAGGCTGGTTGTGGGCCAATGTGTCTGTTGGTGAAATTGCTTGTGAAGTGCCAGGCTTTGATGAAGTTATGAGCATGGCAGGGGATAGCGTGGCTGAAGATTTTTGTGTTGCTCCGATCGAACTGGTACTGTTTGGTGTCAGTGTGCATAGGAAGAAAAATGACCATCACAAATTGACCATGAGCCGTGGTGGCAAAGTGGCTAGAATGCAGTATTACAGGCTGATTCATCGCTCATTGCCAGGAATTCAATTCTGATTGATTTAGGTTCTGAGGTCAGTAAAATGAGGGCCCAGATTGTTGGGGGCAATAGGCTGACTCTATAAACTGCTTAGAGAGGGCTATAAAGCACTGTGAATTGATATATAAGTTTAAGTGATATTGCTATGGAATTAGATGAGGAGTGGGGCCAAACTCTCACCTTTCTTCCTCCCTCAGCCCAATCTACCTCACAGGGAGTTATTGTGGGAAAATAAAAGATCTAGTCATACAATACACAAATCTAAGCTTTACGTAAGATTACCTAAGATTCAGTTGTGTTCCCTCTTGCAATAAAAATGCACCTGGAGATAGAAGCAGCAATCACTTATTCCAGATTAGTGTATCATCAATTAGCTCTGATGCTGGCTTCACCCAGCACATTGAATCACAAATTAGTCAATCATATTTCAGCCTTGCATGCATATTTTTTAAAAAGAAGAAAGCTTAGCCATGACATAAAATAATGTGAGTAGAAGGCATTGCAGGTAAGCAGAGCAGGCAAGTAAAGTAATAGGCACGTAGCAAGGAAGCGTTGGGAAGAAATCTGAATAAAGGCTATTTAGTGTACACTCTGCATGAGATTGTTTCACAACAGTCAATCCAAGTAATTGGATATCCTTAGTAATATATGGAAATATGCCATAAGCATCAGTAAATGAGTACTGCATTAAATTTCCTCTCATTTCCATCCCTGAGTTTCTTTTATTCAATTTCTCCTGGCTAAAGCTAAATAATCTGTGTGGTGCCAAAAAGGTCAGGAAAGTGTACCTATTTTCTAATGTTTCTCTGAATAGGCTGTTGGTACAATCTGAGTAATTCCTTATTTTGCTAAACTTCACACTGTTTCTATGAAATGCTTAGTGAATAACATCTTACACATTTCTTGTCAAGTGCCAGATGTGATAATCATTTATCACCTTTATCTGCATCAAATCCATTAAGCTCCTGCTAGCTGCATTAACCACAAAGTAATCAACTTAAATTCATTTTATGTAACAGTATTTTTTCTTAAATCAGTAGGAGCAGTCAGTTCCTCATTTATGTTTAATAAATCCATGTTTCAGTGCTGCCTTTTCCCATGTATGAATAGTAAATTTGGAGTTTCAAAACATTAGGGAACATAGGGAACGCTTGCATGATTAGATCAGCAGCCCACTTTTAATCCCAAATTACATGCTGGAATTAACAATTAAAGTAAGAGGAAATCTAAATAAAAAGAGCAACAATCAAAAGAAATAAGAACATTTCAACTCAACAGCCAAAACCTGCATGCCCACCAAAAAACTGTCTATGTATATATATATTTTTGCATTATATTTCTTTATAATCTATTGCAAATCTGCAGATTTACTTTCTATTACCGGATATAAAGCTACATTTGTTTCATAGGATGGGAACCAAGTATAATATAAATTCTGGTAGATTGCTTTTATGTTATGACTGAAAAATATTTCCAAATTTAGCTTGACACCAATAGTAAGATCCTTTCTATGATGCTCATCATTCTAAACCAATACTTTGCAAATCACTGCACAATATCTTCCTAGAATCTCATTATTATGTACAGATATCATAAGATTTTGAAACAAGAGTTGAATATCTGAGTTTCACACCAGTGTTTGTAACTCATCAGATTCATCAAATTTGCAAGTATCCCCCTTCTAAAAATCTGTTTGCCATTATGATATGTCCAGTGCGGTGGCCTATAGACATGGAGCTCCCGCCTCACAATCAGGAGGATGTGAGTTTGGTCCTAGGTAGAGGCTAATATTTGGAATAGACTCTCCTGCTCAAACAGGGGTTTGGACTAGATGACCTCCAAGGTCCCTTCCAAATCTGTTGTTCTATATTTTTGGTCTACAAGAACAAACAAGGAGGTTAGAATAGTTTTAAGGGGCCAATTGATTGAAAGGAAGCTGTGCCTCTGACAATGGCTCTAGAACAGGGCTGTCAAACTAGCAGCCCGCAGGTAAGATGTGTCACACACGCTGGCCATGCCCAAGCTTGGAAAAAGTGACAATATGTCACTTGATGATGCCATGATGATGTGAGATTGAGACCCCTGCTCTAGAAAGGCAGAGAATTGTGTCATCCCAGCACAATTGTAGATCACCTCAATACACTCTCTTGGTTGATTTACGCTTTCATTGGTTATCTAAGGCCTGGAGCTGCTGCTAAAAATCAATATGATAGAAGGGCAGTGGAATCCTAGGTAGGTCTTGGAAATAGACAAACCAGCTGAGCAGCAAATGTATTATAACTAAACCTCAGTCCAGCATTATGTATTATAACTAAACCTCAGTCCAATGACAGCATATCTCTCTCCCTTCATGTGAATATTTCTTCAGATTAGGTATGCATGACAAAACAAGACTTTTCCTATCAAAGGAACTACATGCATTAAAACGAAGACCTGTCACCAAGGTTTTTGCTTCTCCTCTCTGCTTGCACCAGCTGTGGCACAAAAATACCTAGAGAACATTTTTCCCTGCCAAGCCTTCATGATTTCATTTTCCCTGGTTCACATCTAAGTCACCTTAAAATCTCTCCTATTTGTTCCAAGATTGTTAAAGAATCTTCTCTCCTTTAATAGACAGAACTTTGCTATGGGAACAACCTGACATGCTTCAGTAGGCTGCAGTCAGAAAGAAGAAGGAGAAATTGTTCCATGAAATAACCCTTTCAAACAGCTCCTTTGATGCTTCAGGGTGAGGGGTGTCTATTAAGACAAGACTATTTATACAGGCCTCATACAAGGGTGGGGTGCTGGGGGTTTGCAGGGGTTCGGGAGAGCCCCTAGCTAAGATTCTGTGCAGTTTGGAGAACTACCAAATCCTACACCTGGCTGGACCCTCCCACCCCACCCTTCTCCTCCCAGGAGTCCCCACACAACCTGTTTTGGATGCAGGTAAGTGCAGGCTGTGCCAGAGGCTCAGAGAGGGTGAAAAACAGGCCTCCCGAAAGTTTGGGAAGGCCAGAAATGGTCCTGTTTCCAGAGAGCCTCCGGAGCCAGGGGAGAGCAAAAACTCCCTCCACCATGGTGCAGGAGGCCGACTAGGCCGAGCCCACAATAGCCCCGCTCACCAAGCTACCGGGCAGAGAATCCTTTGCTAAAATCTTTGAAGCCCGCCCCTGCCCTCATGGGAGTGGGATACTTGTCTGCTACTCACAAAAGAAATCCAGTCATTGCTGAGCTCTTACACGAGCCTAAAGGGAAGATGATGCTACTTTAAGAAATTCACTCATAGTTTTTAATAGATCTTTTCCCATTCTTCTCAGCAAGATTAAAAGCACAGCACAAAAGGGGACAGGGGTCCAAAAGGGGACACAAAAAAACAAAGTCAAAATGACAGCCTTGACCATGCAATCAAAGTCCCACCACTGGTTTTTTTGGGTTTTTTGCATGCAACACATATAAATGGCATATTTAAAATCCAGGGCTTTGATTGCATGGTCTTGTCACCATCATGCCATTTTGAATTCTAGCCCACTTCCAAGGACATCCTTGTGGGAAGTCATGTTTTGTACTTTCTCTTGCTATTTTGTCTTCACAGCAGAACAATCATAAGGAAGATGATGCTGATGGGAATGTGAAAGAGCCATAATGAAAATATTGGAGAGGAAATATATCTTCATTTCACAAGAGGCAGAAAATATGCAGAAGGGCTTATAGAAACGCTCCCTAATTCACATAAGAAAGGGAGGAGGAGAAGGAGAATCAGACTTGCAATATTAGCATCACTACTCCCAATAAAAGTTGTTTAGCCTTTTTGGGGAATTGATTTCCTGGTCTGGTTTACCTGGTGAGCTCTGACAGTAGGCAAAAAAGTCTCTTTGGCCGAGGGTGGACTGGAATCTAAACTTTCTAATCCCAGACCAATTTTCCTCCTGTTGAAGTGCAAGAAATAGCTTTGATGCAGAGTGCTGGTTGACTTTTTAAAAAAGTAAATAATAGGATAATATTAATGGTCAATATATTTCAAAAGAAGCCTATTTCCAAATTCTATATGTATTATATAGTGGCCACATATTTTAAGTACCTGAACTTTGTGGAAACTAGAAGTCCATTGTTTGCTACCACATGAATAAAATTCAAGGTGAAGGTTCAAGGTGAAGCAAAAAAAAAAATGCTGCCATCCTGTGGACATCCAGATTTTTGCAACAGTCCTCTGCTACAGAGAAGAAGCAGTTTTATTGTGTCCTATTGCTTGTTCCCTTGTCAGTTATGCTTATGTTTACACAATTTCAGCTAAAGTACACAGAAATGGGTTGGGGGGGGGGAGACCATATGAATTCGAAACTAGGACTTCCAAGTCAAGTTTATTTAGTTAATCTCTACTTGTTGCAAAAAATAATGGGAGCTATAGTCAAATGCCACATTGGAGAAAGCTACAGCAGAGCCAGAATATTCCTGCAGGGTCATACACAAGGAATACATCCGTAACCTTTCACAATGTTTGGAACTGTTTTGCTTTAACTCTTCGATTTTTCTGTGTTTGTGCCAAATTACACTGATTGGTTGGCAGGGATTCTAACCAGTTCCCAACAAGAAAACCTCTCCAGATTGGCAGGATCTGCTTTCTGACAGGTTATTGCCTGTGCCAAATGAGACAGAAATGCGCATAATCTTGTAAAATGAAAGCCAAGGACAGACCTGTCCCTGTCTTAGATGAATAAGTATCCCATTACATTGAGGAATGACAGCCCCAGGCTATGATTATGCCACCATTATATTCAAAGCATCATGGTTTGTCAAGACTGAATAAATTATGGTAAAATAAAATAAAAAGCATCCAATGTATAGCCAAGCTGTTATTGTGCTTCATATCTCTTGCTTGTTTTTACAAACTATTGGATAAAATAGCCTCATGTTTAAGCATGTATTCAGGCTGTCAAACCTTGGACTTAAAAAGACAAATAACTCCACGAAGTCTGTGAATTACAGTGGTCAAGAGAATGATACTCACAAAGCAGAAAAGCAATATTTAGGAACGATACATGTACAATACTCTCCCCATTATATTTATGATAAATTCCACTGTCTTAGAGGCAGATGTGACTTGTTGTTTTAATATGCTACACCAACAAAGGTAAAGATCAGGTGGGGGGAATAGAAATGGGGTATCCTTCAAATTTAGCAATCACAAAGTCACATTTCCTGGAATATTTCCAGGAGCAGATATGGCTTACCTCTCTTTCCTTCAGTTCATGGTTGGAACAAGCCACCAGGATGATCTTGGCAGAGAAAACAGGGAGATGCTTGATAATGTTGGTGTGTTGTAATGTCCCAAAGGTGGACAACTGGACTTTTCCTTGAAGACTTTTCACTTGTCATCCAAGAAGCTTCTTCAGTTCTGACAAACTTCTGACAGTCAGAACTGAAGAAGCTTCTTGAATGAGAAGCAAAACGTCTTCAGGAGGAAACAAAAGCTCAGTTGCCTTTGAAAAAGGATCTTGGGGCAACCATGACCTGGATGACTTAAAATCTCCTTGGTATTGTCATGCCTTCTTCATGGGGCTGCCCTTAATAGTTTCATGAAGCTATAAAATATATCAGCTCAATTAATTATGGGCACTTCTCCTTGTGTCTATAGGCTACCACAGAAGCTGCAATGGTTATCAGTCATCTCCAGATGCTGATGGCCACTTTTAAAGTCCTTCATGGTTCAGGGTCTGGATTTCTGCAGGATCGCCCTCTCCCTCTGCCTGCCTAATGGGCTGTTGTAGGGAGGCTGTTCTCTTGGACCCTTCACTCAAGGAGGGGCATCTTCTATACTGAAATGTCATTTTGTTTGTATGTTTGAGTAAACATAACCGATGAAATCTGTACAAAACTACATGCTTTGAATGCATCCTTTCGGCTTCTTTCTGACCACTGTCAGGCCCCCCAAACCAACCAATGCTATCTGCAAGAACTGCCACAAACCAAGATGGCAGCTATGTGATTAAAACCCTGCCCTTTTCATATCCATGCAAAACAGGCTAAGGACTTGATCACATACACCAACTTGACTTTTTTTAAAAAATTTCCCTTGGGGACATCTTTGGAACAGACTGCAATCATATTTTATGAATGAATCTCATTCAGTTTGATGAGGAGGGAGCCCTTCCACTTCCCTCATTTTGTACTACACCAACAGCATTGCAGGAGAAGAGATCATGACAAACTCTCGCCCTCAGGAATTGTCAGAATTAGAAGCAGGTAAGTTGCAAATGCCTGAAGAAAATATTTGATACAAATAACATCTTCCACCAGTGGTGGGATTCAAATTCTTTTACTACCGGTGGTTTGGGCATGGCTTGTTGGTGTAGCAAGGGAAGGATACTGTAAAATCTCCAGCCAGAGGTGGTGTTTGCCGGTTCTCCAAACTACTCAAAATTTCTGCTACTGGTTCTCCAGAACTGGTCAGAACCTGCTAAATAGCACCTCTGTCTTCTACCCTCTCAAGCTGAAAAAGGTAACATATACAAAAATAATTCTAAAACATTTTCAAGAACAAGCTAGGGAAGTGGGAGCTTCTTTTCTGGGAGAAGAAAATATTTACAAAAATGGAAACTCTGTCCTCAACACAGTATTCATGTTCTTACCAGCCCTCAACACCACCCTACTTGATAAAGGAAAATATATTCACCAAAGACAGGATAGTCAGAACCTTCTCCTAACTTTTGCCCTTTTCCCAAAGGAGAGAACTTTGACAGGTGCCTGTCCCTACTCTTGCTCCCTTGCAATGTGAGAAGGAGGGTAAAAGGCAAAAATCCCTACTCTGACAAAAGAAACCTGAATTTCTATTCAAAGCTTGACAAGCGCTAGCTGAATACGATCCTAATCCCAATTCAACATTCTTCTTGCAGCTTGACCTCCCCATTCGGGGCTCAGTTCTTTTAACTGTCAGCCCAGGAAATCCCCCAAATGGAAGAACTGGGGAGATAAAAGATAACAATCAAGGGAAGCTGAGAAATCTACAGTAATTTTATAGCACTTTGGGAAAGAAAGAAAAAATACATGGACAGTGGCAGAGGAAACAAATAGATGGCCTACAAACATATCTTCTCATGCTTCACTTATCTCAACCCCAAATCTACTCTCAAGTGGGTGCATTTTCAGAGCTCTCTAGGATGGAAGTAATCTTTCATTTATTGTTATGGCCAGCACAGAGAGAATGTCTGAGTTGGGAGTCAAGTTGCCACTTGCATCTTCTCAATTTTCTTTAACTGCTATGGGACAAACAGAAATTCAGCAGACTGATATATGACAGACTCTTGTGCCTTTTATAAAGAAGAATTTCTATTGCTGAATTTTAGCTTCTCACATAGAAATATATTTTAAAAATATAAGCATTTCCCAGTAAACTAATTTAACAACCTTAATGTATCCCCATTTCTGTGACCCCATCAGCATGTAGGAACTAGTTGTTTTATTCAGCCTTCCTCAAAACCCTCAAACAGGTTGGGTGGCTCAAGACCCACAGAGCGAGGGCTGCATGCTGAAGGCAGTCTTTGAACCAGGGTCAAAAAATTCTGCTGGTACTTTTAACCTTTACTCTTCAACTTCTACTGGATGTATAAAAGACAACCGCAAGGACAAAACCAAAACCATTGTGTGAAAACATCCAATGTATAACAGTCATTCATAATATCAAGAGAGTGATCAAGCCCCCAGAGTCACTGGATAATAGAATTCAGCTGTGTAACACTGATAGAAAAGCAGGATTAAACACATTTCCAATAATGTTGTGCACACTTAAACAGCTATAACACCTAAGTTGTGCTGACAGCTCGGGCCAAACATGACCATATGAGGAAGACCATGTAATTCTCAATATATCATTTTAGGTTCTTTTTTTGTTGAGCACTTTCATCACTGAGCCTTACAACATGTTGACTCATTGGAATTTCAAAGTATTCCCAGTGAGGTGCAAACTGGGCCTACAGATTTTCTGCACTACTTAGCCACTTAGTGTAATGTAAAATCCCCACAAGTGGAGAGCAGCAGTTGTGATAGAAACTCAGCTCCTCCAGTAGAAATGCTTTACTTTAAGTTACATGGGAATGTAGCTTAAGTTACATGTGAATGATGGCATAGTGGTTAGAATGCAATACTATAGGCAAATTCTGCCCACAGCCTGGAGTTTGATCCTGATGGGCTCAAGGTTGACTCAGATTTCTATCCTTCTGAGGTCAGTAAAATGGGGGGGCATTTTTTTGAGGGCAATATGCTGACATTATAAATCACCCAGAGAGGGCTGTAAAGGGCTGTAATATATTAGTCTATATGTGGGGTGATATATATGGGATGATATCTAAATCTAAGTGTTATTGCAATTGCTATTTTTTCCAAAGTAGAAATGTAGCTTTCAGCCTTACTAGGTAGATTAATCAGGAAAGATAAGTCATATAAACTTTTACTTTATTTTAAAGCTTCTCTAACAGATTCCTACAAGTCTGAAACTACCATTCTCCTGCTGTTACCTTTGCAAGCCCTAAAATTTAGGGAGGATTCTCCCTGAGCCTTTTGCTCTGTCCATTGTGCAGCTGTGCAGCTCACTCTTATCTGATTGTTCCCTAGACAACATCTCCTTGCCTGGTCTCCCAAGGTCATTCCCACATACCATTACAGTAGCAGGTTAAAAATTTTTTTTGCTAACTGCTAGATTCTTGTCATCCTTCAAATGTGTTATTATTATCTACTAGGCAAGTTGTACCCTAAGAACAGAATGTGTCTTCAGGGGCAGAATCAAGAATGTAATACATATCTATATATTGATGACACTAATTATCAATCTCATTTGTCCAATTTTTTTTGTATTTTAATAATTTTCTTAAATTTCATATGAGACTATTTCCTAGGTTTGAGTTAAAATACTGTAGCAATAACACTTAGACTTATATACTGCTCCATAGTGTTTTACAGCACTCTCTAAGTGGTTTACAGAGTCAGCATATTGCTCCCAACAATCTGGATCTTTATTTTACTCACCTTGGAGGGAAGGCTGAGTCAGCCTTGAGCCAGTCAGGATCAAACTCCTGGCAGTGAGCAGAATTAGCCTGCAATACTGCATTCTAATCACTGTGATACCAATAAATCTACTCTTTTAATCCCATCTCCACATTTCTCAGAAACTCTGCCCTATGAAGGCTGCTTTTTCTTAGCCTTTTGGAGTCTGGGTGTAGGAGTAAATTGCTACTTTGAACAAGTGGAAGTTGGCACTTCTATTTAACTTTCAAGAGAGCTGAGATACTGGTTCATTTTCCCCTCTTTTAAAACTACTTTTGAAAGCTCTCTGTTAAAATCTCTCACTACATTTCCTGGAATGCCTTGGGAGTCAAAGATCCAGATGGCTTTTGGTAACCTTTGGAAGCCAGAGTGCAAAAGTCCTTGATTCTTTTTGGGCCACATTTTCGAAGGCTGCAAGTAGTCCTATTAAAGCTATAACTGTCAGGTTCTAATTCATCTTTTTAATGGTGTAGACTGGAAGGAATAGAGCCTCCCACTGTGGTGTAATTTCACGCTGAGGAATCTGATGGGGTTCCCTGCAGTCTGATCCTTTATGGATCAGAAGGCTCACTTTCTCTTGAGCTGGAGAGATTATCTCTTTAACCATTTTCATGCCAGAACAAATCTGACTCTTGCATTTGATGACTCCCCTACCCAATGGGCCTGTCCATGGGACTTTTTTTTTTCTTTTTTGAGTGAAAATGTTTATTTCCCAACGAGGAAGGCAGAAATATTCTTAATTGTTTGGAGAAAGCAAGTAAAATAGTCAGCTAAACGTAGCAGAAGATAAAATTACATGAAAAAAATAACAAAAACAGCAATTGTCTGTTCATTTTTCTGATTATATCTTCATTCATCTTTCTGGGCCAGAAGGGAAATCCAAAACCCCGTTGATTGTGAGAGAATAATCTTAGTTTCAAGTCTAAAAATGGTTCAAGATATGGTGTCTTGAGATATATCAAGAATAATCTCTGGTCTCTAACCTATTCTTCTATTGAAGCAAGATATCTATGGGGATTCTCTATCATCCAGGTCTTGGTATTCCCAACGGTGCTTTTTCCAAATGCAACTGGACTTTCTTTGTTTTTTTCTTGAAGACATTTCACTTCTCACCCAAGAAACTTCTTCAGTTTGAACTGAAAAAGCTTCTTGGATGAAAAGCTAAATGTTTTCAAGCAAAAACAAAGAAAGTCCAGTTGCCTTTGGAAAAAGCACCATTGAGAGGTTGAAGAAAGATGCTTCAAAATGCAAAAGTAGGCACAAATAATTGCTTTATTATCATTATAGCATCATTTGCTATGTCTATCTGAGAAGCTGCTTGAAGTTTCTCTTACCCTTCCACTACAGTTCTGTTAGATTTCTCCAAGCTTTCTTTCTTTCTTTCCTTCCTTCCCTCTCCCTCCCTCCTCCCCTCTCTCTCTTTCAATCTCTCTCTCTCTCTTATAAGGAGGAAGAAACAAACAGATAAACAGAACTTAATTCTGGATTATCCTGGTAAAATGAAAATATAAAACTAGAGGGATTCCTCCAGAAAATGCATGGTCTGTGTCTGTAATAAAGATTTGATTTGATCTGATTTGCTGACTGACCTTTCACACTGTCTCTATAGTTTAAAGTTAGATGGGAATATAATACATCCCCAATGAAATCATATTGTTTAATATTATTAAGGCTTTTTTGTTCAGAATTTTTCAAAAAATATATCAATTCATAATAAGACTTTAATTGAATGACAGTAATGATTTTGCAATTCAGTGGCAAAATATCATTTTGTTACACTTAAAACATCCACATAGATTGGAGATACCCATAATAAAATATTAGTTTAGAGGAATCTTATTCTTAACCCAGACTGTGATTATTTTTGATCTTCAAAAGTTCTTATATCATATCATTTTTATGTAAGAAGACAATATTTCTACATAAGCTTTTTTTTTTTGCAAAAAAATGCAAAATAATATGGCTTATTTAAACTAAGAAATTAATTTTGACTTCATCACTTTCATAAGTTGCATCATAGTGTGATGCACTATGGCTTGGGTATTTTTGGGGTATCTAGTCTAATACTTGATTCTTATATTTTTTTGAAGTAGCGAAGAATTCATGAAGTCCTGGATTCTTTAATAAGGAACCCCAAAATATATGACCTGTTGAAATTATAAATAGTTTGCTAATTATTTCTGCTAAGTAAGCTAGGATAAAACAATTTGATAAAATGATGCAACAGTGTTTGCTTTTGACAGCATAGTACAGGTCCCATTATCAAACTGATCAACTTTGAAGGCAATTGAAACAGGCCTTGAATTAGGCTACTGCTCAATTCTTCCAGATACCAGTTCTTCTCTGAAATCCAGGATCGGTTCCAGAGGGCTAAATTAGGCTTCTCTTCTTTCAGAAGAACATTATTTTCATCAATCAATGCTTGCTAAGCATTTTGCTACTTGCTGAGAGTTTCAGAAAGCTGTATCTTGCCAGCAAAGGTAAGATGCTTGCCTATGTGGCTTAGCCAGCTTTGCCACTGACTTTAGTCTCTATTTTGATAGGCTCTTAAATGGAAATCCAATAATATGTTAAGCAGAGAGAGTTCCCCTGAAAGACATTTTAAATCGCTTGGCTCATCATACCTGTCAAGGAAGGGAAAAAAAGATTGGGGAGGGGGCATGAAGCCCCATGCATCTCTTTCCCCATTGGGTCCCCTTTTAGGAGCTATAGCTTTATTCCCTTTGGCAACCTACTCCTCCCTTCCATCTTGGGAAATGAGGACAGGCGGCTCTGTATCCCGTTGGATAACGAACATGTAAATAGGATGTGGGGCTTTTGAGTGGCATGACCCCTAAATCAGGAAGTTCTCCAAAGCAGCTACAGCAGGAATAAGACTTTATTCCCAGTGGTGAAAATAAGTGATAGGGAACTGAATGAGAGCAGTTCATGCAAATTCTTCCCGAATTAAGCTCTGTCTGAAGTGAGAAAAGATAGATGATAAACACCCTCAGCTTTAAAAATGGCCAAATATGCTTTGCAGGCATGAAGCTGGAGCAGTAACAAAAGGATCTGCTATAATATTGACAGCAAAAGCATTTTTAATGTGCTGGGCTGTGGCTACCTAAACTGAAAAATATAGTCCATTAAAGAGCCCTAACTGTTATTTACACTTTTAAATCTTAAAACCATTAACAAAAGCCACTTAATTCAATTACTTTCTCAGGGCATACTATTATAACATTAGTGGAGCGATGCTGGGTTACATATTGTGTGTGGATGAGGGGATGCAAGTGGGTGGGTTCTCTGTCTCTCTCTTTCTCTCTCTCTCTGTCTCTCTCTCTCTCTGTCTCTCTCTCTTTCTTTCTCTCTCCCACCCCCGACTCATTCTCCTTTTTTTACTTTTTATTTTTTTTTCTGTTGCTGCTGCATTGAACTAATGGGGTAGAGTGAAATGATGCCTGTCCCCATTGACAGGTTTATGAGAATTTAATAAAGCGTGGCATGGATAAAATGAGATATTACAAAGTCGCGCAAAGCTGATTGTCTCCGACACATCAGCATTTTTACAACCAGATATTGACAATTCCCAGTCTAATCACACCATTTGACTGTAGAAAGGAAGCACTTATTTTCACCGCTGAGGAAGCTGCTGGGGTTTGTCCATTTTTATTTGGAACACAACAGTTGCATTTAAAAAAAAAAATCAAATTGTTTTCTGAAATTGGGCTTTAACAACTTAGAAAGTGAATTTGAAACAACACACTCACACACCCATTCTTTGTATCTTTAATAGAGCACACCTCTGGTTGCAAAACTCAATGCATGGTCTAGATTAGAACAGGTAAATCAGGAGATCGTGCTTTATTCTAAGAGATACACAACCTTGCTATTCCTCTGAAATTAACAATATGGTATTTCGGTCCAGATACAACAATTGCTTTCATATATGCTCATGCATAAACAGAGAAAAAGTACGGATAGTCCTTGGCTATATTTAGTAACCATTCAAAGTTAACAACAGTATTGAAAAAGTGACTTGTTACATATTAGCATACTCCAAATACTCTATTCCCATTGGTCCACAAATACTCGAATCTGATTGGTGTTCTACTCGATGGTGATTGGTCAAAAATAGCTAGCCTATGATTGGCCGCCTCAGCGGCGGGAGAATCAAGGAGCTGTCTTTGGCCATGAGCCGCGAGCAGCCTCTCTATAAAAAAGGAGCTGCTGCAGCTCCTGGCTCAGACGGAATCTAGCAACTAAATAAAAGAGCTGAAGTTACTCTGGTCTCGAGTCTCATTCTTCACGAACACTACACTGGCAACGAGGATGGGATTCTGAGACAAGGAGACAATCACCTGCGACGCATCACCGTTCGGCGTCAGAGCCGTACTCAGCCACACGCTGCCAGATGGGAGAGAAGCACCAATCGCATTCTACTCCAAAACATATACAAAACGGAAAGGAACTACATTCACTTAGACAGAGAGGCGTTAGCAGCAATATCCGGCATCAAACGGTTCCATGAATACCTCTATGGTAGGACCTTTACACTCATTACAGACCACAAGCCCCTATTAGGAATATTAGCAGGGAACAGGGCCACTCCGAACATACTCTCCCCACGAATGACAAGATGGTCCGAGTTCCTTGCCGCATGCAATTATAAATTATTTCACCGACCAGGCAAGGACATTTCACACGCCAATGCACTGAGCCGTACTCCCCTACCTGAACTAGGGAGTGACCCGGCACCAACCACGTCCACCCTACAGATTGAGACACTACCAAACCTACCCAAAACTGCAGTGGACATTGCGAAACCAACCACAAGAGACAAAAAATTGTCACAGGTTTTAAACTGGGTAGGAAAAGGGTGGCCGGAAAACGAGACAGACGTGAATTTTAAACTGTTCAAGAACAGGCAAACTGAACTGTCATTATTAAAAGGTTGCATTCTATGGGGGGTACTGAATATTTTACATGAAGGACACCCGGGTATTGTACGAATGAAATCCCAAGCCAGAAGTTATGTATGGTGGCCAGGGATGGATAAGGATATTGGGAGATGGGTAGAAACCTGCGCTAAATGCCAAAGATCCCGACCCGCACCTCCTTCAGCACCTATACATGACTGGGAAACACCGAGGGGGCCCTGGCCAAGAATCCACATAGATTTCGCAGGGCCTACAAAAGGACGCACATTTTTAATCATAGTAGATGCTTACTCAGATTGGCTGGAAGTAAGCATCATGAACTCAATAACTACAGAAGCAGTTATCAAACAACTGAGAAAACTTTTCGCCACACCTAGGTTACCAGACTTATTAGTTTCAGATAATGGGCCACAGTTCACAGCATTGACATTTGAAAAGTTCCTCACCAGAATAAGGCATGCTTTGACAGCACCGGGCCGACTGGATACAAATGGGCAGGCAGAATGCATGGTCTAGTATACCAAAGAAATTATAGAAAAATTAGACACAGGAGACATACAAGAGAAGATTTATAAAATGCTCACCATATAACACATTACACCGAGCTCAACTACAAATAAAAGCCCAGCAGAATTATTAATGGGCAGAAAATTAAGATCATATCTGGATAGATTATACCCCACATACAGCCCTGAAAAACCAACAGACTCCTCCAGCAGACACCGCACATTCGAACCAGGGAACCTAGTCAATGCTAAAAATCTCACGGGGCACCCGCTGTGGGTACCGGCAAAAATAACACAAATAACAGGATCCCTGTTGTATAGATTAGAAACAGACGATGGAAGCAGCTGGAGGAGACACATTGATCAATTAAGATCAAGAACATTGGAACGAACCACTGACACACCCAGGCATGAAGAACAACACAAACACACACCAGAACCACAGCAAACATTAAACAAAAACAATAATAATCCAACCAGAGAGGGGGGGGAGACCCCTCAAACACAAATAAGAGGGGAGGGGGGGACCCTCGGTCAGAACAAGAAACACCGCAAAATAAAAACACAACCCACAAACCACATTCTCAAATAAACTCAGAAAGAAACAACTACATATCTGAAGAAGACTTCGGCGAAGAAGACCAAGAAGCCACTCTAGAAGGGAGCAGCTGAGCCAACTCTACCAGCCCGGTTCGGCCAGGTGGGAGTGACATGGCTGACTCCACCTTCCAGAAGGTTCCACAGAGATGGACAGGAGAAACAACGATCCCGTCTGAACCCGCCGAAGACAACAGCAGGTCAACTAGACAACATAAAGCCCCGCCTACTTACATGACTACGTAATGTAGGACCAAACCAAGAGGGGAGGAGTGTTACATATTAGCATACTCCAAATACTCTATTCCCATTGGTCCACAAATACTCAAATCTGATTGGTATTCTACTCAATGGTGATTGGTCAAAAATAGCTAGCCTATGATTGGCTGCCTCAGTGGCGGGAGAATCAAGGAGCCATCATTGGCCGTGAGCCGCGAGCAGTCTCTCTATAAAAAAGGAGCTTCTGCGGCTCCTGGCTCAGACGGAATCTAGAAACTAAATAAAAGAGCTGAAGTTATGCTGGTCTCGAGTCTCATTCTTCACGAACACAACATGACTTATGACTGTTTTTCACAGTGACAGCCTTTGCAGCATCCCTATAATCAGGTGATCAAAATTCAGATACTTGACAACTGGTTCAAACTTATGGTCATGTGATCATTTTTTTTGACCTTCTAACAAGCAAGTCAATGGGGAAACCAGATTCACACAACAACTGGGTTATTAACTTCAATGATTCAACTTCAATGATTCACTTAACAACTGTGGAAAGAAATGTTGTAAAAATGGGGCAAAACTCACTTAACAGAAATTTTGGGCTCCATTATGGTCCTAAGTTGTAAGTGTAAGTGTAGAGTGCTTCAAAACCTCTATTTTTTCCCCTCTATTTATACATTAGCATATCAACATTTTATCTAAATTTGCTTGGTACTGTCTTTTTTTGTTAATATCCTCCTTTCTAGAGATACCTAACTGGCCTTCTTACCTGATTCAGATAGCATAATATTCACTTTTTAATGTAATATGGAGGGTGGGGAGGTATGAAGTAGACTAGGGGTATCAAACTCAATTTCATTGAAGGCCGCATTAGGGTTGTGTTTGATGTCAGGGGCTGGGGTGGGTGTGGCCAGGATGGGCATGGCCAGCTCGACATCACTCCTGTTTGGGGCATCTGTGGTGGCCTGAACGCCCTGCCAGCAAAAACAGGCTCCCAAGTTCCGTTTTTGGCTGCCACGGCCTCCTGCAAGCCTCTGCCAGTGAAAATGAAGCTTGGGATGACTGCATGGGTTCACTGGCAGAGAGTTGCAGGAGTCCATGGCAGCCAAAAATGGAGTTCAGGAGCCCAAACCACAGACGTGTCCTTCTCCATTTCCAGGGTGGCCCTGTGGGCTGGATCTAAGTATCCCACAGGCTGGATTCAGCTCCTGGGCCTTGAGTTTGAGTTTCACACCCCTGAAGTAGATCCCTCTGTACCTCTCCCAACAAATTCAAATCAAGTTCAGGAGGAAGGGATCTACTCAGATGGGATATCAGGTTTTCATCCTCATCAACTACCAGCAGAACTGCATTTTTTAAAAGCTAGCATTGGCTATTACTATCTACCAGTTGCAAGGCATTACCTTCACCATCTGGGTTCATTAATTTGCTCTAAGAAAGTAGAAAGCATCATTCTTCAGAATTGCTGGAATGACCAAGCCTTCACTCAAGTCCTATAAATGATAGTTTCATCCCCTTGCTGGATTTAAGATGACATAAACACCTATGCAAAGAAAATTTATTCTAATGCCAGGCAGAAAAACATTTCCCAGATTTTCTGTAACAGTTTTTATTCAACTCACGGAAAGAAAATCTAGCTTTTGATTTATTTATTTTTTTGCCCCCAAAGAAGAGGATTTTGGGAAAAATTTAAGAGCGGGGAATATGTTGTTCATGCATTTATTTAGATATAAACCCACATGTAACGATATTGCGTCTTTCACTCCACTTGGTTTCCCACAATTCCACTAAACATCAAGCAAAAATATCACAAAGGAACTCCTGCCAATGAGCTTTTTCAGTAATGATGCTTCAATTACTATGCAGGAAGAGTCCTACATGGGAGAAATCACTAATTTTCTTCTTTTCTTAGAGCAGTCACTATTTTAATGAATAATTTCAAACAAATCTGATTTGCATGCAACTCTGAGTAGTAGCAAGTATGATCTCTTTTCCTCTAAACCTGATCAATCTTGGAACCTATACCAATTTTATTGAAAGGGGGACTATTTAGACTGTAAGCTGTGTCGATCTATTAAAAAAAATGTAATTCAAATGCTATCTATTTTTTTCTCCATTTGTATCAAACTCATTGAAGAAAGCTTTTCTTCCCTTCCAAAAAAAATCCAAATCAAACCGGATCCATAGTTCTAGTCTCTTTTTATTTACAGTTCATTTGAAGTTTGGCAGCAATACTTAGTACATTAACAGCATGATAATGAGTTCTTTCTTTCTTTCTTTCTTTCTTTCTTTCTTTCTTTCTTTCTTTCTTTCCTTCCTTCTTTCTTTCTTTGTCTTCCTTTTCCTTCCTTTCTTTCTCTTTTTTGTTCATTCTTTTTCTTTCTTTCTTTGTCTACCTTTTCCTTCCTTTCTTTCTTTCTTTCTTTCTTTCTTTCTTTCTTTCTTTCTTTCTTTCTTTCTCTTTTTTGTTCATTCTTTCTTTCTCTTTCTTTCTTTCTTTCTTTCTTTCTTTCTTTCTTTCTCTTTTTTCTTTCTTTTTCTCTTTCTCTCTCTTTCCCTCCCTCCCTCCCCTCCCTCTCTCTTTAAAAAACAAACTGCATTTTTTGGGTATGTGAAATCAAATGACTGAAGTGGTCAACCAATACTTGCTAGGCTGCTGCCATCTAGCTGAGCTTTCTGTATATGAATGAGAAAGAAATAGAATGGGTCTGTGTTTATCCCTGAAATGTTCATTTGTTTAACCTTTGGTTGCATGCATATAGATACCGTGAGAATGGAATAAATGTGCAAGCACACGGAGCTCCTATAGCAGTGTTTCTCAACCTTGGCAACTTGAAGGTGCATGAGCGTCAAGTCTCAGAATTTGCCAGTCAGAATTTCCAGAATTCCCTACCCCATCCGCTGGCAAGGGAATTCTGGGAGTTGAAGTCCACATATCTTCAGCATGGCAGGATTGAGAAACACTAACCCGTGGAATGCAATGCATTCATTTTGTTTGCTGCAGTACAGAACAAATGCCTCAGTAAAGATCTTATTGGAACTTGGTAATATTTTGGTGTTTTTTTGTCCTGTTCCCTAAGTCGTTTTTTGAACCTGCACACAGGTTCCTAGAGCTCTTTCAGAAATTGTCACTGAATTATTTGTGAAGGGTCAGAAAGAGGAAAAGATATATATGTAGGATGCAGATATGTTGATTGTTCTTATGCTGCTGACCTTCACTGGCCTTGAACTAGCTAAGCAGGGTAAGAAATGAATAGTGCTATGCTATCCACCCAGCTATTGAATACTTTGTATTGTTTGAGTATACATGAAAAGCATTTGAAAGCCGATCTTCACTCTCAACTTTATTGTGGAGAATTATCTTCCTCCTCCTCCTTCTCTTCTTTCTCCTCCTCTTCCATCCTCTCTTCTTCCTCTTCTTCTTTTTCTTCCTCCTCCTCCTCTTCCTCCTCCTCTCCCCCTCCTCTTCCTCCTCCTCCTCCTTTTCCTCCTTCTCCTCCTCCTCCTTTTCCTCCTCCTCCTCCTCCTCCTTTGCATCTCAACTAGCCTTCCATTTCAAAGTCCTAAATTAGATTCTCCTTTTCACTTGTGCTTTATTAGTATATACCGAATATGCCTTGTTCAGTCCCAAAGAGAATGAATCTATTGCTCTGGTTTTAAGGCAACGAGTGAACCATCCTCCCTGGGTTTATGGGATTATCAACTTCAGCATCATAAGCTTTTCCAAAAGCAAATGACATGTACGTAAATGTTCTACAATAAACTGTCTCCACCCGTCTCTTGTATTCTTAGGAGGGGAGAGATTGGGGTAAACACAGTGCAGTGATGCTGCGCAATACATTTCTGCTGATGAATGCAGCCAATAATAACATAGTTTTATGTATCATTAATTCTTTTAGCCTCCCAAACAATAAGTTTTTCTGAGTACAGATAGTGCAGTAATCACTCACAATTGCAAATAGAATTAGCAGCATTCAGTTGTGTAAAACAACATCTAGACTATGAGTTTTTAGCCTTTAAAAGGCAGCAAAAGGAAATAAATAATTCCCTCCTACTCCTTTAACATTCACATTAAATGCAAAGCTGCATTAAAGCCATGGGTTATTCTGGCCTTTAAACGTTGGACAGTGTAACAAGCCAGTTCAAACCATTTTAGCAGAGCTTGTATATTTTCGAACTGCTGCCCCTAATTTTCTACTAAAAAGAATGATAAACATAAACACTCTACTTTGAGAATAACAAACAATATAGTGTAGTTTTCTCCAATTTGGTGCCATCTAATGGTAAATTTCAAAACCCACACCATTGAGAACAACATGTATCACTTTCACTGACTTCTACATCCTAGATGAACAGATACCTGGTACTAATTTCAAAATAGAGCAAAAGGCAAGTCAGCATTGTTATCAAAGCTTTTCAGCTACTTCAGTTTAGAGCAATATGCACTTGGCCAAGTACGAATCTGCATTCTGATTCAAAGAAGGGCTTTGCTGCAGTAAGACTACTGTAATGTGCATAAAGAGAGTTTGCCCCCAAAAAGGTCTGGATCGAGCAAATCCTTCATGATATTCAACCCAAATTATTTATTGGGGAGAAGAGCATTGCTAACAATAGGGCCACCAATCAATATGTGTCTGAAAAAGAGTTCTAGGGGTACAAAATCTTCTCTAGGAGCCACACTAGATTTCAGAGATTGAATAATGAATTTTGTTCTGTCCGGAAAGAAGCGCGTGAGACCGGGTTCCAAACAACAACTATTTTATTTAAACTCACAAGGCAAAAGATACGAAACATAGCCCAAGCCACGGCAGCCCTTTATATAGTGGCTTTGCCTGCGGCTTGTGGCCAGTGACACTCATTTAACTGTTCCCACCGTTTGGCGGCTTCCCGGATTGGTTCTTAATCAACCAATCCGTAAGTGGCCTTTTTAGCCAATCAGAACAAGGGACTTGGAACCTACCAAGCTCCATGCAGAACACCCTTCCCCCTTTAGTTTAGTCCAATGTTGGTGACGTAGTCACACAGGTAGGTGGGGCTTTCTCTAGTCCTAGTTGACCTGCGCAGCTCAGTCTCAGCGTGGTCTTCTAGCGGTTCAGATGGGATTGCTGCCTCTCTTGTCCTTCTCCATGGAATCTCCTGGAAGGGTGAGTCAGCCTTGCCGCTCCCGCCTGAGTCTCTCAGGCCAGTTGAGATGACTCTGCCGCTCCCTCCTGGTTTGACTGGGTTGGTTGAGCTGGCCTGGCCGCCTCCTTCCAGGAAGGCCTTGCTTCGCTCTCCTGCTCCTGGACTTCTCTCTTGGGGTTCATCCAACCGTGAGTGCTCTTTTTGTTTGGTTAGATTGTCTTTTTGCATAGTTTGTTGTCTTGTTATGGGAGGTTCGTCTCTCACTTTTTTATTTATTTGTACTTTCCCTCCGCCCCCCAGTTGTTTTATAGTTGGTATTTATTTTTAATTCTGCGGTGTTTTTTCGTTCAAGGTTGCGGGAACGAAGCTGGTCTATGTGCCGCTTCCATTCCCTACTGTCATCTAAAAGTAGCCGGTAGGACCGGGGGCCTGTTATTTGGGTGATGGTGACTGGAAGCCACAATGGGTCCCCAGTGAGGTTTTTTGCATAGACCAGGTCGCCAATTTCAAACATACGGTATTTGCTGGAGGAATTGGGGGGTTTGTCCCAGGTGTAAGTGGGGTGCAATCTGTCCAGGTAGGAGCGTAGTTTCCTACCCATTAGAAGTTCTGCTGGGCTTTTATTGCTTGTGCTCCTAGGGGTAATATGCTGCAAGATTAGTAGTCGGCTTAGTTTGTCCTGCACGTCCCCCTTGTCCATTCTGTCTAGGCCCTCTTTAGTGTACTGAACCATGCATTCAGCCCTGCTGTTCGCAGCTGGGTGGGCCGGTGCAGTCAAGGCATGACAGATACCCTGGGCAGCCAGATATTGTTTGAATTGCCAGGCTGTAAATTGAGGCCCATTATCTGAAACCAATACATCAGATAGCCCATGTGTCGCAAATAGTTGTTTCATTACAGCTTCGGTGGTTGTGGAAGCCATGAGGATGACTTCCAACCAGTTCGAGTATGCATCAACCACTATCAAAAAAGTGTTTCCCTTCGTTGGCCCAGCAAAATCAATATGTACTCTAGACCATGGACTCTGGAGAGTTTCCCAGTCTCTTATTGGTGCCTGTGGGGGGGTAGGCCTCAATTTTTGACAGTCATGGCATGTTGCAACCCAGCGTTCAATGTCTTTGTCCAGGAGATGTAACTCCTGACCAGGGCTTTCATTTTGACTATGCCTGGGTATCCCTTGTGCAACATGCCCAGAACGTCTTCCTGGAGACTGCTCAGAATCACCACCCTGTCACCCCATAAAATGCACCCCTTTTTATAGACAGTTCAGTCTATCTGGTACGGAATGGTTTAAAAGTCTCAGTTTTGTTCTCCTCCGGCCAGCCTATACCTACCCAGTTCAATATGCACGCTGTCAAAGAGTCTTTGGCTGTGGCTCTCGCGACGTTGGCTGCAGTCAGTGGTAGCTCCAGGCAGGTCTCAAGCTGAAGTGTGGAGGTGGTTGGAGCAGGGTCATCTTCTGTGATGGGCAGTGGGGAACTGCTCAGGGCATCGGCGTGTGTGATGGCTTTGCCAGGTTGGTGCAACAGCATATAGGAGTAGGCAGCGAGGAATTCAGACCACCTCGTCATTCTAGGTGACAGAATGTTCGGGGTTGGCTTGTTGCCTGCTAGGATTCCAAGAAGGGGCTTGTGATTGGTTATTATAGAATAAGTTCTACCGTAAATGTACTCATGGAATCTTTTGACTCCGGCGATGATTGCGAGGGCTTCTCTAAAGAGTTGACTGAAATTGCGTTCCGACTTGGAGAGCATCTTGGAGTAAAAGGCGACCGGTGCCTCTCTGCCGTCTGGTAGCTGGTGGCTGAGGATGGCGCCGACCCCAAAAGGTGAGGCATCACAGGTGACCGTCAAAGGCAGGATATTGCTAAACTGGATGAGAACGGTGTCTGACAGTAATAGGTCCTTGATACCTTGGAATGCTTTCTGTTTCCAGTGGCCCTATGTTCAAGTGGTTTTTTTTATCTAGCAGTCGACGTAGGGGTTCTGCTATTGTTGCCTTATGGAGCAGGAACATGTTGTAAAAATTTATGAGGCCTAGGAATGCTTGAAGGTCGGTTTTGTTCCTGGGCCTCGGAGCGTCTTTGATAGCCTTCACTTTTTTTTCGGTGGGGTGAATGCCTTGTTCATCAATTAAATAGCCCCAAAACTCGACCCGGTTAGTGGCTAATTCACATTTTTCCCTTTTTACTTTGAGGCCTGATTTCATAAATCTTGTTAAGACTTCTCTTAATCTGGTCTCCAGCTGGTTGGCATTTTTTGCTGAGACCAGTACATCATTGAAGTAGGGGATGACTCCCTTGATTCCGTTTAGCAGGCGTTCCATGAGGCTTTGGAACATACCTGGGGCAACGCTAACACCAAATTGGAGGCGGTTACACTTGAATACCCCTCTATGTGTTACAATAGTCTGCGCCTCTGCCGTAATGGGATCAATGGGTAATTGTTGATAGGCCTGTGCGAGGTCGAGCTTCACAAAATTTTTTCCTCCCTCTAGCGAGTGCAGTAAATATTGCACTACCGGCACTGGGTATGCACTTTGTTGGAGTGCATGGTTCAGGGTTGCCTTATAATCTCCGCAAATGCGCACTGACCCATCTGGCTTCACCGATGTGATGATAGGGGTTTCCCACCTGACATGGTTGATTGGCTCTAAAACCCCTTGAGCTATTAATTTATTCAGTTGTTCATCAGTTTTTGGTTTTAATGCGAATGGGATGCGTCTGGCCTTTAAACGGAGGGGGGCTATTTTCAGGTTTAGGCTAAATGAAATTGGGGTCCCATTGGACTTGCCTAGAGTCCCATTGAAAACATCTTGGAATTCTTGGAGCAGGCTTTCCTCCCAGTTGGTTGTAGCGATGTAGTTGATCCCGGTCATCCCAATTCTCAGGGGCGTGAACCATTCGATCCCTAACAGGCTAGGGCGGTCGCAGTTGACGATGGTCAGAGGCAAGATTTTGGCGTGATTTTTAAATTTGACTAGAAAATGTCCAAGGCCTACTACTGGAATTTGATTTCCCTGATAGTCTTTTAGCACTAGTGTTTGTTTCTGTAGTTCTCTCTGTTTAATGTTCGGTATCAGGCACAGGATGGTATTCCAGGATACCATAGATAGGAACGACCCTGAGTTGACTTCCATCTCACAGGGTCTCCCCTCGATGCTCACCTCTATCCGAACCTTCTTTCCACTCTCTGCCCTGGCATTGCCGATGGTGACTGTCTGATGCATTTCTTCCCTGTTACTGGTTCTCTTGTTACGGTTCCATCTACTGCCAGCTTGTCTTTATTCATGTCTGGGGGGGGGGGGCTGCTGCCTTGTCTTTTTGGATTATAGCTTTTTTTGTTGCGGCAGACCCTTTTGATGTGCTCCCTCTTATTACAAGCCCGGCATATTGTGTTGAGGAACCTGCATTCAGCTCGCGGGTGATTTCCTCCTCAGCCCGCACATTGAAATTCCTGCCGATTTCTCCTTTTTGTGCCATTTTTTATCTGAATGGAGTCTATGGATGTCTTCATCATTATCCTCGGTATCCTGGGATTCAATGTCTTCGTAATGGGCTATTGCTGTGGTCTGTTTCTTTCCTCCCTCTGCCTTCTTCTCCCTGACTTGGGTTGGCAGGTCTGGAATTGCATTCATTTGCTGCATGGTGGCTGCTGACTTCTTTGCTGTTTTGGTGGTGGTTGCCTCTGCAATGGCCTCGGCCACAATTATGTTTGGCCTATTCAGGAGTTTGCTCTGAAGGGTAGTGTCTTTCAGGCCAAGGACCACATGGTCCCTCATTGCCTCGTCCATGTTCTGGAACTCACAGGCTCCTCCAATGTGTCTCAAGGCTGCTACAAAATCTCCTATAGTTTCATCCTCCTTCTGGTCCCTCTTATAGAATTCGTGCCTTTTTATTAAATTTGATAATATTCAGGTTCAGGTCGGACCAAGTCATCTGTCTGACATCTCTTGGTTTCGCCAGCGCCTTCACCATTTTAAAGACTGCCAGTCCGCAGTGTGTAAGGAAGACAGCCCTCTTCCTTTGGTCTGAGATTTCTTCCATTTCTTCCATTTCTAAGAACATAAGAAAGCGATCGATATACGATTCCTAATCCTCCTCATCAGGATTGAATGGTGCGGGCGGCATGTTGTTACCGGCCATCTCTCTTGCTCGGTTTAGATCGCCGCGTGCTTCAGTCTCATCTTCTACGACAATCCCATCCTTGTCGTCAGTGTTCCATCCGGAAAGAAGCGCGTGAGACCAGGTTCCAAACAACAACTATTTTATTTAAACTCACAAGGCAAAAGATACGGAACATAGCCCAAGCCGCGGCAGCCCTTTATATAGCGGTTTTGCCTGCGGCTTATGGCAAATGACACTCATTTAACTGTTCCCGCCATTTGGCGGCTTCCCGGATTGGTTCTTAATCAACCAATCCGTAAGTGGCCTTTTTGGCCAATCAGAATGAGGGACTTGGAATCTACCAAGTTCCATACAGAACAAATTTGATTTCTGAAACTAACATCAGAGACCAGGTAGAAAGGTTTTCAAAAGTTAGAGTATCAGTCATTTGCTTACATGAGAGGACCTGGTCAGGAATAGTAAATAAAAAGGGAACTCCCAGTAAGGAATAAGTGCATAAAAATCCTCTCAAACTGAAGCTGAAAGGGGAAAATCAGATCAGAATTCATGTTACTTCGGTAAACCTGATGAAATATTCCAGAAGGAAACTGAATTTGTCCTTTTTGCTGAAAATTCCAAATCTGGCCTTTTTTTGCCTATTAAAGTAGCTTCTTCAGAGGCTATCAGTTTCTTGTAATCACATGCAATTTTTAACATTTTTTTAATGGTAGGGCTCTCTAGGCCTGGTGCAAACAGTCAGAATAACCTCAGGTTTATTTGCTGTTGGTTTCTATGAAGTTTATCTGTAGGAAGTTGATCTGTTAAAATTTTTCTCAGTGAAATTCACACAGATCAGTATATTGAGTCAGAATTTTATTCAGACCTTGGATACAGAAGGAAATTGAATTTCTGAGCCTGTTCAGAGTTCAGAAAGATTGATGTTGCCTTAGTGTCTTCCTTGGCCCAATTGAGCCTTTTAGTTTGCCTGACTTTGAGATTAGCTAATCGTCTTTTATCATGTGATACAGATAAATTAGTATCAGATCTGACTTGGAAATGGACTATGATTGAGGATTGCTATCTCTCTCACATGTACTTAGATGTCTGAAAATAGCCCAGTGTTGTTTCATATAAACATATGTAATCTAAAACCAAGAATATGTAAAAGAATATATAAAGACAGATTCTTTATCTCCTAAAGTATGGAAGTTACATTTATAGATCAAGAACACCAGTTCTCAGCCTGCTGTATTTCATTTGGGTTCTCTAGAAAGCCAGGGTGGATCATTTATAAAACAATCCTCAGAAATAACAGCCAGTTGTACAAAATTGTGTCAGGAGGGCCACATCTTGGCACTTAAATCTCCTGCGAGAATTCCATGGTTTTAGGATGATTTGGCTTTATCTTTAGCATTGTCTTTTCTAAATTCACCCAAATATTAGGAAAAAAGTGAGGAGACACGTGGGATGGCGGATATATTCAATAGAAATATTTCAGAGCATTTAGAATAGAATAACAGAGTTGGAAGCAGTGGTGGGATTCAAAATTTTTTACTACCAGTTCTGTGGGCATGGCTTGGTGGGTGTGGCTTGGTAGGTGTGGCCGGGGAAAGTTACTGCAAAATCCCCCTTCCCACCTCACCCCACTAACCTGCTTTCCAGTTCCATTCTCCTGTGCAGGGCAACAAAAGGAGACCCAGCTGATCAGCTGGGACTCGGGTGGCAGAGAATAGATGGAGGCGGGGCCAGTCAGAAGTGGGATTTGCCTCTTTTCGGAACTACTCAACATTTCTGCTACCGATTCTCCAGAACTGGTCAGAACCTGCTGAATACCATCTCTGGTTGGAAGGGACCTTGGAGGTCTTCTAGTCCAACCCCCTGTCTAGGCAGGAAACCCTACATCACTTCAGACAACAACTTTTTAAAAATATCCAGTGCTGGAGCATTCACAACTTCTGGAGGCAAGTTGTTCCATTGATTAATTTCTCTAACTGTCAGGAAATTTCTCCTTAGTTCTAAGTTGCTTCTCTCCTTGATTAATTAATTTATAAGAAAAATTTACAGCTCAGGAGAGTTATCTCCACAAACTAATTCCAGTCCTTGCTAGCCCAACCCTGCGTTGGCAAGTGTAGTCAGTCTCCCTGATACCCGCTCTTTAGTCTTATATTTCCTTGCAGGAATATACCAGAGTCAAAATTAATCATTTCCTTATTTGTAGTTGCCCCTATCTCCTGGAGTGCTATGAAGTCAAGATTAGAGAAGAACTTCACCAGGTCCCCATCTATTAGTTTGTTCCTCCAGCCAGCAATATTCCAAGTCAGTAACTTAATATTAATGTATTAATATTAATTATTAATGGTAATATTAGTGAGGGTAATTGGAAGAGTATTGGAATTGGAACATGGGTTTTTCACTCATTCAGCAGCAGTAATATTACCCCATATTTAAAGGAAACGAAAAGACCAGAATATATCCTCTCTAGCACCTTACCCCCAAACAAGCAAGGATTAATACCTCACAAACAATCAAGCAGAAAAAGTACCCTAAACAAAGAACTACCAGAAAATCATACTCCATCATCCTGGTAGGAAAAGCTACCCTATACTGCATAACAAGGGGCAGATCTCAGGTTCACTATCACTGATGGTGTTACCATCATTACATCAGATGTAATGAAACATCTGAAAGCAAACAACCAAGAGAACACCAAGGTTCCACAAATAGGATAGTAAATTACATCACATGCTGTAGCAGTGTTAAATCTTGTGCATGTTCAACTAATGGAGAGAAGATCCTCCCTATTGGTCAGAAAAAAATATTGAAGTGAAACCTCCTGAACACATATAGTCTCCTTCTCGAAGTTAGAACCGTTGACTGTCTGGGTTCTCAGTTATTTAAGGAGCCTACACAAATCAAGCGAAGACTTCTAACCAATGTACAATTTGATCTTGGTATACTTTATGTTGCAAGGAAAGTCTTCTAAATTAATTATTATTATTTTTCTATGCAATGGAGACGGAGAATGGGAATATGGTAGAAGACAGAAAACATGAATGTCCATTGAGCCATCTCCCATAAGGATGAATGAGAAGAAAGAGAAATGCCTCTGTTCTGCTTATTAATGTCTGGACAGCATAAAGCAGAGAGAGTAACTCCACAAAGCATCCATACAAAGTATTTTTATTGGTTCATCAGGCATCCAATCAACTCACATTTATGATGAGGTTCTTCTTAACGTCCAATCCTTTGCATATCTGAATTATGGTGTAGAAAGATAATAAAGTCTCAACCCCATGATGATTGAAGCAACTGCATGGTATGGTAGATTCAGGCAAGAGTGAGGGAGCCTCCCCAAACCCAACAAGGGTCAATTTAGTGACCAATCCAGATTACAGATGTGACCACATGACATGGACTACATTTCCCAGGATGCCTTAACTACAGTTACCATGATGCATTCCTTTAAGGGGACAGTTTACAATTCCTAACTAACTATCCCAAACCCAATTAACTCTAAACTGTCTGGACAGCATAGCCTCAACTGGGCACATAAAATACAAAAAAAGAGAACCAATCTTTCATGGCAATTTGCAGAGGTGAATAATTTGTTCAAATTATGACCCCTTTGACTGAACAATGAATATTCTGGGATCAAACTTGTGTCAGAGATTCCTTGATATTCTATCATTTTTATAAGTCCAGATGCATCACTGATCTGCAAATTGCCTATCAGATTCAAATGACTTTCTTCTGTTGCTCTTTGTGAGACAGCATCTCAACTTCTTTCATGAACCGAAGGCATAATTCCTCCTGCCATGGTAAAGCTACACATTGAACTGCCACAGGAAGCCCAACAGCACCTTTGACTGCCTGAAAGAGATAGTGAAAAATCAAAAGCAGTCAGATAGCTCAGGTCCAAAGGTTTAAGCTTCTTCTTTTTTTTAATATTGCAAAGTGATCTTGAGCAAGTATCCTTGGAGTACACATCCTGTCTCAGGTAAGTTTTCAAAGGACTGCAACTCTTAACTTCTCAGATTCTTAGTTGAGATTATTAATAAAACAGTTTGCAACATATGGTTCTTTCTCTTGTATGCTTTGGAAGCCAATCATCCCAAAGATGTAAAATATAAGAGATAAAAGACATAGAAAAGTGAAAAGCCACATTAACTGTTGACCATCTTTAGTTTGATGACCAGGATAGGTAAACTGTTAACCAAATATTTGCTGCCCCCCACCCCTCAAATTCAGTAGATTTATTTAAAATGGATTTAAATCATTTTTTTTTGCCAAGATTTAATCCTGGCCTTGGGAGAAAATATAGAAAAATATCCTTCCCAAAAACATAATGGTTATAATCCTGGATTCTTAGATTAAGCCTTTCTCTCCTTCCAATTCTCAACTTGCTTGGTTTCTCCCGCTTTTGAAAACAAGAAGAGAATTTTCAATCCATATATTTTACAGCTGAAATAGATTTGCTCCAAAAAATTATCTTTAAAGCTTTCCTCTGAAATTGTTCAGGGTAATTGTTCTTTATCTAGATTGATAATATTTTTGCGACTCAGAATTGATACTTTATGCCCATGTTGGCGAACCTATAGCATGCATGCCAAAGGTGGCACATGGAGCCATTTGTATGGACATGTGAGCCCCAGCCAAACTTACCTGCATGGCGCATCTGTGTGTCTCCCAGCTGATTTTTGGCCGTTTGAGGCCATTTTCACCCTCCTGGAGGCTCAAGAGAAGCCTCTGTAGCCTTGGGAGGCCAAAAAACATGCCTTCCGGAAATAATGGAAGTGCCAGAACAGACCTGTTTCTGGCCTCCCGAGGCGGCAGAGGCTTTCCTTGAGCCTCCAGGAGGATGAAAATGGCTTCAAACGGGCAAAAAATCAGCTGGGAGATGCGCGCATGTGCAGTACAGAAAAGGGGATGGGGATGTTGTGCACGCATGTGCAGGATGGCGGGTGCATTGTGGTTGCCAGCACAAACTTGTGTGTGCTTTTGGCACACCACAACAAAAAGGTTCACCATCAATGCTTTATGTCAATGTATTTTTCAGCAATATTAAGTCACTGTCTGACAATATGCTCAAATTATTGTTATTGCCAAACTTTGGTAAGATAAGGTCTACTTCTGTTTTGGAAGTAATATAGTTCATCCACCCATGCAAGAAAAAATTCTACGATCATCATGAATGTTTAATGGTTGACAAGCTCTGGGAGAAATCAGAAAATCCAGGCAGTTCAAATGAATATAAAGGCTTATTGTAAGTTTAACTTGTCAACAAGAATCTGAACAGTCAACAGACAGAATCTGCTGTCAGATGGAACTCAAGAAGGGCTGGGCTCTTGTGGGAGTGAAGAGACTCAAGACTGATGATGCGTTTGACCCACTCCCACTCCCACCTTCAGCTCAGGCAGGTCATCTTCTACAGTTGTAATATATGCTATTATCTCTTTTCATGCCATAATGTTCTCATGTACATTATTTATCCATATTCATCCCTTTTAGGGAAGAATACTTATAAATAAGATGATATTAGATCATACATATCCTTAATTTAAACTCTATTGTGAGCCATTTTGGGTAGTAATAAATTAATTCATTAGAATTTAGTGAAGTTTAATTAACCTTTGAAACTCAACATTAAGAAAGATCATGGTATCCAGCCTTCTCAAGTTCTGGCAAATAGATGGGGAAGAAATGGAGATAGTGACAGATTTTATTTTCCTGGGCTGCAAGATCACCGCAGATGGGGACTACAGACAAGAAATTAAAAGGTGCTTGCTCCTGGGGAAGAAAGCTATGGCAAAGCCATAACTTTCCAGACAGCATTCTAAAAAGCAGAGACATCACCCTGCCAACAAAAGACAAGAAACAAAAGTGCATATAGTCAAGGGTATGGTTTTCCCAATTGCAATGTATGTGTGTGAAAGTTGGACCATAAGGAAGGCTGTTAGGAATGTAAGTCACCAAACAGTTATTTCGGTTGGAAATATATAAACCATATATATATAGTTTTTTATATAAAACTGTATTTTTAAGAGCATGCAAAAACTGTAATTGGGTGTGGTTCCGCAAATGGCCATAAGATGGAGCCAGAAACCTGAGTTGTTTAATCTCAGTGAGTTTCTGTTCCTTTCTGTTGGACAGAGTTGCCTTCCTCTTAATGATAAAGGCCCGGTCCCACTGCACTTACGGATGCAAAGAGGATGTAAAATGTTAAAAAAAGCTTGCCATCTGTTGGAAAACGCAATGCATCTGTTGTGTATACTGCATACATGTTTCATATGCTCTATCCATCAAGCATCCGTCCACTGCGATTTCATCCGCGCAAGAAGTTTTGAGCTGCACAAAACTTTGTGAACGGATGAACTTTCCGCCGCGTACGATGTACATCCGCGACATATACGGGCAACAAACGTTCTATGTCCGTTATAATCGGTTCAATGTCCGCTGTATCCTCTCTGCATCCTCTAGCCATCCCCTCAACTCACATCCGCTGCAGCTGAAAACAGAAAGAGGGAGGAAATGAAAGGTACACGGAACATCTGCACAGTAGCATGGAAATAGAAAGGATGTAAGTGTATGCATCTCGTATATGAAGTATTCAAAATATACAAAACGTTTGTATCTGGGATGTATCTCATATATTTAGGATGTCTGAAGTATGTCTAGAGTATGTAGAAGGACACCTAGCGGACAACCGATATTTTCTATAAAAAGGTGGAGAAAATCCTCTGGATCTCAGTATGAGTCCAGCAGCCGTGGTGTACAGACCTCTTCACCCTTGGTCTTGGTCTTGAACATCATCCATGGTTCTTCACCATGGATGATAACACAGTCTTTATGACAGCTGCGCTCATTCATCACCAGAACCAAAACCTGTTCAGACTGTATCAAGTTTTACACAGAAGGAGAAGAAGGAGACGTCCAAGAGCTGTGTGGGTCCGAGGATGGACTGTGAGAAGAATGGAGTTTGGACTGTATGACCAGTTGATGGTGGAGCTGAGGAAGAAGACCCTCGTGCATTCCATCACTTCATGAGGATACCACCAGCCATGTTTGACAAACTTGTAGAGCATCTGAGACCCAGGTTGACCAAACCTAGCACCAACTTCTGTCTCAACCTGGACCCTGGACTGAAGGTGGCACTGACTCTGCAGCACCTGGCCTCTGGGACCACATACAGAAACATGCAGTAAGCGTGGAAGGTGCCACACAACAGCATCAGCAAAGTGGTCAGAGAAGTGGTACAGGCCATCATTGAAGAATATGTGGAGGAGTGCCCCACCACTGAACAAGGCTGGAGAAAACTTGCAGAAAAGTGGTATCAGAGGTGGAACTTTCCCCACACTGTTGGAGCCATAGATGGGAAGCACGTGGCCTGCAGAGCTCCAGCCAATTCAGGGTCCACTTATTACAACTACAAGGGCTTCTTTGCCATGGTTTATGCTGACTACAAGTTCATCTACATCGATGCTTCAGGCAATGGGTCAGCTTCAGATGGCCAGGTATACAACACAAGTGACCTCAAGGATGGGCTGGAACATAACCTCATCATGGGTTTTCCAGATCCAGACCCCTTACCCAATGACACATAAGATGTGCCCTACTTCATTGTTGGTGATGACGCATTCTCCCTCAGAACCTACCTCATTAAGCCATACAGTTCAAGATACCTCACCCGTGAAGAGAGGATCTTCAACTACAGGCTGTCCAGGGCAAGGCGGGTGGTGGAGAATGCCTTTGGCATCCTGGCCAACAGGTTCCAGGTACTTCTCACCACTATGCAGCATCACCCAGAGACTGTGAGGAGCATCGTGGAAGCTTGCTGCATCCTGCACAATCTCATGGGCACCCGCTACCTAATGTTGCAGAACAGACTTGTGGACCGTCAACAAGGGAAGGGGGACATGGAGCTTGGTGAATGGAGGCAAGGACGTAACCTGATAGACACTGTGGATGTATTAGGCCCCAACAGAGCTTCACGTGAAGGGAAGAAGCAGCGCAACCCACTGAGACACTGGTGCAACTCCCCAGCTGGAGCAATGGAGTGGCAAGACAGGATGATAGATGATTAATGGATGCTTCCTTGAGGCTGTCGCATAACACTGATGATATTGTGCCATGTATGTTGATTGGTCCTACAATGAATAGGGCATTAATAAAGAGCTTTATTTATTTTAAAATATGTTGATCAATGAATAAATTGTTATTGATAATAAAGGTCCATATGTGTGGCAACTGGGATGGTGGATCATACAGTCCCACTATGTTTGCACTGGAGGTTTATCCCACAACTATCCTTATCTATCCCACAAGCATGCAAAGGCTTAACCATTTTTTCAAAGTTTTCACCAACACTTTATAAAGTAAACAAAATGAACCAAGTAAACTAAGTGTCTTAAGCAAAGATAAACTTTATTAACTTTCTTAGGTAAACTTTATGCCTTTATTAAATAAGCAAAATGCACCAAGTAAACTGTATTAAGTGTCTTAAGCAAAGATAAACTTTCTTAGGTAAACTTTGTGACTGTATTAAATAAGCAAAATGAACCAAGTAAAGTGTCTTAAGCAAAGATAAACTTAACAAGTAAACAACTCAGTCTCTGACACTATTCTCAGTCACTCTGAGTCATGTCCATAGTCTCAGCTGTTAAGTGAGCAGGGACTGTGGAGGTGGCTGTGGCTTAAGTGCTGGTCTGAGGCACCATTGGGGTGTTTGGCCCCGAGGGTACAACAGGTGGTGGTGTGTTCAGGAAGCTATCCGAAAGCTGACTAAGTCCCATGAGGTTGAGAGGCCCTTCATCAAGGACTTGAGATTTCAGGCCCAATACTGATGACAGATTGTCCGTTGACGGGCTTGGCTGTGGGGTGGAGGAAGGAGGAGTGTAGTGGGGCTGTCTGGTCTGCAGCTGGGTGAGGACTGGCATCTGTGGCATCCAATGAACCTGGGCCTGGACTGGGAAGGTCTGTTTTTGCTGTGGGAAGTCCTGGTAGTCGTAGTCTTGGTAAGTGAGGGGCTGTTGAAAGCCGTGGAAGGGCTGTGATATCGCCTGGGGTGGAGGAGCAGACCTGGACTGGATAGGAGCAGCTTCATCTGGGCCTTGAGGGTTGTGCAGAAGTGCTGTTATCTTCTGTTTCATCACCTGGTACTGGGCCTCGGGCAGGTCCCTCAGGGTCTGGCTCACATAGGTGATGAAGGTGTTCCGGCCCAAGGATGCTCTGTCCAAGTGGACCAGCTCAGAGAGAAGTTCTGTGTTGGTCTTCATTGTGTCCCTGATCTCCAACAGCACACTGTGGTACTGCCCCTCCAGTCTGCCTCTCTCTGGAGCTGGGGGTGGGGGTGGGGGTGGGTTGGCCTCTGGTGGCTGCTACTTCTTCCTCCATTTGTGACAGCAGGGCGTCATCCTCCACAGGATCCTCCAAGTCTGCCGGCATGGGGAGTGCAGCTGTCGGGGGGGTCTCTGCTGTGGGGCCCTCTGAAGACACCTGCCTGGAGAGGGTAGCTGGCTCCTGGCTGGAAGAGGACTGGCTGTCTGAGGGAGAGCGGTCTCAGAGGGGCTGCTCCTCCATGGTGGATCTCACCCTCCAGGAAAATGCACTTGGCCATGACGTACATCTCCTGGTCAGTGAGCTTGACAGCGGTCTGCCCGGATTTCTTGAGGTGTAGCTTGCCATACCAGGTGTGCATGTACTTCCACCATCCAAGGAGTACTTCTGCAGTGTACCCAGGCTCTCTGCCTTGTCTCTCCAAGCTGCCTGCTTCTTCTTGGTGTCACGATAGAGTCTGTGGCCCTTTCTCCAGAGGTACTCATTTTCCCTCAGTCATTCCAGCACCTCATCCTCATGCTCCTCGGAAACGGTGTACTGTTTCCTCTCTCCCTTCTCCTTCCCTTGCCTCTTCCTCCCTCTGGCAGGGGCTTCAGCGGGGCCTTCAGGGGCTTCAGCAGCAGGGCTTTGAGGGCCTTGGGGCTGGTCCACCACAGCAGCAGCAGCAGCTTCAGAGTCAGTGCCAGGGGGTGGGATGCTGGTTCTGGCCTTCTTCACCTTGCCAGGGCTTGAATGAGTAGGCACGGGCTTCCTCTTCTTGCCTGACTGACGAAACATGGTGTTCCTGCAAGATGTATGTGGCAGCACATCTTTCCCCTGTATGCTGACTGTGTGTGTGCTGCATCCTTTTATGTCCGTGGAGCTGACGCAATTTATACTCCCCGCATGCACATTGAATGCTTTGCATCCAATATACATCCGTGCAGCATCCCCTTTGTTTCCTATAGGTGTCCATGATGCATCCGCTTCATCCGCTATGCATCCGCCCCTTCTGCTATGCGTCTGCTTCGAAATTCTTCCCCGGAACCCCTTCGGAGGTATCATCCGCTTCCATCCGCTTTCATCCGCTAGGCTTCCTATGAACATCCATTTAACATCCCCTCTACATACTACCCACGTCCGTTCTTTTCTGTTCTTTTCCATTCTGTTTATGCAAATTTTCACCACTTTTTGGAGTGGATGACAATGGATGGAGCCACCCCCGAAATTTTGCTCGTCCGCTGTGTCCTTTATACATATGTTTTGCGTCCGTTGGCCAGTGGGACCGGGCCTTTACTGAACGTTGCTGTAAGTCTGTTACTGAACTATTTGATAGTTGGATTATCCAAGAACTGAACACTGACTGCTTTACCTGTGAATGACTTGAACTGCTTATCTTGGCTTTTGCTTAAACGTTTATTGGAAGTAAAAACCTACATTTACTGTACAGTGTATCTGTGTGCTGTTTGTGTGTTATTCTTCACCACTCTCACTACGTCTCCCTGTATGCACTCATTTTCCTAACGGGGAATTACCTCAACAAAGGCTGAGTGCGAAAGAATTGAGGCCTTTGAACTATGGTGCTGGAGAAGACTCCTGCGAGTCCCTTGGACTGCAAGGCAATCAAAGCTGTCAGTCCTAGAGAAGATCAACACTGACTGCTCTTTAGAAGGCCAGATCCTGAAGATGAAACTCAAATACTTTGGTCACCTAATGAGAAGGAAGGACTCACTGGAGAAGAACTTAATGCTGGGAACAATTGAGGGCAAAAGAAGAATGGGATGACAGAGAATGAGGTGGGTGAATGGAGTCACTGAAGCAGTCTGTATGAGCTGAAATCGACTCCAGAAGATGGTAGAGGATAGGAAGGCCTGGAGGAACATTGTCCATGGGGTTGCGAGGGTCAGACATGACTTCTCAACTAACAACAAAACAAGTTAACCTTATTTATTTATACAATGGTAACAGATAATTTTCAAAAACTATTAATTCTTTTTTGTGAAATCAAATGTCTTCATGATCTCAAATATTATTGATCCACAAGCATTTCTGTAATACCTCTCCTGAGTTCATACAAACCTGTTTCAGGATCCTATCCCAGTAGTCACCATAGATTCCCCGGTGCTGTGCCAGCTCTTCTTCATCTGCTTCTGTAACTGTGGTGACAGGAACAACTCCAGCAGGGAAATTCAAACCATTGTACAGCATGGTATTAGAGACAGCTGCTATGAAGGTGAACACACAGAATATAGAGTTAGGTGAAATTAGATATCTTCTCCCCTTCCCTTGGATCCCCCTTTCCAAACCCTTCTACCGGCAAAATTCAGTTATGTAATTCTATCTATGGTAGAAAGATCTATCTATGGTAGAAAAATCTATCTATGACTAACTTCCTAAATTTGATCTGTTCCATTTTTTTCTTGGTTTTGAAAGTGCAGTGATGCAAAAGTCAGCTATACTAGTCATCCCATGGAAAGAAAATTTCACCTGAAACCAGATTGGAATCTCTCAGTGAGAATCACATGTAAGCTGTATTATATATTAATATATTATATATTATTATATTTATTATATATAATTGTTATTTAATTAATTTATTCAATTTATTTAATTTATTATTTATTTAATTTAATTTAATAAAAATTATTTATTATATATAATTATTATATATAAGAATTATATAAGAATATACAAGAAACTGGGGCATTCAAAACTTTGCTAGACCAATACTTGAATTCAGCTCTGCTGTCTGGAATCTGCATCGTATATCAGACATAAATACAACTGAGTGAGTTCAGAAATATTTTGCCAGAAGAATACTACATTCCTCTGTTCACAACAGAATACCCTTTATCATCAGACTTGAGATTTAGGCTTAGACAACCTTGAACTATGCCAGCTAAGATTAGACTTAAGCACAGTACATAAAATCATATGTTACAATGTCTTACCAGTTAATGAATACTTCAGCTTTAACCACAAAAACACAAGAGCATATAACAGATATAAACTTAATGTAAACCACTCCAAACTTGATTGCAGGAAGTACAATTTCAGCAATAGAGTGGTCAATGTCTGGAACTCACTACATGATTATGTTGTTACCTCCTCTAACCCCCACTTCTTTACCCTCAAACTAACCTCTATTAATCTCATTCCATTCCTTAGAGGTCTGTAAGGGACATGAATAAGTGCACAATCATGCCTACTATCCCTGTCCTATTGTCTCCAATTATTAGTTCCTATTTCATGTATTTAAACTTATGTTTATTCTTATTTCTACTGTATTGTAAGCATTTTACAAAATAAATAAATAAAATTATGAAAATTTATAGAGCATTCTGACCATTAATATTTCTCTACTAAGAGAATAGCAAAACCACCATCTTTCAAAGCAACCCTAATTCGTCTACCTGTGCAAAATTGTTGGTGGATGCTCCTGAAACTTGTTATTTTTTTAATGTAATGAACAAGTACACATTATGCCACAGTAAGGCTTACCAAGTATTTTTGAAGGATATCCAAGAAAGAAGGCGGGGCCCAGAACTGGGCACAGGACAACATCAAGCTTGTCTTTTTTCCAATGCTCAATAAACTTTTTCTGATAGACCTGAGCCCAAACAGCAATAGTCGTTAAAGTCCTGACAAAATCTAGGCTTGATAAACTATAGCTGAGTAATTAAAAATGTGTTGAAAGTTAGCAAAAGTTGTTGCCAGATAGGAAAAATACAATCAACAAGATCTATTTTATTGGAAGGACAGAATAAGATTTGATTTTTAAATTTTATGATCACAACAAATGCTTTTACCATCAATTCATTATGGATCTCCCATAGATCCTTCACATTCCTGAAAGACAAAATATGTAACATGTAAGCCAAACCTTCTTTAAATATAACAGATTGAAATTGTGCTGAATAATCAAGATGATCACATATGTGTGCCTGAAACAAGACAATTCTGGGGCCATATAAAAGCAAGATAAGAAGAATATTTGACACTTTTGAGCTCTGGAGTTTGAGAAAACTCTTGAGAATACTGTGCACAGCCAAAAAACCAAGCCAATGTAGCATCAAACTAATCAATCCAGAATTCTCATTAGAGGTACAAATAACCAGGTTCAAATTATCGTATTTCAGACATGTTACAAGAAACCTAACCCTCTGGCAATTGCTATAATGCTGGGAAAGGTGGAAGGAAAAAGAGAAGAGGATGATCAGATGAATGGTCTTCGTTACAATGACAATGGGTGCAATGTTGGAACTGCTGAAAGACCAAGTTAGGGACAGCTTGCTATGGAGAAAGTCTATCTACAGGGCTGCTAGGAATTGAAAATGACTTGATGGCACACAACCAATGAGATAATCACATATTTTATCAATTATGTCACAGTTGGTGGAACATCAAAATCTTCTCTCATTAAATGGCTTAATTGCTATTATCAAATGGCACATCACAATGCAAAAAAGTACCTGATTTTTTAAAAGAAAATTAATACTTGGCCACAGTGCATAAGTAATGAACTTAATCATATTAATCCTAAAAACTACACTGTTGAACTGCTATTTTTTTCTTAATGCCAACTCTAAAGATCAATCCTTGTAAGAGATCAAAGGGGCCAAATATAAAGACACCAACTGTTTATAGTGTGTCAACTAAAAGTCTCATTTTGGTAAATTTGTAGGAATATAATTTCACCATTACCTCACTCCACACAATGCATCCAGCTGCCCAGCTAGTCGGGGAAACTTAAAAGAAAACAGCATTGAGTGAAAATCTAGATTTATTAGTATGATTGGATTTAGTTTAAAAATTATACAGAATTTCAAAAAATGGAATCTCTGATCTGTAAGGTCTGGCAAAGATACACAATGTTATGTCTGTACAGTTGCAATTTCATTTCTAATTCAAAGAGACCATTATGGACAAATCCTGAGGAGCAGATATTCCAATCATATAGACCTGCTGGCTATCAGACCACTAATCAAACTAGTGATATGGGCAAACAAACGGCAATATAACTGTAGGGTTTCTGCAACAATTCAGAAACAGCCTAGGACTTCTTCGGCCTCACTATTTCTTCATTTGGGCAGATAAGCTGATAACTTACACTGCAGCTCTGTTTGAGAAATGTAGGCCATTTCCCATTAGTGAGAATTTATGCCTCCCTTCTGGTGTCTTACTTCTGTGTCAAGCTATAGCTCCCCACACACATGTCCATCATCCTTGTATGCCAGTCTCCCATTCACCCACCCATCCCTTATTAGTATGTAAGGGGGCAAAAATATGCTTCCTTTTCCTTGAACAATTAATCAGTGGAAGACAATAATTGGACAATGATTTGTCTGAAATGATATAAGAGTTTCCTGCTTGAGCAGGGGGTAAGACTAGAAGTACTCCAAGGGTCCCTTCCAACTCTGTTATTCTGTACGGAGTGGAGATTTTCATCATTCTGGGATACGATACTGCCTGCCTGATTTGCACTCTGTTTCTCAGATGAATGGGTTCTCTGCATGCTCTCATCATTTTGAGGCTTGAGGTGATATAGACAATCATAAGGAGCTTCAAACTGTTTTGAGATAAAGTGGAATGGAAATGATAATGCAGAGATCCTGTGAAGGGCCTATAGCAGGGGTGTCAGACTGGCGGTCCATGGGTCATACACGTCCCACACAGGCCATTCCCACCCCAGCTCCGCAAATGGGGAAACATCACAAAACATCATGTGATGGCAATGTGAGTTTGACTCCCATGGCCTATAGAGAAATGCCTAAAGTCACAATGCACACAGAAGGGGTGTGTAGGGTTTGCATTGTAATTTCTCAATTCCATCCGTCTGAACCTTTTGACTCTCCCCACCACCACATACACACCCAATGCTGCTGCTCACAATGCAAATATGTTTAAAGACACTTCTATTTCAGTTTTTATACCCCCAAAATACAATAATTCTATCACAAATTTGATCCCATACACACCTAAAGTTATCTAAGACTCACCCAGATCTTGATGAACTTGGCCAAAATTGTCTTCACCAACGTTGGGATTTTAAGGATTTTCACTTGTTCTTTCAAAGCTGGATCCACTATGTCTTTTTGACTGACAGGCAATAGAGAAGGAAAGCAAGATTGGAAATTCACTCTCTTTGTATATAAATGTATCTACCGCAATCATTTACTCTAGCAAGAAGTGATGTTGACCATTTTACAGAGGAAACTGGAGAAAACTATCAAGGGCTGTTTTAGAACAGACAAGTGGATCAGCGGTCTTTGCCCTTTTCCCCAACATTTTCTTAAAACATATGAATTTGTCATACTATGTGGAAATTGCATAGTCATGCAAGTACCAATATACTTTCTCCTTAATAAGAAAATGTTAATTCATTGATATGACAAAGCAAATGGTGATTATGATTATCACCTCCTAGAAAACAATGGCCTTATATTAAAATGTTTTTTTAATGAAAACACAGTAATATTGAGCAGTGTGCTTTTTTGCTATTCACTCTTTAAATGTTCTTTAGCATCCTCAATAAACTACTTACAACAAGGCCAACAAACTTGAGCCTCCATCTCCAAAAACACCTCTCAGATAAATTTCATCGATAAAATAATCCACAGAAGGTGGGTTGAAGGGAACTAGCTGCAAATAACAAAGGGGTTTTCAGTTAAACCTCAAAGGTGCCAAGTAAAAACAAGTCTAGATTAACTGTTTTCCTGCATGCTGTTTGTCCACTCAATACAACTTTCTCTATACAAGCATACACACACAAAGGGCTCCTCCCAGTGGTTGTTAGTGCTATTCACCAGATCTTCAGCTGACAAGAAAAAACAACATAAAAACTGCCAGCTGGTTGATCTGTCTTCCTAGTCTGCCATTGTAAGGATGCCAGCAAATGCTGATGTCCAATTAAGAGCAAATTAAGGAAAGGGATTGGTGCTTTCCCTCTGTCAACAAGCCAACAGCTGGTGAGAAAGCACCCACCAGTTACTCTTCCTAACGGACTTGGATCTGGATCAGAGAAAAAGCAAGTATTTTTTAAAAAAAATAGACCAGCAAGGGTCTTCAAACTTGGCAAGTTCAAGACTTGTGGCCTTCAACTCCCAGAATCCCAGAGCTAATATGACTGGAGGAGGAATTCTGGGAGTTCAAATCCACAAGTCTTAAAGGTCTCAAGTTTGAAGACCCCTGGACCAGAGGATGTAGTCAACTGTCAGAAGTTGCTCCAGGGTTTGCCTAAACTTCTGGCAACTGATTGCAAGGCTGTGAGAAGTGTCAAGAGGAGGAGGGGAAACTGACACCACAATCAGCCTGGAGAATAGCTCTCAGGTGTGGTGACAGAATAGAAGAAGACAACTGTATGCTTGCTAGATCTACAGTCCAGAGTGGGCATCAGGTTTCCCAGAGAGTGGATTCCCAAGATAGTCAGAACTGGAAGGGGTGGCAGATCATATCTCCCTTCCTTTCCCACCCCATTCAGTTGGGATGAGGAGGGATGGCTCTTTGCCACATCAGGTTTCTTAGCCCCTGAATCTCCCATTCTGAAAGCTGATATTGCAGGTCTCCGAGGCTTGAAGGGAAGGGCAGGAGATATAGGGCACCTAAACCATCAGAACTAGTCTGAAAATCAGCTGAGTGGCTGTAAGAGGGAACATTGCACAATAACATGCAGAATATCCCACTTTAGCACATGGTTCCATTGGCAGCTTTCCCCCCCCCCCCACTCATTTTTAAATATGGGCTTTTGATGTTTTAGCTGCTTTTGAATATGGTTGTTCTACAGAAGGGCAGTAAGGATAGGTGTGGATTTCCTTGCTCCTATGGGAAAGCTCCTTCCCCAGTCACTTTGCAACTACCCCCTTCCCACATGAGCATTCAGCTGTAATATTAGGCTTTTCTAAAACAAGGGTTTAGTGCTCTTATGAAACAGCAATAAACCCCTGGTCAATATCAGCCTGTACAACTGCACCACGAAAGCCTACCAGCCCCACTGCTCAGTTGCTATTCACAGTTAATTAGTAAGAGGCCGATTTTGGCCCAACCAAATGAATGATCAGGAAAGTACACCATTCTGCACACACAACTGAAATGTGTAGTTTCTTGGCTGCTTAAGGGGCCAATTTAAGCTGAATATGACATTATTGTGACTCAGGTGATAAAATGAAAACAGCATCACCAAGATACAGCAGCCACTGGGTCATATTTATGCTGCAGCTAGGTGGATGTAACATTCCAAACCACATTGCCTTCCAATTTGTTCCCCTTCTATATTTCCTTTTGTCTTTATCAAACATCACTAAAGAGCAAAAGACATGTTGCCTTTCACTTAGCCATGCCAAAAGCCATCCCTCCATATAGAAGCTCACTGACTATTCTGTATCAAACTATTTTACATGCAAGTAAGTTGTACAGTAAACAGTAGCAGCAAAGATACACACTGTATGGCCAGCTTCCTGGAGAAGCTTCCTGGTTTTATGCACAGCTCTTCTCATGCAGGGTGGGAGCAAGAAGTAGCCATCTGTGTCATAATACCCAATCCGTAGAGGTGTGGAGCTTGAATAAATCTAGAGAGGGGGAAAAAGTATCTAGGTTACTAACATTAATGGATTGAGAGCTATATTATCAACTCTGTGATGGCACTTTTGTTAATCACATTGTTGTAATTGTCACATTATTAGTAGAACCTGGCATCCAGAGGCTCACAGAGTTGCATGATCTCTGTTTTGGGTGGTGGGATACTTAGAACAATGGACAAGACTTTTAAATATGTTTCAGCAAATTAAAAAGCATTGACCATGAGAGTAATTCTCAGGTGGCACTACATTCTTCTTAAATTAGGAAATTTAAGTGAAGTAATTTTAATCTAATTAAATATAATGTAATTTTAATGTAATTTTAATATGCAATTTTTCTGGAAGGTGTTGACAGGGTGATAAGCAAGTTGGCGCACATTACTAGCTTTGATGACAGTGCTCAATTAGCTGTAGTTTTGATTGAAACTTTCTGAAGAAATTTGGAAAATCTCACAATCTTTACAATGAATCCTGCTGTGAGCTAACTTTTTCATAATGCACGTATACAGTATTAAGGAATTGATTTAATGTCTTTTATTAGCTGCCAGCTTTGTTACTGTGAAAATTAATAATGGAAGATATTGCTCTGGTTGAAGGAGCTTTGAAAAGCATGACAAAGAAGGATATATTTTTTTCAAACTGGTGACTATTAGCTATATCAATATTTTTCCCAGGAGAAATTAAACAGACTTGTCCTTCACACACATGTATGTGTGTAGATATATAATCCCAAAATTGTTCATTTTTATTTTCCTTTTTTAAAAATTTTGTTTTGTTTTGTTTTGTTTTGGGGAGGTTTACTTTTAGTGTGGATAGGGTCCTATTCCTATATATATATATATTCTTAAGTTTTCATGGGTACTTACATGTATGGTATTCAGCTTTGTTCGGGTATTCTCCTACGTCATTATAGTTGTGCTTTTAAAGTTGTAGCAACGTTTCAGCAGAATCTCATCTGCCATCATCAGGCTTCTGTATTGTGTTCGTCTGTGAGTTGTTTCAGTTGTTTCAGTTTTAAATTTGGGGCTAGCCTACTGCTGTGCCAGAATGGTTTTTTTCTTCATCCTGATTGGTTGGGAGTCTTGGTCTATGTTTATTGGTCTTGGAGTTTGCTGTGTTCTGCTTGATTGGTGTTTCTAATATTTTCTGTCTGTTTTGTGGCTTTTTTTTGGTCTTGATTAGCTGGCAACATTGTGTTCCTGTATTGGAGGCTTTTAGTGCAGCTTGACTCCGAGTAAATGGACGGCTATCATTTGTTAGGAAGCTAGGTTTCATCTGGGTGCCTGGTTGGAGTGTATTTGAGCTGGAAGTATCAGGGAGATCTGTTTGTGCCTAGATGTTTGCCTGGCTTGTGGTGTGGAGATTTTTTTATTTGTGAGTGCAGGCTTCCAAATACTTGACAGTCTGGTGGAAGAGAAGAGATGTTTGGGGCCTGGGTCTGTGTTCTTGGTGTGTGTCAGCTTGTTTGGTTTTTGGGGTCGGGGCGTGTGACAGCTGGTGAAGCAGCTGTGGTCTGGTTTCTGGATGGTAGTTGTCTTTCGTTTATAGGATGGGCTTGGGCCTGGGTCTGATGAGGGGGGTTGGCGGTGGTATCCCGTGTTATTTTGGGTCTGGTGTTGGTTTTTGTGGCTGGGACTCATTTGTTGGTGAGGGCTAGTTTCCAGATGTCTGGTAGGTGGGAGGTATCGCCCCGTCTATTCATGTTATGGGGGTGTTTCTCTATCTCGATGGCTTCCTTGATTATTCTCTTGCTGGAATGTTCAGTGTTGGATATTAATTTGGTTCCTTCAAAATTAATTTCATGTCCTGTGGCTTTAAGGTGCTGGAAGAGGAAGGAAGCATTTTCTTCTCTTCTGACTGCGTTTTTGTGTTCTGCGATGTGTGCATTTATTCTCCTGCTGGTTTGTCCAATGTATGTGGCTGGGCAATTGTTGCATGGTATTTTGTAAATTCATTGGTTTTCTAGCTGGATCTTGTCTTTGGGGTTTCTTAGGATGTTGGCTATTTTTTGGTCAGTGCTGAAGGCTGTCCCGATATTGTGTTTGTGGAGAATATTTCTGATTTTGTCTGTGGTGCCTTTGATGTAGAGGATGAGTTGTCTTGTTCTGTGTCTTGGTTTTTTGGGGGTATCTCTTTTTGGATTAGGTTGGTGAGATATATACATACATACATACATACATACATACATACATATATATATATATGTATATATATTTGTTTTCTGAGGTTTTTCGCGAGTATTTGTATGTGGATCTTTGGTTATTCGGGTTTTCTCCCGCGTAGAATTGGAAGTATCTAGGCAACGTTTGAAAGTATCTAGGCAAAGTATCTAGTGAGACTTCATCGAAACGTTGCCTAGATACTTCCAATTCTACGCGGGAGAAAACCCGAATAACCAAAGACCTATACTTGGAGTTTGATTGATTGGTGTTCCTGGTTTCTTCTGTCTGTTTTGTGGCTTTGATTGGCTGGCAACAGTCTGTTCTTGTGTTGGAGGCTTTTAGTGCAGCTTGGCTCCGTGTGAAGGTTTTAGTGCCATTGAAGTTGATGTTGTGACCTGTGGTTTTCATGTGTTGGACTAGTGAGGAAGTGTGTGGCACTAAAACCCTGGCCACTATAGAAAACCCCAGCCACAGAATCATCAGAGAAGCCATAGAAATTGAAAAAAGACCTGACAGCATGAATAGAAGAGATGATTCCACCAGACTGTCAATCATTTGGAAGCCTGCACTCTCAAATAGAAAGATCTCCATTCCACAAGCCAGGCAAACACCTGGGCAAAAACAGACTCCCTCTGATAGCTCCAACCCAAACACCCCCCCACCAAGCACCCAGGTGAAACCCAGCTTGCTAATGAATAGCAGCTTGCTAATGAAGAGCAGCCGTCCCTTCACACGGAGCCAAGCTGCACTGAAAGCCTCCAACACAAGAACAGAGTGTTGCCAGCCAATCAAAGCCACAAAACAGACAGAAGAAACCAGAAACACCAATCAATCAAACTCCAAATCCAATGAACACAGATCCAGGCTCCCAGCCAATCAGAATGGACCAGCCTCAAATTTGAAACCAGGAACTAACTCTATACAGAAGCCTGAGGATGGCAGATGAGATTCTGCTGAAACGTTGCTACAACTTTAACAGAACTACAATGACGTGGGATAATACCCGAAGGAAGCTAAACAGCACACATGTAAGTACCCGCGAAAGCCTAAGAAAATATACACACACACACACACACACACACACACATATATATATCTATATACACACACATATATATGCATACACATACACACACACATATACACACATATATATACATACACATACATACACACATCTCTCTCCCCTTTTTAAATTTACCTCTTCATTGAATGGCATAGGTGGCACAGTGGGATCCAACTGGAACATGTAATCACATAAGAGAGCCTTCATACACAGAGCAAGGCTATCCACATCCTTTGCCATTGGTCCTATTGTTCCTAAAACTTGAGAAGATGAATATGTGTATGAAGTAATAGTAGACAACTAATCCAATTTTGGATTTATTGCTCAAAAGTAAAATACATGTCAAATTAAGACCATGACTTTGATGGTCATGGTTTTGTTTAAATTGCTCTATATTCATTCCTTCGAGAAAAATCGTCTTATATTTCCACATTTCTTGTTAATATTTATATTTCAATTACTATCTGTCTAATATCCATTGTTCTTCAGCTCAGTCACTTTTTACATTCATTCAGAATTGATCCCAAACCCCTTTCCCACTTTTCACAAAAAATGATATTTACTTAACAGAAGATGAAAAGGCTCCTTTACTCCAGAAACACTGTAAAACAGAGAAATACACATGTATAGCATACATTCACAAATAGCTTTTTGGAAGACCTTGTCAACTGAATCATCACTCCATGACAAATATCAAGTGGGTGTTCTTGTACAAGACACATTTGCTTATATTTGTTTCTATCTGTGTATGTCCTTTGTTTAGACTAGAGCAATGTTTCTCAGACTTGGCAACTTTTAAGATGTGTGGATTTCAACTCTCAGAATTCCCAACTAATGGGTTAATGTCTACTCATCTTGAAGTTTCCAATTTGAGAAACACCATTTAGAGAAATATAAATGGAAGGAGAAAGGAAGAATCGTTACATACTTGAATTACATGTTATAATATACTTCTAGGGCAAAAACATTATATTTCTGCAACTAAGTTTAGTGTTTGATTTTCCTTAGAAAGAAAGTATTTGCTAGATAAATACTATCTCACATTTACACTTTAGGGTCCTAGCACCCTACAGGATGTTCCTTTCCTAGGTGAAAGTCTAAATCAAGGGTCTTCAAACTTGGCAAGTTTAAGACTTGTGGACTTCAATCCCATAATTCCTGAGCTAACATGACTGGGGAGGAGGAATTCTGGGAGTTGAAGTCCACAAATATTAAAGCTGTCAAGTTTGAAGAAGTCTGGTCTAAATCACAGTACATAATATCATTAGTAAAATTTGTGAACATTGATCAAGCTATTTCATAATTTCTCCAAGATCACCAATATCCCCAACAGGTTTTTTTAACAGAAATTGAATGGCAGGGTTTTTTAAAGAAATTTTTGTGAACACAGCATTCCAACACCAGCAGATTATTCTGTTAGATGATTTCTGAGATCTTTTCCAGATCTACAATTCTGCATCTTATTGAAGTGTGATAATCAGTTGCATAGTCTATGATAACTTTAGTACTTACCTCAATCTACCTGTGGTTGGCTTCAGCCCACAAAGACCACAGAAGCTGGAGGGTAGACGGATACTTCCACCCAAATCTGATCCAAATCCCAAAATGGAGCCTCCTCCAGCAATTAGAGCCCCTTCCCCTCCAGATGAGCCCCCTGGAGTTCTCTTATGATCAAAAGGGTTCACAGTCTGCCCAAAAACTACATTGCTGCAGTCATAGCTGAAAGGTGATAGAAATATATAAGATTGTGGGAACAAATATTTAAAATATAGGAAATCTATAATCTTGTTCCTTCTGAAGATAGTTTTTAACTCACAAAAATTAAAAAGTCTTCATCTCAGTAGAACTTCTCTTACTGTATCTGAGGTTCCTAATTCTGATATTCTAAATAATATTCTACTCTAAAGAAGTCATATATCAAAAAGATTTATCTGATTTTTCAGATTAGCCAGATTATAATATATTTGAAGCAGAAAGCAAGAACCCTAAGGGTATTTGAGTAACTAAGGAGAGAGAAAAGCCTGAAGCCCCACATTTCTACAAAAAGACAGCTTTTACAACACAACATGTTCTGACAGCTGAACGTGAAAGTTTTTGGGTTCTGGATTATTATTTATTATTACTATGGATACCTAGTAATGATGGGTACTTCTCTTAGGATCACTTTTAGTTAAAGCCCATGTCACACTGGCCAACGGATGCAAAAAGGACACAGCGGACGAGCAAAATGTTCCATCCATTGTTATCCGCTCTCAAAAGGGGCAAAAATTTGCATAACCAGAACGGATAACACGGACACGGGGAGGATGCAGGGCGGATGCAAAGTGGATGCAGAACGGAAGCCTAGCGGATGGAAGCGGATGGGAGTGGGTGGCACATCCGCAGGGCTTCCGGGGGGGCTCAGCGAAGCAGACGCGGAACGGAAAGAGCGGATGCAGAGCGGACGCCGAACGGATGAAGCGGATGCAGAGCGGAAGCCTAGCGGATGCACAGCGGAAGCCTAATGGATGCCTGGCGTTCACTGCGCATGCGGGGAGGATGCATTGCGTCAGCCCCGCGGATATAACGGAAGCAGCTCGGAAGCAGGTCGCCATTCAGAGGAAAGACCTGCTGCCGGACACATCAACTGCCTTGCCTGCGCTGCCTGCATGTCTGCCTGCCAGCCTTGCTGCCAGCCTTGCGACCAGCCTTGCTGCCAGCCTTGCTACCAGCCTTGCTGCCAGCCTCCCTGCCAACCTTGCTGCCAGCCTCCCTGCCAGCCGGTCTGCCAGCCGGTCTGCCTGCCAGCCTTGCTGCCTGCCTTCCTGCCAGCCTTGGTTCATGCCTGCCTGCCAGCCTTGGTGCCTGCCCGCCTGCCAGCCTGCCTGTCAGCCTTCCTGCCATCCTTGATGCCTGCCTCCCTGCCAGCCTTCCTGCTAGCCTTGGTGCCAGCCTCCCTGCCAGCCTTCCTGACTGCCTCCCTGCCAGCCTTCCTGCCAGCCTCCCTGCCAGCCGGCAACCCCACAATCATGCAGAAGCACAGCAAGCCTCAGCCATCTGCTGCCAGCCCTGGCAGGAGGGACAGGGCTACCATCCCGCCCCCTGGCCCTCACTCTGGTTCTGCTGGGGCTTCTGCAGCATGGGCTCGTTCTTCTGGGACTGATGCTTCTGCTGCTTCTGCTTCTGGAGGAGCTGATGACAAGCACTCCAGCACCAGCCACCTCCACAGCACCTGCACCCTTCACCCCTGAGACTGAGCGACCAAGAGGAGTGCCAGAGACTCATTTTTGTCTTATAGCTTGTTGTTAATAAAGTCTATTTATGATTCACACACTTGTTTCATTTCTTTTTTTAATAAAGTCTTGGTGGAAACTTTTAGAAATGGTTTAAGCCTTTGCACGCTTGTGGGATGGGTAAGGATAGCTTTGGGATGGGTTAGGATACCTGTGGGATGGGTAATAGCTGTGGGATGGGTTAGTATAGCAGTGGGATAGATAAACCTCCAGTGCAAGCATAGTGGGACTGTATGGTCCACCCTCCCAGGTGCCACACCTATGGCCCTTTATTATCAATAATAATGTAATAATTATCCACACATGTCAACATAAACACAACTCTTCATCAAACGCCCTGTTCATTGTAGGCGAACCAAACATACATGGCCCAATCTCATCCGTGTGATGAGACAGGCTGAAGGAAGCATCCATTAAGCATCTATCATCCTGTCTTGCCACTCCACTGCTCCAGATGGGGAGTTGCACCAGTATCTCAGGAGGTTGCGCTGCTTCTTCGCTTCATGTGAGGCTCTGTTGGGGCCTTGCACATCCTCAGTGTCGATCAGGTTTCGTTCTTGCCTCCATTCACCAGGCTCCATGTCCCCATTGACTTGTTGGAGGTCCACGAGCCTGTTCTGCAAGACTGGGTAGTGGGCGCGCATGAGATTGTGCAGGATGCAGCAAGCTTCCGTGATCCTCTTCACGGTCTCTGGGCAATGCTGCATGGTGGTGAGAAGTACCTGGAACCTGTTGACCAGGATGCCAAAGGCGTTCTCCACCACCCGCCTTGCCCTGGACAGCCTGTAGTTGAAGATCCTCTCTTCACGGGTGAGGTATTTGGAGGTGTAGGGCTTCATGAGGTAGGTTGTGAGGGAGAAGTCGTCATCCCCCACGATGAAGTAGGGCAGATCTTGTGTGTCGTTGGGCAGGGGTTCTGGATCTGGGAAGCCCACAATGAGGTTGCGTTCCAGCCCCTCCTTGAGGTGACTGGCGTTGTATACCTGGGCATCTGAAGAGGAGCCGTTGCCTGAAGCATCGATGTACATGAACTTGTAGTCAGCATTGACCATGGCGAAGAGGATGATGCTGAAGAAGCCCTTGGAGTTGAAATAAGTGGACCCCGAGTTGGCTGGAGATTTGCAGGCCACATGCTTGCCATCGATGGCTCCAACGGTGTGTGGTAAGTTCCACTTCTGATACCACTGCTCTGCAACTTTCTTCCATCCTTCTTCAGTGAAGGGGTACTGGAGGAGCTCCTCCTTGTATTCTTCGATGATGGCCTGCACCACTTCTCTGACCACAGTGCTGATGGTGTTGGATGGCACCCTCCAGCCGTACTGCATGCTCCTGTAGGAGGTCCCTGAGGCCAGGTGGCACAGAGTGAGTGCCACCTTGAGCCCAGGTTCCAGGCTGGGCCGGAAGCTGGTGTTTGCCTTGGTCAACCTGGGTGTCAGCCGCTGCACAACTTCGTCAAACATGGCTGGAGGCATCCTCATGAAGTTCTGGAATGCCCGAGTGTCTTCGCTCCTGAGCTCCACCATCAGCTTGTTGTACAGTCCTCTTCTGGCGAACCATCTTCGGACCCAGACTCTTTTTGGGTGGCTGCTTTTCTTCTCGCAGTAGTGTTCACAGAGCCTGCAGTTGGCTTCGCACTGTTGCAGGACGATGGTGGCTGCCGAAAGGACTTTGTTACAATCCACGGTGGACATGACTGGATGCTGTGGAAGAGGAAGAGGCAGATGAAGGCTGCAGAGGTCTGCACAGCTGGTCTGCTGGTCTGAAAGTGCATGCAGGTGAGTTGCTCCCCCTTTTTATAGGCAGTATAGGTTTTCCACTAGGCATCCTCTAAGCATCCTGTAGGCATCCTCTAGACATCCTTAATATCCAAGATAGGTCCCCTCTGCGAACGTTTTTTCCATTTTAAACGCTTTGTTTCCGTTCTTCATCCGCTAGGCATCCGTTCTGCATCCGTTCCGCGTCCGTTCCGCTTCCTCCCTGCGTCTGGGAGGATGCGAGTTGCGCAGATGCGTAGTGGATGCCTAGCGTATATAGCGGATGTGTAGCGGATGCAGAACGGACGAACTGGGTACATTTTCCGCGCATAAGTTTTAGGCAGCCCAAAACTTTTGGAGCGGATGAAACGTCCATAAACGGATGCTGGACGGATAGAGAGGAAGCAAAACGGAGGCAGTGAGTACAGAACGGATACATTGCGTTAACCAACGGATTGCAAGCTTTTTTGTCCATTTTACATCCTCTTTGCATCCGTTGGTTCAGTGTGACATGGGCTTAAGACTTAGATCTAGGCAAGGGACTGAGACATCATCCATAAATGCAATCATTACCAATTATTCAAATATAGTAAGACATGACCAATACAAGCCAAGTAAGACTGGGAACAAATAGCGTGTGTGTTTTTACAATTACACAATTAGGAGACGAAGCTGATCAGTACATAGCAGTGATCAGTAGCTATAAAAACTGTTAGCACAAAAACTTACTTGAATAAAGATTGTGGCACATTGGTGAATACAAATGGATTTGCTCCCTGTTTCTTTAATACCTTGACCAACACACTGTCTTCTTCTTCCACATCAAGAAAATGAGAAAAGCCACATGTTGTCAAATGGCCCTAAAGGTGAAGGAAATATTAAGGAAATAGGTGTAGATCAGCTATTTATCTTAACACTTAATAAGTGGTGGGATTCAACATTTTTTACTACCGATTCTGTGGACGTGGCTTAGTGGGCATGGCAGGGGAAGGATATTCTAAAATCTCCATTCCCACCCCGTTTCTGGGGGAAGGTTCATGCAAAATCCCATTCCTTCCCCACCCCACTAACCTGCTTTCCAGCTCCATTCTCCTGTGCAGGGCAACAAAAAAAGACCCAACCAATCAGCTGGGACTTGGGAGGCAGATAATAGATGGGGATGGGGCCAGTCAGAGGGGGTATTTGCCGGTCCTCTGAATATTCAAAATTTCCGCTTACAGAACTGGTGAGAACCTGCTGAGTACCACCTCTGCACCTAATAACAGCTTCTACCATCTTTCTTCTCCTCCTTTTCCTCTTCTGCTAGGATTTTTTAAAATATCCACTTTAAAAAAAACACACAACTTGAGGTTTCTATTTCAGTAACTATATAAAATATTTGATGTAGTTTTGGTTTTCAGCTAATTAAAGTTGAAGGTTTGGAGTTTCGACTATTTCAAAAGAGAGCAAAAATTGTACCATTAAAAATCAGCAGCCAGATGTGGCAATACAATTCTAGAGGCTCTGGATGGAGGCTGCAAAAATAGGACTATCTGGCTTGCTTTTCCAGTAGGCCACGGTTTCCTATCCCTTTCCACTATAAGAGGGCTATATATCATAAGCCAGGGGTCTCCAACCTCAAGCAACTTTAAGACTAGTGGACTTCAACTCCCAGAATTCCTCAAGTTGAAGTTCACAAGTCTTAAAGTTGCTAAGGTTGGAGACCCCTGACATAAACAAATATATATTTTTGAAAGGTTTCTAGTGGTCTTCTCTTTGCAGCTGCTTCTTGTCTGCCATTTCTAGAAAACCAATGTATCACAGAAATGGAATCACCTTGTATGCAATGTGGTCCTTGATGCTGACAGGTACCCCATACAATAAACCTTTTTCCTTCTGGTTTTTCAGTTGCTGAAGAAATGGCTCACATTCTGGAATAAAATGGCGCACACAATTTACCTCCTTGGTGACTGCTAAAGCCTTTTTAGGAAAACAGAAGACAGACAAGTCGAGGGAAATAATTAGAAGTGGAACAATGTGCTTGCCTCTGTTAATTACTCCCTATTCCTGATCCATGATTCCCAGAAGAAAAAATCTGCCGCTGAGTCTGCTGTTTCACTTTCATCAGTATCTTCTGTCGCTTTACTAAGATCAGTCCTTCCCCAAAAAGCTACTCTTATAGTAAAAGACAAACCACACATTCCAAACATTATTGTAATGTTTACTTTTTTTAAATGGTGCAAGTATTTGTTCCCCACCCACCCTTTCCAGGAAGATAGAAGTGGAACAAATGCAAAATGCCATGGCAGCATGATCCCACTAGGGGGTGCAAACTGATTTCCAAAAACATTTTACAAAAAGTATTATTTTACTGTTTTTTTCTAATTTTGGGAGGTTGTTTTTATTCTGTAGAAAAAAATTCAATAAATAATTTTTAAAAATATGTCCACCAAGACATAAACATATATATACATGCATGCACACACACACACACATTCATTTTTTAACAGGATTTAATGTTCTGGCAAAACTGCTTTTTTAAGAACATGCTGTAGATTATCAAGAGATTAAAGAGGCTATACTTTGAGATATAATACTAAAATAACTTTTATTGTCCTTTTTTTTCATGAACACATTGGCATTCATAAAAAAAAATCTGATGCCTGATTTCAACAGAAATAAATATATAACCATACACATACATGATATGTGTTACATATCACATATGTGATGTGTAATTATGGAAATTATATATACAAAATAAAATAAACTAGAGCAATATTTAACTAATTCTAGTACAATGTGCATACATATGTGCCTGCACATATATACATACATACATATACAAACACACACCCCAAGCATTTTTAGTAGGGAATAAAGTAAAGGTCTGGCAAGTTTTCCAGACAGATGGGCATATTTAAAATTTGTGTGCATTCTCACCAAATGGTAGCTATAGATTTTTGTGGCATGTTAGGAAGTATCCATTTTCTATGGTTGTTATAGTCAAAACCATTTTGTATTTCTACTTAATTATTTTTCATTCCTATTTTTTGCTATGTATTTCTAATCCCAACTGTATGCCCCATTGAGTTGTCTGCAATTTGGAAGTTTTATAAATTGAATCAATAGTAAACTGCAAATGAATATGGAACATTGATCTTCTACATCAACTTTCAGCTTTTTCTTCATTTTCATTATTTCACATTATTTGGATTCAAAAATAAAGACAGGGCAGGAAGACTGAAGGATAGCCAAGTGCTGCTGGACATACTTTTTCCCTCTTAATTTATCTCGGGAGCATCTTCAAATCGTAGACATAAAATGAGCAGGTAAAACCAGTATAAAATAGGCCAGAAAGAAATAGCCCACATAAAAAGTATATAAAATAAATAGAATTAAAACTAAATGACATTCGCCAGTATTAGGCAACATAGACAGTGTTTTCTCTCATCAACATGAGGTCCTCCTCTGCCATGTTGAAGTGACATTTTATGCACTGTAGCATATATGAGATGGCCATATGATGTATGTAAAAAATATTTCTTTCTGTATCTATGTTCTGTGTCTCCAAATATGTTTACCTTTTCCATGTAGGTGTAGAGGACAACATCTGGAGACAAAGTGTCTTCTTTCAGCTTCTTAACCAGTTCAACCAGAGGTAGAGAAAGGATGTCATCACTTGACAACCCAGGGTTCTGTAATGAAAGAGCACAGTACAACACTTCCCAGAGATTTGAAAGAGCAAATCTGAGAGATGGCAAAGGGATTAATTGGTTGTTGTTGACAAGCTTCAGTTGGACACTGAAAAACTGAGGAAGCCTCTTCACTTTGAAAAAGGATGAGAAGCAAAACTTTTTCAAAGAAAAAAACCAAGACAGTCCAGTTGCCTTTTAGAAAAGCTCTTTTGGGACAACCATGACCTGGATGATTGAGAATCTTCATAGACATCAGAACTAATTCCCTAATTTCACTGACACTGCATTAAATTATACAAGGTAGATGCTTATTTTACAGATATGCATTGGATTATTTTCCCCTTACAGCAGAGGCCTCCAATCTTGGCAACTTTAAGACTTGTGGACTTCAGCAAGTCTTAAAGTTGCCAAGTTTGGGGGTCCCTGCTTTACAGTTACCACTGCATGTCATTTTTGGATGGCTCTTGTTCTAAGGTTTTCATAGGTCTTGTCTGACATTTAAAGATCCAGGCTCTGCACCCTGCTATAGAACATACTGTAAGCGCTGCAAATCATTTGAGACTTTTTTGTTCTACTTGACCCAAACTTTCATTTTGTGTCTGCTAAGATGATAAGCTAAAAGTTGTGACAACAGAAAACCACAGATGGATCTCAGCCTTAATGTGGGCAGCAAAGCTGACACTTAATTCAGTAGTAATCCTTTTGGTTAAAGTTGTATTTAAAAGAAAAGTTCGTCCCATGGAAGTTTTCAGATGTTCTTCTCACCCATGTATAGTCATGAAATATCCTTCAGTTTTACTTAAAAGAGAGATGGTGACCAAACCCAACCTTAATAACAAGAGCCAAACAACAAGGAAATAGCAGAAATCCGAATTTGGGTGTAGTAAATATTAATCTGTAATTATTTACTAAAATTGTATCTTATCCATTAGCTTATTATTCCAACTCCCTGTAAACTCCTGAAGTCTGCAGGAAAAAATATCACATATACATTTAAATACACACGTACATAAACATTATGTATAATAAGTAATAAGCAGGGGTGGGATTCTACCAGTTCGCACCTATTCTCTAGAACCGGTTGTTAACATTCTAAGCAGTTTGGAGAACCGGTTGTTAGAAGAAACTTCTGGACTAATCCTGTAAGGAAGGCAGGAAGGAAACATTCTGGTGTTGCTTATAGAAACTGCCTCTCCATTAACTCTAATTACATTCTTGGCAGGACGAGACTTCCTGTCTCAGGAACTTGTCTGGAGTTTTTTTCCAGTCCTTTGCTGGTACTTTGCTTGTGTGAAGTGACCATTCAAAGTTACAATGACACTGAAAAAAGTGACTTATGACCATTTTTCACACTTACGACTGTTGCAGCATCCCCACAGTCATGAGAGGCCAGGCGAGGAGATGCATGCCTAGATGTGAGTGATATTGAGTGGGCCACACCCAGCCAATAACATGACCACCAAGCCATGCGCACCCAGCCACATCACCACCAAGTCACACCCACCAACTAAGCCACACCCACAGAACCGGTTGTTAAAAAATTTGAATCCCACCCCTGGTAATACGTACTGTAATAAATATTTATACAATAATAAGTACTTTCACAAGTACAAGCAATACAAGTAATAAGTGCTTATGCAAATACTTATACCACACAAGAAATAGTTAGGAAACATGTACCTGGCTTTTAAATGTCTGCATTGATTTTTCCATTTCTATAAAGCCACGATCCCTTTGCCTTCTTGTTTCTTCTATTTGTTTTTTAATCCTTTTCTGGCCTAACCATTTCAGTACCAAATAAGCTGCTGTTGAACCACAGATCAGAACCACGGCAGTATGAAAATGGATTTTATCCTGAGGCCAGTATTGCTCCAACCATTCTTGAAGTGTAGTAGAAGCTTCTCGCAGCATTCTGGAACCAAATCTATGGGCAATTTTGGGAGATTCTGAAATGCAGAGGAAAGCTCATACAAAGTCCATCTGAATCCATTACAAGAAGATATACAGCATTGGCTTCCTCAAGTTCTAAAATGTTATAAGGAATTTCCTTTTTAAACTTGATTAAAATATCCCCATCCTTGCAACATGCTAAAGTATTTCAGGAGGATGCAAAATATCTCTCCGCATTGTTGAGGAGATGCTTCTGGACAAAAGGTGTGCCTTTACAGCATATGTGTAATTTTAAGCTTTACCTAGAGCTCTGGAACAACCTCTGTGAATAACAATAATTAACAAGAATACCAAGAACAATATGGGTGAACTTTGGTTAGGAAAGCATAGATGTTCAAAAGTAGCCACAAAGAATTTAATAGTCTTCAGATAGAATGACAGGATAAGTAGTATCAATGTGGACAAATATAGACAAAAAAGCTTCAAACTTTATTAGGACAGAGAAATGCTAATAACTGAAGAGAAAGGACCAGAAATTTAATCTAAAACTGAAATATCTCAACCAAATGCTTATTTGGCGAGGAGAGGGGACTCAAAAGAAAGACTCCAAAGATAATCTCACCTAACCCTGAGATGAAAAGATGGTTACAGCTTTTTGCTAAACAATGGTTGTAGAGACCATCAGATTTCTGAGATAACATTCTGTGATCACCAAGCAGACTGTGTTTGATTGCTGGTATCATCCTTCTAAGATTTTTTTAAAATGTCAAACATTTCATCCTAAAGCCCATGTCACACTGCACCAACGGATGCAAAGAGGATGTAAAACGGACAAAAAAGCTTGCCATCCATTGGTTAACGCGATGTACTCACTGCCTCCGTTTTGCTTCCTCTCTATCCGTCCAGCATCCGTTTATTGACGTTTCATCCGCTCAGAAAGTTTTGAGCTGCCCAAAACTTTTGAGCAGAAAATGTATCCAATGCATCCATTCTGAATCCTCTAGGCATAAAGGGGACATCCGTTCTGCATCCATTACGCATCTGCTATATCCGCTAGGCATCCGCTGTGCACCCGCACAACTAAAATCCATTCCAGCGGTAAACGGACGCAGGGAGGAAGCAGAACGGACGCGCAGCATTAGTAGCACGGATGGAGAAAGGATGAAAGCGGATGCAGCTCATCCACTCTGCATCCTCTACGCATCCTCTACGCATCCGCTCTGCATCCGCTCTGCATCCTCTACGCATCCGCTCTGCATCCTCTATGCATCCTCTACGCATCCTCTATACATCCGTTCTTCATCCTCTATACATCCGCTCTGCGTCCTCCCCACGTCTGTTCCTTTCTGTGTTATCCGCTCTGCTTATGCAAATTTTTGCCCCTTTTGAGAGCGAATAACAACAGATGGAACATTTTGCTCGTCCGTTGTGTCCTTTTTGCATCCGTTGGGCAGTGTGACATGGCCTTAAAAGGTAGTTGCTTACCTGGATGTTATCAGTCACTGCTTTCTGCCCTGTTTTCACTGCGTTTGTGAGCTCACCTCTTCTTTCGCATTGATCACCTTAAAACATCAAATAGATTGTATGATTAGGGAGTAGTTAAAGATAAGCATGCTCGGGAGTCTAAATTAGGTCAAGAGTTTTGTCACAGTATGTGATAAAAAATCGTAAGATGAATTCAACTGAAATCTGAACTCCAAGGTCCCTTCCAACTCTGTAAAAGGGTAAATTGTGGAATTAGAAGCTCAACATGGTGACCTGCATAGATGTGTCCTCTCAGGGATATGACTTATTTAGAGATTCAAATATGAAGTGATTATCTCTGCTTTTATATTTATTTGGTATAATTCACCCATTTTTAGTGGTCATTCACCTAGTAATCTGATCTTTAAGAAGTTTATTTTATTTGGGAAGGCACATCTCACACATGTGCATGAACACCCCACTCATCACATGAAAGAACCTGAAGGATGCTCTTTGTTGTGATTGTAGAATCTAATGATAGATTCTACAATAGAATCTAATCTATCATTAGATTCTACAAGCATAGATTCTACAAGCATAGCATAAGCAAAATTCTCTGACACTTTATATCTTGTCTTAGAATGTCAAATTTTCAGTATTTGTTTAAAACAGCCACCCATCTTACACTAAACTCTAGGTGGCTTCAAACCAACAGTTAAAACAGCATCATTTTACAATTAATATAGACATATAACTATAAAAACCACAAATAGTAAAAAAACCTGGCACCTTAATTTTTTTACTTACATTAATATTTTATTGTGTTTGAGTGTGCACAATAATTATTCATACATTTCAGATTTCTTTTCCAGTACGCATCACTTTTTATCCCTTTAGTGTTTGGTCATTCACTCACCTTACAGCACAGGTCTAGTAAGAAGCATGCAGAAAATACATTAGCATTGCTACAGAACCTGCATTATAAAAGCTAATCAACCCTACAAAGCTTCCAAGCCTAGACAAATGTGACCAGGTTTAGTACCTGTTCAGGCCAACCTAAAATCAACACAAAGTAAAAAAATAACGAAATGTTCTTCTAAGCCCAATAAAAAGCCACCCACATTACATAATCCATGCTGTGTTAATACCTAACTATTTCAACCCTTGTCTTCTCAATGCCACCTCAACTTTGAAAATGTAGTTCAGCCCTGTGGTAAAAGCTCACATGATGAGCTTTACAGGGAAAAGTAAAAACCATACATTTCAATTATCATTTGTAAAGCTAAACGCAAGCAAGATTCTTAGATATATATCTTTCTTTTTTGAAGTTACCGTTCAGTAGAAGAGTTCAGCTAAGAAGACAGAATACATTGCATTTTTGCTGGCTAATGTAACTGTGGGCTGGAGCCAATCAAATTTAACACTTCAACCACGCCCAGCTCTCTAAAAGGAGCCTATTGAACCAAGTTTGATAAGATTATAACTATCAGTTATTCTGCTATCAGTATCTTGCTACATATGACAACACAGGTGTGTGCTTGTGGGGAGCAAGCACTTTGCAATACTATGAATAGATGGTAGGAAAGCAAGGGAAGCATGCTTCTTCCAGCCTGGGCAAAAATCAAAAGAATATTCAGTGAGAAATGTAAAGATTAAGCGTAACATGAGCTTTAGGATGAAAGATCATTCATTCACTTCACAGTCTAGCAGCCACAAATTATAATTTTAACTGTTAGCCAACAGAAAACACAGTTGCCTGGAAGTTAGGAAAATCTGATACTTATGATCTTATCAAGCCACTGGACCTACTGGAGAGGTCCTGCCAGACATGCTATCCTAGTATTTCTCAACCTTGGCAATTTTAAGATGTCTGGATTTGGACTCCCAGAATTTCTCAGCCAGCAAGCTCTGAGAAACATTGCTGAGGTTGAGAAATACTTGGGTAGCCAATCAGAGCTAGGGCTTCTACTAGAAGGATATGAAATGTTTGACGGTGTCTACGGAACCGTTAAGAACTTAAGGCAACTCAGGTTGGAGAACAGCAGTTTTGAATCGATGTTGGGGTGTGTGCATTGGCAGTGGGCTAGGAATAGGAGGAAGACTTTCAAGAAGAGATTGGACTGCCATTTGTCAGAAATGGTGTAGGGTCTCCTGCTTGGGTGGCGGGGTGGACTAGATTACCTACAAGGTCCCTTCCAACTCTGATTATCTATTATCTGTGAATTGTTCTGCTCTCAAGAAACAGGGACTTGTACATAGTGACAAGGGGCCAAGCAGAATGTATGAATCTGTGCTAAGGCCAAAGTTGGCTTAAACATTTATGGGAAAGTCTTTTATACATGTCTGGTTCAAGCAGGTATCATGGGATGTAGCCATAGGCACAGACCCCAAACCAGAGGTGGTATTCAACAGGTTCTGATCAGTTCTGGAGAACCAGTAGCAGAAATTTTGAATAGTTTGTGGAATAATACCTATGACTGGCCCATCCCCCTCTATTCTCTGCTTCTTGAGTCCCAGCTGATCGGCTGTTGCCCTGCACAGGAGAATGGAACTGGAAAGCAGGTTAGTGGGCTGGGGAGGGAACAGGGACTTTACAGTATCCTTCCCTGCCATGCCCACCAAGCTACATCCACAGAACCGGTAGTAAAAAAATTTGAATCCCACCAGTGCCCCAAACCCATTTGTTTGTACCAAAAATCTTTCAAGAACAAACATAAGGTGGTTCTTTTATTCTCCCCTATCCCCTTTTGATTATACAAAGTAGGGAAGGATAATCATGCACTTCCCTTTTTTTATGCTCCTTTTTGTCCATTTCCCTTTGGCATACTCAGACCAGCCCTTGTCTTGTGTGCATTAAGAAATCAGCCATGATCATTAATGACCATTATCTAACTGGGAAATATGGCATTATTTCACAATGTCAGAAAAATATTTGAAGTTGAGAAAAATATTTCTAGACATTGCCTTTCTCAGTGTTAAGGCAATGTGGGTGATGGAATACTGAAATGAAAATGAATCATCATTCTGCACAAAAGCTTATTGTCTCTCCTTTCAAAGCAACTGTGTTTAATTTTGAGCTTTCAAGTGGCAGGAGGGAGGGGTATTTAAGAGAACAAAATTGGGGATGGAGGACCCTTCACACCATTAGCTTTTTTAGTTTCAAAACCCTCAGAAGCATTTTAGCAGTGATCCACATTTGCATTTTATCATTGAAAAAAGAGAAAAATTGCTGGTTTGTGACTGATGGTCATATCTCCTGAGACAACAAAATCTCCATTCATGTGAAAGAAAGAAAAGAAAAAAAGAAAAAGAAAAAGAAAGGACAAGTGTGTGCTTTGCACGCGGCTGACCCTTTACAGAAGAGCAGTGGGAAACAGATGAAATCTTGTCAGTTGGCTACTGAAGAGGATCTGCCAAGTCACAAAACTGTCATTCTTTTGAGAACAGGGGTGTCAAATTGGATTTCATTGAGGGCTGCATCAGGGTTGTGTTTGACCTGAGGGGATGGGGGGCATGGCTGGGGTGGGTGTGCCCAGTCGAACATCACTTGTGTCAGGAACACCTGTGGTGGTCCAGGCAGGGCTGATAGGATCCATTGTCTCCAGTGGAGGAAGGCTTGACCAGGAAGAGTGCCTAATCCTTATCCTCCTGAGGAGCCTTGCCATCTGCTGGTGGCCAAGTGCTAAGGTAGGACTTCCCTCTCTCCCACCTTCCTTTTCTTCTTTCCCTTCTTTCCTTCTTTTTCCTTCGTTGCTCTCTTTCCTTCATTTAATTTGTCTTTCCTCTTTCTGTTTTTCCTTTCCTGTCCCTTCTTGGATGCTCAAAGGCAAAACATTTCTCCTTTTGTTATGTTTTGCTTTTAGTTTGTTTTGCTAGCCCTCTCCCCCCCCCCCCCCCCGCCCCCACATGACCCTCCCGAGCTCCATTTTTGCTAGCAGAGGCACTGTGGGCCAGTCATTTTCTGTTTCCATGGCTACCCCACAGGCTGGATCTAAGTACCCCATGCGCCAGATCCGGCCCATGGGCCTTGATTTTGAAAGCCCTGCCTTAGAAGAACAGAAACTCAGAAGAACAGGAAGCAGGAACTTCTGCAGAATTCCAGCCTCTAAAATGAACAAACACACTCAGCTTTCCAACACTGCTGATGTTATTGCTCTCAAAGACATGCAGAGTTGCTCCCAAACTAGCCAAGAATCCTTGAGAGTATGTGATAAATTGAGACACTGATATGCATGCCATATAATTCTGAAGAGTTTCCTGTTTATCATTAGCGGAGTCTTTGGAGGGGATGACTAATGCTCCTTTCTTCCTCTCTGTTTCCCTCTGGGTTTGTTTGTTTGTTTATTGCCATCTTTGTTCTTATGTCTTTGCTGTTTGTGTGTTTTGTGTTTTTTTGCCTTTAGCACTGTTTCATGTTTTTTGTCTTTAAATGTTTTAACATTTGGGAGTCAGGCAGCATGGAAATGTCATAAATTAGTACTCATTATTATTATATGCTTTAAGTTAACAAAATGTCCAATAAACATCCTCATATTCATACATTTCTTAGTGACTTGCTAAAGAGCAAAAATATGGTCTGTGTATTCCACAATCATTGTAAAGCCAAACTGCACTTCCCAAAATGTGGTAACTGTCACCTCTGATCTTCTTTCAATCACAATCCAGGCACACTTAAATGAATCCCCTATAATTTTTGTGTTCAGTCTTACTATCTATATTAGAGAAGGGGTCTCCAACCTTGGCAACTTTAAGACTTGTGGACTTAGCTGGCTGAGGAATTCTGGGAGTTGAAATCCACAAATCTTAAAGTTGCCAAGGTTGGAGACCCCTATATTAGAGAACAATAATGGCACTCTTCCGATTGTCAGGCATGTGTGTGTCTTTATACACACATTAAACAAGTTTTGACATATACATTTATTAACTCTATTGAACAAGATGAACAGCCATAAAGGATTAGAATTAGCAAACTAGATCTATATTTAAGCATATACAGAGTTAACCTTGCAACCTTATCTTTAAAAAAAACCCCACAGCATTTATAATTTGCTTTTCACCATTTTTTTCTTGAATGTTAATTCTATTTGTTTCAATACCATTCTTTGACACACCACTATTTTCCAAATGCTCCTCCCAGCATTTTCAATTTTCTGTAGACTTCTTTTATAGCCCACCTCACCAACTTTCAAAGTAATATTTTAATTCCATCTCGACCTGAGAAACAACCTGCATTTCTCTGTCCACCAGTTATTTTTAACCAAGCCTCATTCTCTTTGACATATATTATTTACAACTGTATTTTCTCTACAGGCACATGAATCTTTTATATTCATTTTAATATTGTTCTTATATTCATTTTTCCATCCTTCTACAATCTTTTTCTTATTTCATCACATCATCAAATATCCTTTTCCAAGCTTCCTTTAGCATACATCCACAAATGTTTGTGACATTCTATATTATAATTCTTTTCACCATGATTCAGGTCACTCCCAGATGATCTTTCCTTCTCTGTCCTTTCAATTCATTCTTTTGGGAGATTAATCTATCTGGCAATGTTTTTTCATATAGAACTAACACTTTCATTTCAATTTTGCAAATAATTTTTGAGATTCAGAAATAGTATCAGTTACCACAGTGATATCCTAGATCACTGAACTGGTTTTAAATTGTTCCAGATTCATCTGTTCAAGTTTACAGAAAAGGTATTTTTTTAATTGCACAATCAACTTATCTCATTCACAGAATTTTATAGTACAGAATTTGCTGACACCATCATTTCCCATGTATAGCTTTCTCAAAGTCTCAGCAGTTTATGAAGGAATGACAGAATAATTGTATCATACCTTTGATGAGATGCATAATTCAGAGGTGTCTGTCTGAAAGATCCTGTTGTCCATATGCTTTATTTAGCCCTAATTACAAAACATTGCTAGAAATTCTCTACTTTCTAAACTGTATCTTCTAATGTCTCCATATCTTGTCTTGCTGAACATTGGTGAAAACTGAGCTAATCCAGCAATAAACTGCATAAGTCAATAATAAAGTTTATTTAGAAAGGTCAACGTTCCTTGCAGACTTCTTTCCGAAAGGATCATATTTTTTTCTTTCCCCATCTCCCATGGGAAACTCTCTCCACTTCTTTCATGAACCGAAGACACAATTCTTCTTGCCATGGCAAGGCCACACACTGAACTGCTACAGGGAGCCCCACAGCATGCTCCACAGCCTATATGAGAAATGCAAACAATAAGACATTACTCAACATATTCATCAGTCTTCTCAACTGCAGATCAGTCCTTGAACTCAATGTGATTTGAAACTTAGAGGAAAGTGAGGAGAAATACCTTCTTCTATCTAATGGGAGACACTGATTCAGCACCCACTCATAATCATTGTCTTGCAAATGCATGCTTACAAGGGCTAGACTATTAGAGGTTTTGAGATGCACAACATCATCAGAAAATCTTAGAAAGTTTGCTTTTTCAGATGTTTGCAGCCAGGGTGTGAAGCAGACTGCTTCCCCCCTGCTGCCCCTCCTTCCCTCTTCCCTCTTCCCTCTTCACCAAATTGCTAATCCGGACTCCCTGTTTAAGAGGACAGTAACTTTGGACTTTCAATAAGTAAGGAAGTATTGTTATAACTGAACTCCTGTCAAGATTGGAAGCAATTTTATTTCCTGTGATAGAAGTAGAAGTATATTGAAGCCAGGAGTGAATGCTCAGTACAAATCTGAGTCTATATAGTAAAAATATAAACTGTTCAAATTGCCAGTACAAGACTATCCATGTGCCTCTTTCTCTTAAAAGCAACAAACTTTGAAAGTGTGTTTAAATTAACTAGGAGGGGGCCAGAAATCCCATTCAAGGGAAAACAAAACAAAAAGTTTCCTGTTGCCTCCCAGTGAATTGTTCTATTTATCTCTGCTGAAGAAGGGGCCAAAGATACCCCCTTCAGCATCTTTGCATCTTTGCTATCTCAAAAACTCAATCTACAAAACAAGAAAGAGAGTGTAAACCTTTGCTCGCTGATTGTTTTCAGACAACCCAGGAAAAGAGACCTGCTGCAAGTTTATTAGGGGTTATAAGCCTATTATCAGGTATCAGCAACAGCTAAGCAAAGCAATAACCCTTTACTCACTAACTCACAATACAACTTCATTACTTTCATTATCTCAACAATCAATTTCTTTAAAATAATTATTTTTTATCAAATGATTAATTGATATAATATTTTTATTGATTAGTATGATTGAATGTTTAGTGCATAAAGTGTAATTACTGAATATCTGATTAGTAAAATCAGTGATTTAGTGAATTTAATTGACCAGTATTAGGCTGGTCAAATTAGGCTGTTTGTTGCTTAGCAAAATTATTTGATTAGAGTGATTTGAATAACCAATTGATTGATTGATTGGTTTCAGTAATAAATTACCTTACTTTTGATTTTTTTCTCTAACATATCAATTAACATTTATTAATTTCCAATATTCATTAGTAACTGTCTACCTATCACATTAACTAGCTATTGTAATTGATTACTGTACTATTGCCATTGACCATGCCAGCCAAAAACTCCAAACCAAAACAAAAGAAAAATATTTCTACCAATGACCTTCCAGACTTCTGCACAAGTTTCAAATGTCTTGAAACCATCAATGAAAGTGAAATTTATATCAAATGTCACCTATGCGATAATCTAGCCCACCCTGCCTGCTTAAATGCAAACAAAAGCCTAGCTGATATGGTTAAAAATTCAGATACATTCTTTTATCTATGTCCATCATGTTCTCCTAAGATAAACAAACTGAGTGCCCTACCTGACAGAGTTGAAAGCATAGAATCACTCATTCACTCAATAGAAGAACACTTAGCAACATGTTTTGAAACAATTATACAAGCAAGCCTTATCTCTCTTGAAAAAAAATACAGCACAGATAAGTGAGTACCTATCAGCTCAAAATCAAATCCCACAACTACCACAACCATTACCTCAACTACAATCACAACTACCACCAAAAATAACCACCAAACCACAGCCACAAATAATTACTATCCCTTCAAATAATTTCAAAAATAATATCTCCTTACTCATCAGAGACACCATGGAACATGAACAGAAATGTCCAAATGCCATCTTATTTGGTCTTGAAGACACCAATGAATCAGATGACATCACCAAAGTTCATGATATCATAAGCAACTCAAATACAACAAACATCTATCCTGAAGATATCATTGAAATAAACAGAGATGGCCCTGGGTGCAAATACAATGACGGCTCTGTGGCCCCAAGATTTTGTAGAGTGTATGCAAAAATGAGTCCAGCAAACGTATATTCATTCATACAATAAATGCCATTGCAAAAACCAATCCCAACCACAAAAAAATTATGCTCAAGACCAGACTTATCCATACTGCAAAGAATCCACTCCCGTGAACCTGCACAGAACTCAAAAACCATCTAGACAATGGAGAAAAGGACCGATACAGGACTACAGAGCTGATTGCATCAAAAGAAAGTCACACAACCCACAACTCCGCATCCAACCCCACCCTATCCAATTCAACATCACTCAAAACTAGGCATGCATGCCCCTAACTACCTCTATTGCAACCATAACTGGCCTTAAATGCAAGCTACTCAATGCAAGAACCCTTGTGAATAAAATACCTGAATTTCTCCTCTTACTAAATATGGCTAAATTCAACATCATATTTGTCTGTGAAACATGGCTCAATGCATCTCTCCCTGATTCGACTACCACAGTAAGAGACTATCATGTTTACTGATCGGATCATGAAATCCGTAGAGGAGGTGGTGTTGCTATCTTCTATAAAAACTCCCTATGTCTAAAAAACATCCAAGTTACTCAGGAGCTTGCTATTCCTGAAACCATTATCTGTGAACTGTCCTTAAATATCACATTTCGGTCCTTACTATGTTACAGAGCCCCTGATTATGACATTGAACATGCAAACAAATTAAATATACTTCTAACATGGGCAGCATCCTGTCCACACGCTTTTATCTTTCTTGGTGACTTCAATCTACCTCATATTAACTGGACCCTCAACAAATGTACAACTTAACCCACTCATGCAACCTTCTACAATGCAGTAACAAATCTGGGACTAGAAAAACTAGTAACCAACAACATTAGACTTACAACTGCCTTGATCTCATCTTCTGCAATAGTTTGAATTCAATTTATGGAATACAAATTAAAGAACCCTTTTCCAACAGTGAGCACAACATGATTGAATTTTGTCTCTATATACATTCACACAAAAATAATCACAATGATGGAATCCCCAATTATAACTTCAAAAAAGGCAACTATGATCTTATAAACAATGATCCCTCATCCCTTGATTGGCAATTTCTATTCACTGGATGCAGTACCATAGAAGACCATTAAAACATATTTTTACTTGAAGTCAAAAGAATCATCAATCTATATGTACCATTAACAACTCCCAAAACCAGAAAAAACAAATTTCCCATAACAATAAGGAAGCTTCATTCCAAAAAGAAATCACTTTGGCGGAAAAACAAAACTGGTCACGTTGCCAACTTCAAAAGCCGATACAAAAATTTATGCCACGAGATAAAAACTAAATGCCCCAATTATCACATTAAACAAGAAGAAAACCTTCTATGCACCAATTCCACCCGTGCTTTCTACAATTTTGTAAACAACAAACTAAAAGACTCAAGGTCCATCCCACCCCTGAAATGACCTAATGGTAAAGACTGCAATGATGACACATTAAAGCCAACCTCTTTAACACATTCTTTGGCTCAGTATTTGTAAACAACAATGGATCATGCCCAGTATTTCCTAGTCGAACCACAGACAACTACAATGATCTGATACATATCTATTTTACAGAAGACAATGTTGCAAAAGCACTACGCAATCTAAAACCATCTCTGTCCATTGGACCAGAATATGTGCCTACTTCTTAAAAAAGCTATCCACTAGCATAGCCAAACCTCTAAGCATAATCTTTGAAAAATCTTTCAGGACCAGCTCCTTGACAAAACTATGGTCACAAGCCACGGTCATCCCCATCTTCAAAAAGGGAGACCCCAGACTTGTTGAAAATTACAGACCAATCTCTTAATGCTGCGTCACCTGTAAAGTCATGGAATCAATTATTAACCAATCCATCATCCTCCACTTAGAGGCAAACAACCTACACTCAAATAAACAATTTGGTTTCAGGAAATAACTATCATGTAATCTGCAACTCTTACACCGCAAAAACCTATAGACTACACAACTCAATCAGGGCAAAGCAATAGACGCAATCTACATAGACTTCTGTAAAGTTTTTGATTCAGTGGTACATGACAAACTACTCCTAAAATTAAAATCTTATGGTGTCTCTGGACACCTGCATAACGGGATAGAAGCATTCCTGTCAGACAACAAATGGTCAAAATTGTGAGCATACTATCAAATTCTGTACCTGTCAACAGTGGTGTCCCCCAAGGCAGTGTTCTAGGACCAATTCTTTTCATACTCGACATGAATGTCCTCTGTGATCATTTCAAGAGCAACTGCATTCTCTTTGTTGATGATGTAAAGCTATTTGACACCACAGACAATACTACTACCCTTCAAAAAGACCTTGACTATGCATCAGTATGGTAAAACAAATGGCAACTTCAAATCTCAACAAATGAAGTCTTTGTCTTACATACTGACAAAAAAAATTCAGAAAATAAAATACAGGCTGAATAGTCAAGACCTTGTTGGTGATCCAACCTCTGTCAAGGATTTTGGAGTACTCATCTCAAATGACCTAAGTGCTAGGGCCCACTGTAACTACATAGCCAAAAAGGCGTTAAGAGTTGTTAACCTAATCTTACGTAGCTTTTTCTCTGGTAATGTTACACTAATAACTAGAGCATACAAAACATTTGCTCAACCAATACTCGAATATAGCTCATCAGTCTGGAACCCACATTACATATCTGATATTAACACAGTTGAGAAAGTCCAGAAATATTTCACAAGAAGAGTTCTCCACTCCTCTACTCATAGTAGAATACCTTATGCCACCAGGCTCAAAATTCTAGACCTAGAAAACTAGAACTACGGCGCCTTTGGTCCAATCTAAGTATAGTATATAAAATCATACATTGCAATGTCCTACCTGTCAATGAATACTTCAGCTTCAACCATAACAACACAAGAGCAAACAATAGATACAAACTCAAGGTTAATCGCACCAAACTTGATTGCAGGAAATACAACTTCAGCAACAGAATGGTCAATGTCTGGAATACTCTACCTGACTCTGTGGTTTCTTCCCCAAACCCCAAAAACTTTAACCTTACATTGTCTACTATTGACCTCACCCCTTTCCTAAGAGGTTTGTAGGGGGCGTGCATAAGTGCACCAACGTGCCTACCATCCCTGTCCTATTGTTTCTTTTCTTTTTAAAAAAGTTTTCTTATATGTATCCATGTATTCATAACTATGTTTTTACTTATACCTAATATCTTGTAAACAATTGACAAAAATAAATAAATTAATTAAATAAATACATAAATAAGTAACAACAACAGCAACAAACAAGGCAAAGGAACTGGCTGACTGATTATTGCTGCCAACAATGAATGCATCTTTGTTGCAATCATCAACCAGAAAAATAGAAGAAAAGATGAGAATATGGAAACAATTATTTTTTAAATAAAGTTTAGTAATCTTTACATCATTAAATCATTTGAGTCTGATAATAAAGTTGAACAGGCCTGAGCTAGAGGTATACCATAAAAAGCGTAACTTCTTCTCCAATTTTTCCACAGCAAAAAGGGCTCAAATGCAAATGCAATCTTACAATATTACTGCCAACAATATTGTTATGTCAATGAAGTCAGTAGAATTCCCAACCTGTTCAAAGCTATATTTTTGGCAGATTCAAAGCTTACAGGATCATACCAAGCTATAGCTCAAATTCCCTTAAAGGAGACAAAAGTCCTTTAAAACTCATCAGGACCTATTTCATTTAAACAGATTCATGCTCAAATTAGAAAAACTTGCCGTGGCCAGATATTTACAGAGATTCTCAGTCATCTAGGTCATGGTTGTCCCAAAGGTGCTTTTTCAAGAGGCAACTGGACTTTCTGTTTTTTCTTTGAAGATGTTTCACTTCTCTCCAAGAAGCTTCTTAAGCTCTTTTGCTTCTCATCCAAGAGCTGAAGAAGCTTCTTGGATGAGAAGAGAAACATCATTGCTGTGGCCAACTTGCCATGGGACAATGAACCGTGGGAGAAGAATTGCAATAATATCAAAGCAATGAAGAGAAAAGGAAGGACAGAATGCAATATGAATGACAAAAATTTAAATATTTATTTATTTTAAATAATTAAATTGAATTGTTAAATTATCCCACGGCGAGATGGCCATGATGAGTTGCAGCAAGTTGGTTGTGATGAGTTGGCCCACTCTAGAATAAAATAACTGATTTTTTCCAAGAGACTGTTCCCCAAATTTCTCCAAAGGAAACCAGTCACCAAATTTCACCGGTTTCAGAGGAGCAGCCAAGCATGATCCATTCTGCTAAAGTTTTGTACTGCAAAGGGAAGATTTTGGCAATATCTTGACTGTCATATATGGCAATTGCATTTCTTGCTGTTAACTAACCTCCTTCATTCTTGTATCCCAGAAGTCTCCATAGTGCCCTTTGTAATGCTTCAGCCCTTCTTCATCTGTTTGTGTAACCATTGTGACTGGTACAACCCCAGCAGGAAAATTCAAGACATTATAAAGATGGGTATAAGTAGTAGCCACTGGAAAAGACACCATATACAAGTTATTTATTTCTCAACAGGATCAGGCTATTGTTTTGTGACTGTAACATATTGGGAGCATAACAGTACAGTGTATTCTGCAGCCCACAAATGCTACCCAGTTTCATCCTCCACAAGCCAGGAAGCCAAATGGGGTGGATGCCACCAGCACCATCACAATATGCTAGTAGTGATGCAGTTGCCCGAGAGGGCAGCAGGTTGTGGCTTTGATGAGAAAATCAGCAAATAAAATATGTTGAATATGTTTTCAAGAGTTGCCAGCATCATTTGTAGCTTGTCCTGAAAGAGGGAGGGTGGAAACATAATGTTTTTAGAAGCATTTTCCTTTTTATTAGAGTTGCAATCCACAACTGCTATATAACTACATGGATATAGTAGCAAGAGAGCTATGCTTCAGGGTAATAGCTTTCTGGTGAGGAAATTGGAGCAATTTACAAGTGCAGGAAAAGATCTAGTGCTTGTAGAGAAATGGCATCATCATCTTCGCTTCAGGGATTTTTTTATTTTATTTTATTTTTGAGAAATAAGGAAATCAGCCTGAAATGTCAGGGCTGCCAGAAGCTTGTCTTGCATTATTTTATCATTCGAAAAATCACCTGAAATGACCATGGATGGGATTCAATATTTTGAACAACCAGTTCTGTGGGTGTGGCTTAGGTGGTGGGTGTGGCTTGGTGGTCATGTGACTGAGTGGGTGTGACTTGTTGGTCATGTTATTGGCTGGGTGTGGCCTACTGAATATCACTCACATCGAGGCACGCATCTCCTCGCCTGGCCTCTCATGACTTTGGGGATGCTGCAACAGTCGTAAGTGTGAAAAATGGTCATAAGTTACTCTTTTCTATTGTAACTTTGAATGGTCACTCCACACAAGCAAAGTACCAGCAAAGAAGGGGGGAAAAATCCAGAGAGGTTCCTGAAATAGGATGTCTAGTCCTGCCAAGAATGTAATAAGAGTTAATGGAGAGGCAGTTTCTGTAAGCAACACCAGAATGTTTCCTTCCTGCCTTCCTTACAGGATTAGGCCAGTAATTTCTTCTAACAACCGGTTTTCCAAACTGCTTAGAATGTTAACAACTGGTTCTACTGAATAGGTGCAAACCTGTAGAATTCCACAGCTGGAAATGACTCTAAGAACAGTTGCAGAATTGTTCCTGGTGGATACTTTGGGTTGTGCCACTTGGTAGCCATAAGTTGCTTGAGCCACAAGGTAAATCCTGTGGAAAAAAGCTAGCTTAGCCTCATCTCTGAAACATAGCCTTCCCTCCACCTTGGGAATGATCTATTTGGACTACAGTTACCATATCTTCTGACCTATGGGTTCTCTATCTTTGCCAGAGTATCAAGTGCTTTCCTTTCTAAGGATAGGTCTCTGTGAAACATACTTTCTATTTATAGACCTTTTGTTGGTTCTATCTTCAATGTGAGACTTTCAACCTTCCCCTTTGCCAGTCCATCCAATGTTTGATGTTCATCATTCATGAATCTAGCATTTCGTTGATCCACTGGTCAACCCAGTTTCAAAAAGAAAGGCCTTGCAGCTCACAAGTGAACTCTTAACAAAACTCTAAGGTGTATACTCAGCCCACATCACTTGAGTTCTTCAATTGTGGAGTGTCAAGTCCCCGCACGTGAATGTTGAACCTGTTTTTCAAATCACTGGTGTTTTTATGTGTGTGTATAGGAAGTCAATGCAAGGCCTGGGATGTGCCTTATAGATCTAAGCAGGCTTTGGGTTATGTAAAGAGGGCTTTCAGAAGCAAGCAGGCAACACAGTAGCTCAGACCTAAGAAGCAGCAACTATAATAAAAGAAAATCCATAAAAATGGTGGGAAAATGTTCTCACTACAATAATGTCTTATCCAAATGTAATAAAGCACAGCAGATGAACCTCATGGCATCCCTTATGCTGGTAAAGATTAAAAGAACAGCCCTTCTTATGCACAGCAAGAAAAGATGGGTGGAGATTGTCTTCAGAACAGGCTGGGAACAAGGTGACAACCCTTGAGAAATAGGAAATGGACTATCTGCTCCCAGGAACAAACAGGAAATAAGGGTGATCCCCAAAAGTAAGTTTATTCAGCTGCTCTACTTACCAATAGACACCCCTATCAACCAAGGTAATATCTAAGAAAGTAACACATAGCATGTATGTACATATGTATGCATTTTCTGATTTGCCTCATAATTTGAAGAACTAAATTGGTCAGTTCTGAATTGACTATTGAGCTTCATTATTAATCTATCTACTCTTTTATTGCACTCCTGCCAATATTATCTAGAAAGCAGTTGTATTTCCTTTACAGTGTTACCTGCTTTCTCACTTTTATTTTACTCTAATAGGAAGCTAGATTTGACTACATCTTTTGATCACCCAGCCAATATCCTCCCCTGTGATAGGTTCCTTAATTCATTCTACATGCTTTCCTGCAAAGGAGATTTGAGGGCACAGATGGAAATTGGACTTAATGAGCACCCAGTTCACCATTTTGGAGTGCTCTATATAACTATATCTTCCACATACAAGCCTTTTATATTCCCCTGTATCTATCTAATGCTCCTACCCCTTCTTATAGTTTGTTTATTTATTTATTTGTGTGTGTGTGTGTGTGTGTATGTGTATATACACATTGTTTTAACATCTTCTAGTTTTTCATTTTTTTTAAAGACTGTGTTGTACCTTCTATGCTTTTAATTGACTGTACTCCACTCTCCTTATGCTTGTATATGACCATAATAAAGATTTGATTTGATTGAAACTTGTTTATTGGCATCTGGGGCCTCATCTAACAGGGCCCTCCTTCCAATCAACTCAGGAGCTGGAGTGATCAAAAGAATGATGTCAGAGCTTCAGAAACAAGAAGCAGTTGCACACCTTGCAGGACTGTTTTTTCATACCCCTGAAATCTAATCCTTCTTAGAACAGGCAAAAGAACAACGGTACACAGAAAAAGTTATAGTGGGAGTAGGATTTGATACCAAATAGTTTGCCAGCGTATCCTAGATTAAAGGCTGGGCCCAAAGCAGGACAAAGCATGACATCCAGCTTCAACTTTCTCCATTCTGCAATGAATTCATCACGATAAGCCTGGAAAAAAAAGAAAATATAATGGGGGTGTATAAGAGCATAATGCTAGTAGCAGCACAAAGTAATCAATGTGTTTAATTTCAGCCTCCGACCTAGTCCCTATAGCTCCTAAGCACTAGACCAAGACTTTCATGGAAATGCCAGAAAAAATGGGGATTATGTACCATTGGATATAATCAGCACATTGTAGATACAATACCTACTCTGAAGGATGACTTCTCCAACAGCTTCATGTAGGTCAGGGGTATCAAACTCATGGTGTTACATTGTCATCACATGACATATCATGACTTTTTTTCCCTTTGCCAAACTGGAGTGGGCATGGCCAACATCTGGCCCATGAGCCATGAGTTTGTCACCCCTGATGTAGATATTAAACAATAGGGGCAGCTACTCATCACCAGGGCACAAATAAATAGTTGCTGGATCTCTCTTTCCTTCCTACAATTGACTGGAACTGTCCACTCAGGAAGAGGAACCACTGCAAAATAATACTTCTAATTCCAAATTTCACAGGCAGTTCAGAAAGGTTACCATGGTTGATGATCTTGAAATCTGTTCAGATGTTGATTGACGCTAGAAGTACCATTTCCCCAGTCATTTCAATGCCCATCTACTTGCACAACCAAGGCAGTTTTCCTTCCATGCCCTCTAATGGAATGGAAATCAGATAACCTAGGTCAAGGACATTCTGCAGGTGATTTCTAACCCTCTTCTCAACAACATCTCCTGCAAGGGGAGATTGGAGATGGGGCAATAATTGTTAAGGATGCCTGAATCCAAAGAATGTATCTTAAGAATGGGAACAAACCAGAGCTTCCTTCAAGATTGCCAGACAATGTTCTTCCCCATAAAGATAGAGAAGCATTGGCTTCCCTGTAGGATTCTTGCAATTTAGAGTAGAATGTTAAAAAGAAAACCACTGAAATTTCTAGCTCCCAAAACTAAGGATAACAATTTGATGAGTGCCAAAGAAAGCTTCAGACTTAAGCATGTGCCACAAGCAGCAGAGACTGAAAGATCTCTGAGACTTTATCTCTTTGTTTTCCCCAGGATTTACCTATTTCTGTTTTATCCAACTAATACCTTTCATCAGTTCACTTTGGGATGAAATATATGTTCTTCCCACCAAATCAGGCCTCACGTTCCAACTCTCAAAACAATTAAATTAGAAATATGTAGTCTCTCAAGACCGTTTGCAGGGTCACTTCAAGATTCCAAATGTGGACTCTGGTTTAATCAGCAAAGGATTAAATGGCCCTAGGCACAATCTGAGATAATAACTATCAAATGCTGTGAATGTTTAACGTGTATCATTTATCCAACTGCATGTTATCTGACATTCACAGTATCAGAGGGTACTGCCAAATGCAGAGTTGGAAGTCATGCCAAACCTTGATCTGAACAAATAAATCTCAGAAGCTCAACTAAATCTAAACTTGTGCAGATTAATTTATGGTAATGCTAAAGAAGCCGACTCCAGTCTTCTACCCCTTTCAGAAATAGATAGCATATTTATTGTCTAGGATTATGGGAGTTGTAGTCCCACACATCTAAAGTGGCCAGAAGCAAGAAATCAGTCAACGTTCCTCAACACTGGAAAAACAGAAAGTTAAGATGGAAGACAAGTGCTGATAGATTATTGTATTGAGGGCACGTTAGGAGTTAATAAATAGCAACAATGAATAATTATCTGAATGGTCTGGGCAAGCAGATGTTGAAATGTAATAATGCAATAGTAATTGGCATGTTCACTTCCGCTTAATTAATAACTTTATATGTGCTTAGGAAAAAGTAGAAAGAGAAAAGCATGGGATTCTACTGCAAGAAAGCCAATTAGCACTCTGCATGTGATGGAATGTGCAGTTAAATAAAGAGTCAGAGAAATGTTGGCAGAAGCATTGCAGCTTCTCAGGGACAAGGCAGCACATTCCAGAGAAAGATAAAAGACTGTGCAGTCCTAAACTGGATATGGGAGGGAAGGAAAAAGTTTGGTGTAGCCACAACCTAGAATCTTTCCAGGGTATATCAGGTCAGAAGGTTATAGCTTTAGCCTGGCAAGATTCTGGGTATTAGGTATAAGCAAATAAAAAATGTATTTGATTAGATCTCACTGCATCAGCTTTGGGTTTGGGTCTGACAGTATGAGATGAATTATCCAAGGAAGATGCCTGTATTACAAGAAGGGACAGCCTACAATTACAAGAAGGGACAGCCTACAATTAAGTTAGGATCTGGGATTATTGATATAATGGTAACATACTGTATTAAGTTAAATTTAATTCGAATTATCCCTAACGAAGAGGTATGATATAGCTTTCCAGTTGCAAAATAGTATACTTAGCCAAATGAAGTTTTTCTCAGAGTTAATCTAGGATCTTGTCCTGAGAGCTGAAATAAACCTGATCAGGGAAAGAGGAATATATCCTAATATATTTGGATATTCAAATATAAGATTTTCCCTATCTGATGAATAATCAGAGAGAGCTTACTGGTAAAAAGACAATGTATTTTTATGAAGTTTTCACACACACACACACACACACACACACAAAATGTGGCAATTTTTCTGTTACAGGTACCTGATGTACATTGTATTGGTAAAAAAGTGGAAGGCTTAGTTAAGTCCTGAGCTTCAACTTGTTCTATTATATGGAACAATTGATGTCCCACAGGATATATGTGGTTACTGCCAATTGAATTGGATCCTGAAATTGGAAATCCCAGTGCATAAGAAGAAATGTAGGACTTTGTGTCTCTGTCTTCTCATTTTGGGCATATTAAGAATAAAACCCATCGATTCACAAATCCTTTAGCTATGAAACTGTTGCTTTGCAAACAAGCTAAGGAATGATTGGAAAAGAAATTGAGAAACTTCATATAGTGTTTCTCCATTTCACCCAATAAGATCATCATGTTTGACCATTTTAAAACTATCTGGTGACATGTGTTACAGGAAATAAGAATAGTCTCAACTGCATACTGATGTACCATACAAAAACCATTAAGATGTTTGCTAGAACTCTTGAGTTATAGTTGAATTCTAACTCTAGAATAATATACGGGGTAACTGTATAGGAAGATTGTGGAAGGTAAGGGCTTCGCTAACTATTCTTTTCTATTCTTTCTGCTCAGTGTTGAAAAGTACAAAAATAAACCCAGGGCTGCTTTCATTTAAAAAGAAACAACTCTTTTGTTTGTTCTGGTTGGGAAATATCTGAGAGTTCGAACCTTTGGCCAAGTGACATAAACAAGCTGACTCACCATTCGATCCACATTGTTCTTCCAGAGTTTTTTAACTGACCTAGAATTTGCAGAAATCATGAAAATCAACATTAGCATACTAACAAAGAAAAATCAACAAAATAGTTATGCCATAGAATCATGAAATTGTGCAGTTGGAAGGGACCACAAAGGGACCATCTCATTCAACTCTTCATAACAGAAGAAAAAAAACCCAACCAAATTATCCTGTCCATAAAAACACAGACTGCTATTCTTCTTCTATTTCTTCTATTTAGGAAGCTTTTTCTTATAATGAAATGAAATCTAGATAGTTGCAACTTACATCTATCATTTCTGGTCCTAGTCTCCTTGGCAGTGATCATGTTCTCAACAATATATTTCTGTATATCTGAGCAGTGAGATCCTATCTCCCTCAGTCTCCTCTTCTTCAAATTAAGTTTCCCCATCGTCCTTGAATAGTCTTGATCATGTCTTGAAGTTCCTGCATTTTTGTCATCCTCCTCTGAATTTGTGCACCAATTGTTCAACATGTTGTTGCTCTCTGCTTAAGAAGGCAATCTATATTCTCACTGGAAGGGATTTAAATGGTTTGCCCCATCCCCTAAGTGAGCAGGGTTTGCCCCGTCCCCTAAATTTTGGGCAACAAGGACCAGTTCTGTGGAGAGAGGTTTTTCTGTGGACTGGAGGGAGTTTCATATGCTCTCTACATCCTGCAGATGGGGCTTTGCTTGTTGTGGCATGCCATAAACCAGTGCTGGTCCATGGAGCAGGGATGGGGACCCCTACCTTAATCTCACCATAACAGCTTGCTGCTATAACAATTAATATTTAATATTTTAATTTAATTGTATTTAATTTAAAAATTAAATACAAAATTGACAGACCTATAGAGAACTAGCCTTTTCATGGTCTTATTGCACAGAAAAAGTAGAAGTTGGGTTCAGCTTACAATCTCAAGTGGGACTGGAGATTCCATGTGATTGTTAAGTGAGTCAATCTCAATTTTATGGCCTTTTTTTTTTGCATGGCCATTAAACAAATCATGCAGTTGTTAAGCAAATTCAGCTTCCTTCATTGACTTTGCTTGTTGGAAGTCCCCTGGGATGGTCATAATTGACCAAGGAGTGCTTGGAATCATTGTAAAAGGCCTGCCAATTAACAAGAGCCCAAGTTTTGATCATGTGATCACAAAGACACTGCAACAATTGTAAGTGCAAGGACCACTTATAAATTACCTTATTCAGTAGTGTTGTAACTTTGAACAGTAGTTAAATTGACATAAGCCAAGGACTGCCTACAGATAGGTATGAACAGCTATGAGAAGATGAAGCATAATATTCCATTGTTGTCTAAAAAAACAGCAGCAACTGACTGACAGTTCTCTGTGATGCACAGAATGTAAACATGTCAATTTTAACAGTGTCTTGATGTCTAAATTAAATCTGAAGAAAATTAGGGCAGCACAAGACAATTTTAACTGGCTTTGGGATTGCTAGGAAAGATTGATTGCCTGAAAGTTGCAATTCCAACCTATTTCAAAGGCATCAGTGGCAGGAAGTTGTTATAAAACCTCAAGTAATAATAGTAGATATTCATGATAGTCAGTGGTGGGATTCAATTTTTTTTACCATCAGTTCTGTGGGCATTGCTTGGTGGGCATGGCAGGGGAAGGATACTGTAAAATCTCCAGTCAGAGATATTATTTGCTAGTTTTCTGAACTACTCAAAATTTCCGCTACCGGTTCTCCAGAACTGGTCAGAACCTGCTGAATACCACCTTTGATGATAGTGTTCTTGAAGGCACGATACATGTTTACTTTTCCACGATAAATGTACAAATGAAATTGAAACTCCTTCAAGCCACTGAAACAAATACCTGAACCCAGTTCTCTAGGAACCTTGGAATGTCTCTCTTTCCACAACATGTTAACAACCAGCAATGAAGTATCATGCTCCATCTTCTCACAGCTGTTCAGACCTATCTGTAGGCAGTTCTTGACTTGTGGTGATTTAACTACAATTTAAAGTTAAAATACTATTGAAAAAAGTAATTTACAACTGGTTCCCACACTTACAACCTTTGCAGTTTCCTTGTGGTCACATGATCAAAATTTGTAAATCCAAGCATCTTGATTGTTCCAAATAATTAAAATTAAAATTAAAATATTTTCCTAAGTACAACTTCTGTGAAATGCAGGACAGTGGCCAGTGTAATTCTGACCTCTGCTGGATAGAATGTAGCATGACTATTTTTCAAAGTTTAAATATTCATATTAATAATCCAAAGATAACTTAGAGCAAAGGCACCCTGTCCCATTTTGCTTTTCCTGTCCTATGAATGTCCTAGCTGTAAACCAGTTAAAGCAAATCTCAACTAAACTTGATGCCTTGGCAACAATTTGGAAAATATTGAGTCTAGATCAGTGGTGGGATTCAAATAATTTAACAACTGGTTCTCTGCCCTAATTATTTCTTCCAACAACCAGTTCACCAAACTGCTCAGAAAGTTAACAACTGGTTCTCCCAAAGTGGTGTGAACTGGCTGAATCCACCACTGGTCTTGATCGAAAGTTACCACTTGTGGTCACTGGGCAATTCTCCCACTGCCATTGTTTCTCAAGTTTTCATTTCAGGAATGAAATTTCCTCTGGGAGGGTCTTAGTGGACATACATTTTCACACATCCCCATATATGTAAAAAATACAAGTATATGAAATTCAGTAATGAAAAAATATAAAATATGCACATGTGCAGGAACAACAACCAGCTTTAAAAATAAACAATTTCTCTTCTTATATTACTTCTACTTTTCCTGAATAACTTCTACTGCAAATACTGTTCTAAAAGGTCTTTCCTACTTGCATAGCAATACACTACTGCATAGTGGAGTGCATCATGGAGAAACCTAAGTGTGTGGTTTTAAGAGGTGACGCTGTTTGATGGCACACAGTAAATCCAAAGGCTGATATTGTGGGAACAACACCCATTAAAGGAACAAAACACCATAAAGCGCTCTTACCCAACTCCAAGGAGGGCACGCAGATGTCTGGAGATTCGTGGGAACTAAAATAAAAATACTGCATTGGAAAACCACATATAGCAAGAGGTTATTCTACAGTATTAAACAAACCTACTGGCCTTTGAGGTTCACTAACTGTTTAGCAATTTTATGGTTCCTTCTCCTTAGTCTGTTTCTTTCTCTGGTTGCTGGCTTGGAACTATCTTAGTCAGTCTGTCAACTCATAAAACATTTTGTATACACGTTTTATAGTTGACAACAGAAAGAAGAGGGGGGAATTTCAAAGAGCAGACAGCAGTGGAATCAAAAAATACATTCCATTCATATTTTTCTTCAAAGGCTGAAGCTTCTGCTGAGCAAAAATCTAACTGGAGAGCATGATTGATGACTGTTATCTATGGGCATTTTTCGTTGGATGATACACCCAAAGGGGTGGGGGTGGGGAAGCAGGATCAAGGGTGACAGTGACTTACATATCTCAGAGTTGGCTACACCCAGGTAAATGAGGATGTAGAATGTTAATTTCAAATAAATCTTTTTTAGTTATGAGAGTGTGGCTTGAGGCTCATGATTTAATTGGAGTAAGTGCTAGAATCCTGACACAGTCATCTTTCCCCAAAAGACCAGGAGCCGTTGGTCTTAGATCAGCCTTGACAATTTGAAGATGAGTGAACTTCAACTCCCAGAATTCTCTAGCCAATTATCTGGCTGGAGAATTCTGGGGTTTGAAGTCCACACATCTTCAAGTTGCCAAGGTTGAGAAATACTGCCTTAAATCTTCCATCCATAAATGTACTCTGTTATTCCATAGAACCAATTAATACTCCTTCTAAATGTCTAGAAAGTGGAAGCAAATTAAGTTTACAAGCAGATTGGCTTGCTTCTGCTCTGATTTACTGCCATGTTCATCTTTCATGTGAAGGAAAAAAGAGGGACAGCTTTGGAGCAGCCAGTGATGATGGAGGGACACTGGCAAGACATCCCATCACTTCAGCCAGAGGAAACAACGCAGGAAATTAGAATGCAAGATAAGAAAGAAGTTTCTTCCATCTGTTCCTTAGCTCCAGTGGAAATCTGCCATTAGTCAGTAAAATGTTCCACCCAGTGGTGGGGTTCATTTTTTTTTTACTACCAGTTCTGTGGGCGTGGCTTGGTGGGCGTGGCAGGGAAAGGATGCTGTAAAATATTCAGTCAGAGGTGGTATTTGCCAGTTCACCGAACTACTCAAAATTTCCACTACTGGTTCTCCAGGACTGGTGAGAACCTGCTGAATACCACTTCTGCTTCCACCCTATTGTACAAATTACTCATCCATTTCATCTGATTTGCCCATATCTTGTGACATTAGGCAGTCACTAGAAACAGCTGTGCCAAAAAACAATATATCCTTTCAGGAAGAAGAGATACAGGTACTAGTCCTTAAGCATCTATGATCATAGATTTCTGGCTGGGGCATCATGGCTGATTTTATGACCCTTTTTTGCCACAGTTGTTAAGCCAATCACTGCAGTTAAAGGAACCACTGAAATCATTAAGCAAACCTTGTTTTCCTCACTGACTTTGTTCGGAAACTGGCTGGGAAAGTTGCATATGACGATCATATGACTCTGGGATACTGCAACTGTCGTAAAATACATGCCAGTTGTCAAATGTCTAAATTACGATAACGTCACAATAGGGATGCTGCGACAGTCATAGAGATGGGGACCAGTCATAAGTCACTTTTTTCAAGGCTGTTGCAACTTGGAATGGTCACTAAATGAATGGCTCTAAGTCAAGAACTACCTGTTCATTCCCCCAGTAAAACCAGTGGGGTTTTAAAAAGTGTTAATTGTAGTGCCAGCTGGCCTGTCATTTTTCACTGTTAGTCGAAGATTTTTCTCATAGTGGAGTGTCAGGCTGGAACTAATAGGTTCTATAACTGAGGAATTGAATAGAGGAGGGCGAATTCAGGATGATTTAGAACCACAGAAAAGTTTTGGCAGGAAACAATTAACATTTGTAGGCGTCCTATTTTCTCTGAGCTCCATTCTGCTTTCGACACCATCATTTCATAGGGAATTGAATCATCAAAAAACGACATGTGAAAACCTGAACATAGCTGTATCAGGGTCATTATTCTTAGATTACGATGTTCACCTTGGTTATTCCACTTTATAAAGAAGAGAGTTAGAGCTTGATTTTTGTTAACAAGATTGACTGAAGCGACCAAGCTCAAAATGGAAGTCATTTTGAGATAGCCTATGAAAGAGGCAATCCAATATATATGTTTCTATTGCAATTCAGCTTTAACTTCAAAAAGAAAAGAAACATGATTTTCTCTAAAGATCCAGCCTTATTTCCCCGATTTAAATACAACAATACCAAATGGATGGAAATGAGGAGGAAAATGCTCGTAAAAGCATTACAGTGAAAGAAGCAATCACTTTTTCAGTTGCACATCAAAGGGCTCTATTTCCAAGAACTTGAGCAGCCTTGCAGAATTATTCCTGGCAATGAAAAACATCTAAACCTTAGGTAGTTTTGAAACACTGATCAGAACATTAAAACAGTGCCTTTTTTTTTCTTTTTTTGCATCAGATCATAAAGAGTCTCATTTAACACTCTCATCTTCCCGAACTTTCCTACAAGAGAATCAATGTATTTTACTCATGAATTAAACACCATGATGTTCAAAAGAAATAACCCTCAAATTAGAACCATTCTTCAGGGGTTACTTCTTCCAGCTATATTGGTATTACAATTCCCAGAATTCCCAGTCAACTTAAATTCTAATCCCAACTCAAGTGGAAAATGAGAACAGCTGGTATATATAGTAAGTTTCACTTCTAGTCCTTTGGCTTGTCAGATACTTTACTCCTTCTGCATTTGTCAATCTTTTTTTATTGAAGTTCAGGAATCACCTTATTCTAGCAGAGAAGATATCAATGTATAATCCATTGGCTGCTTTATAGGCTTATTACATTTAGCCTAATTAAGAGAGCTTAAACTGTATTTTCCTCAGACTTGCTCGAGGTCTCTGGGAGTTGAAGTCAAATGTATCTGAAGGACATCAATTTGGAAAAAGCTATTTCAGTGTTTCCATTCACTTCAGGCTATTAATTCCTGTCTACATCTATCTGATAGCCTTTGACTTCTCCTTGATCTTACAGGCTAAACATCACAGCAGTTGATCCATCAATAGCAGCACCAGGAATTTTTGAATTGCATTTTTAGGGATTAGCCTACAAACTTGGGTAATGAGGTGTGGGATCCATTTTTTACCATTCTACTTCAGTAGAACTTGGCTGACATTGCTATAGTGTTTACCTTGAATCTAAATGGGATGATGGTGATCCAAAGTGATGAGGGAAAAAACCCTGAAATGTAACCCAGGAGACAGAAAAAGATACAGAAAAATCCCAGTGACAAGTTAACTTGGTTTGCCCCTCATAGGGGAGGACCAGAAAGAATCCTATAAATTCTTATTAGGCTATTATACACTCCACCTCCATCATTTTTTAGTTATAGATAAAATGAGACTCATTCTGAAAATTAGTATTGTGTATTTGCACAGACAGAAAAAAAGTGAGAACTCACCACAGGCATTAAAAGGAGAGCCAGGAGTCTCTTCAGCAGGTCTGGCATTCTGTAACAATGAATCTGGTTTGTCCAAGTGGAATCCACAAATTCACCATCACTGAAATAGTACAAAGGGAAAGAAAGTTTAGTTTAGTTTAGTTTACCTTATTGTCATTGCACCTCGTACAACTAAATCAAACACCTGTCAGGATTCCAGCAGTTACTCCAATTAAATGATGAGCCTCGAGCCACACTCCCAAAACTAAAGGCCCGGTCCCACTGGCCGACGGACACAAAATGTATGCATAAAGGACACAGCGGACGAGCAAAATTTTGGGGGGGTGGCCGTTGTCATCTGCTCCCAAAAGTGGCGAAAATTTGCATAAACAGAATGGAAAAGAACAGACGTGGGTAGTATATAGCGGGAATGTTAAACGGATGTTCATAGGAAGCCTAGCGGATGAAAGTGGATGGAAGGGAATGACACCTCCGAAGAGGTTACAGGGGAGATTTTTGAAGCAGACGCATAGCGGATGAAGCATCATGTACGCCTAAAGGAAAGAAAGGGGATGCCACACGGATGTATATCGGATGCAAACCATTCACTGCGCATCCTTTTTATTTCCGTGCTACTGACGATGTATAGACATTCCGTGTACCTTTTCTTTCCTCCCTCTTTCCATTTTCAGCTGCAGCGGATGTGAGTTGCGAGGATGCCCAGAGGATGCAGAGAGGATACAGCGGGCGTTTAACGGATGATAAATGGACATAGAATGTTTGTTGCCCGTATATGTCGTGGATGTACATCGTATGCGGTGGAAAGTTCATCCGTTCACAAAGTTTTGTGCAGCTCAAAACTTCTTGCGCGGATGAAATCGCAGTGGATGGATGCTCGACGGATAGAGCATATGAAACACATGTGCAATGAGTACACAACGGATGCATAGCGTTTTCCAACGGATGGCAAGCTTTTTTTAACATTTTACATCCTCTTTGCATCCGTAAGTGCAGTGGAACAGGGCCTTAAAGAGGATTTATTTGAAGTTAACATTCTACATCCGTCATTAACTTGGGCATAGCCAACTCTGAGATATGTAATTCACTGTCAGCCTTGATCCTGCTTTTCCTTCCTCTGGGTGTATCATTCAACGAAAAACATCCATAGCCAAGAGTCATCAATCATGCTCTCCAATTAGATTTTTTTCATGACAGAAGCTTCAGCCATCTAATCAGTCTTTGAAGAAAATATGAATGGAATGTACTTTCTATTCCACACTGTTGCCTGCTCTTTGAAACTCCCCTCCTTCTTTCTATTGTCAACTATAAAACGTGTATACAAAATGTTTTATCAGTTGACAACATCATCTTCAGTGTACATTATGACCATGAAAATAAACACAAACACATATCCTTCACACTCCACACATTGAACCAAAAACCCAAAAACCAGATTATTATAGAGAATACAAGGAGGTAACAGGCCCGTCTTTCGGTATAAGGACACAAATTGGAAGATGGGAAGTTGGGAGGAAAAGAGCTATTCATCTATTAGTTTGGGATCCCTCACAGGTAGAGTGTTGCACTCATGTCAGAAGCACCAAGATGCCTCCAGGTTGAAAAGATTAGCTAGTGACATTGTTGTCTAGGGGATGCCCAGTTGGGGGCTCTTTTCATGTCCCTGGCAGGAGCTGAAGCAAAGGATGAGAGCTCACCCCACCCCATAGCAGCACTTGGATCTCGAACGAGGGCTTGCCAACTTCCAACCCAATGTCCTAGCCATTATGCTCCTTTCACAGGTAGATAAGATTCTAATTTAAGAGAAGTCATGTTGAGTAACTTTTGCTGCCACCTGTCACATGATTCTATGAAAAGTCAAATAGAAAAAGGAGAGGAAAAAAAAGATTCAGGCACTTCCTTTCCAGCAATCAGGTTACCAAATATTCACGGTATTGGACCTCTGTAAGCTTTATTTACTCTGCTCTTTACTGGCACTTGATTTCGAGAAAGGAAACAAAAATAAAAATACGGATTGACTTTTTCTATGAAATTTTAGTTTTTAATCACTCACAATTTTTCCAGTAATGTGGAACTTCCATCAGCATAGAGGCCTTTGGTAAAGAGTTCATCCACCAAAAAATCAATGCGAGGTGGAGTGAATGGTATCAGCTGAGAGAGGGAAAAAAATTCCATATTTAACAGCACACAATAAACTCATACAAAGAGTTACTCTGCTTTTAAAAGTTGAGCAAACATGAAACTGTTTATGGCTTACAGTGACTTCTTCCCCCTAATCTGCTAGAAGCCATGTGTTCAACCATAGAACGAATGAAATCAATTACATATAGGAATACAGCACAGATGCACACCCTAAAAGGGTCATGTCCTCAAACTATCAGATTAACGTGCAAAAATGTGGATGATTAAGTGGGAAGCAAAAAAGCAAGAGTTCACTTTATCTCTCCGCTGGCATTTAATAGTCATCTAGACTTTTGCAGCCCAATATAGTGATGCTCCAAAAGGTGCAATTGTAATTTTTAATATGACTAAAGAGAAAAATGATTGAATATATGTAAACCATCACATCAGTCGTGGGATTCAAAAATTTTTACTACCGGTTCTGTGGGCAAGGCTTGGTGGGCATGGCAGGGGAAGGAGACTGTAAAATCTCCAGTCAGAGGTGATATTTGCAGGTTCTCTGAACCACTCGAAATTTACGCTACTGGTTCTCCAGAACTGGTCAGAACCTGCTGAATACCACCTCTTATCACACTAGTCAAGTTTGCTTCTAAATGAATCTAAATACAAACAAAACCCAAAAAATGAGCAATTTCCTTCCATTAGCTGCTTTTGAAATGGCATTGGCAGCATGCCATTCAAATGCCAAGGCTATTGCTGCCACTCTCTTCAACCAAAAAGATCTTTAATCGTAGTGTAAAGCTTACAGTATGCCCTGCCTCCTGTAGCAGCTTTTTGGTTTCCTGTACAGCTCGTCTCATGCTGGGAGATGGCTTGAAATAACCGTCTCCATCGTAGAATCCAATCCTAAGGGGGCAGGTATTCAAGTAAATCTGAAAAGACACAAATCTTCATTTAGTCCAGTCACTAGGACAAGAAGAGAGCTATATATGTTTTTCAAGGCCTAACAGTGTTTCAAATCTGGGTATATAAGGAGCCTGTCTAAGATCTAATAAGCATTCAGAAAGGGCCAATCAGACTTTATAGGTAATCCTTCGATTACAATGGCAATTGGGACAGGAATGTCCATTGCTAAGCAATTTGGTCATAAAGCATGACATATGTACCTTAGTGATAGCAAGTCCAGCGAAGACCTTGTAGATCATTAAGTGAGAACCTTATGCAAATTTGACATGGGAGTAGGTGAGAATCCAGATACACTTGCTTATGCAGAGGAAACTGCATCCCAGGAAAGCAGGTGAGGCTATAGATAGGCAGGTTGGTGCTATGGCGTATGAGCAGATAGACACTATGGAGTGCAAGATCCAATGCTGCCCAGGAGCTCCTCAGGAGAAAAAGCATCAGAAGCAGAAGTGACTTGAAGCCTCCTGCTGGCTTCTTTATTGACTTTGCTTGTGGGAAGCCAGCAGGAAAGGTTGCAAATTGTGATCATGTTACCATGGGATGCTATAACCATTGTTATTATGAACTAGTTGCCAAGTGCCTAAATCTTGATCATATGACTGTAGGGATACTATGACAGCCACAATTTCAATAACTGGTCATAACTTCAAATGGTTGGTGAGGACTACCTGTGCATAGACAGAGGCCTGCACCTGTACCTGTACATAGAAATCAATGATTTGTTGTCTCCATGAAAGCGATGGGAGTAGCTGTCCCTGAAGCAGCCTGAAGTGGCCAATAGGATTTAGCCAGATTCCATCCTCTGTTCACAACATTGATGAAGCAGCCACAAGCACTGATAGCAATAGCACTTAGACTTATACCGGTATACCACTTCACAATGTTGTACATCCCTCTCTTAGCAGTTTACAGAGTTCATATATTGTCCCAACAATCTGTGTCCTCATTTTACCAATCTTGGAAGGATGGAAGGCTGAGTCAACCTTGAAACTCGAACTGGCAAACTGAGGGCAGCTGGCAGCCAACAGCAGTAGCCTGCAGTGCTGCATTCTGACCACTATGTGATTGCATTCTTTGCAAAAGTTGTGGGGAGAAGACTATTTTAAATTTGGAAAACTACAGACAACCCTAATCTTAGCTGTGGACTAGGAGAAAGACAAAGGCATAAAGAGATGATATCATATAACAGCTACAAGGAATTATTTGTATAATGATTAGGGGTGTGTGAGGGGGAATCCTTAACATCCCTGCTACTTCTACAAGTTAGTAATATCAAAGCTAATTTCAAATGCATAGGAGAAGAAGTTGTTAATATGAGTACCAGTAAGCCTCCATGGGGAGGGTATTCTGTAAGTAGATCTTCACAGCCAAATAGCTTAAATTCTCCTGGTGGGAACACTTAGAAGAGGACTTCCAAAAATAATTAAAGTGCCTATGCAGTTACATATGGAAAAAGAGATCCTTGAAAACTTCTGGCTCAAACATACTAAGAACTATAATCAGACCCCATCCCTCTCACACACTCATACACAGAGCCTGATTCATCCCTATATCCAGTTTGATTACCTTGTCATTAAAGGGAAGTGGGGGCACAGCTGGATCCAGACAAAACATCTCATCACACAGTAGGGCTTTCATGCACAAAACCAGGCTATCCACATCTTTTGCCATTGGTCCTGTCACAGAGATGACTGGAACAAAGAGAGAAAGGTCTCTGGTCTTGGTAAGGGAATACAGAAGACGGCTTTGAAGTAGAGTAAAGCCAAATAGATCCCCTGAGAATTGGCTTTCTAATAATGAGAGGATTTTGAACTTATTTGATAATTTACTCAAGTAGTTTGATTTATCCAAATAGTTTTTGAAAAGGAAAAATCACTATTTTTATTCATTTAGTTTCCTTGTCTTGTCATCCCATCCAACGACACTTTAAAATTGTAAATTACTACATCCTTCTGAAATATATCTATAAATGTAAATGAACCTGAGATCTTATTGTACAACAATAAATCCTAAATCAGTGGGGAAACAAACAAACCAAAAAAAGACATTGCAGTGTGATGGAGGGAAGGAGAAAGCTTGAGTGCAATTTTGGATGGTTGATTGGTTCGCAGAAGACCTAAATATATATTCATCAAGGAACTTTGCCTTTTTCTCCATGAGCTGAATAATAAATAGTTTATCAACTATAGATTTGCTCACCTGAGTTCATTCCAGCTACAGGAGTGGTAACACCTTTGACACTGCACAACAGCAAATGAAAAAAGCAAATTAACTAGAGACAAAGCCAAATGAAAAAGAGACCCTGTCATAAAATGCAGGTGATATGATTATAAGATACTAATGATTCCTTTTTAGGAATTTGGACTAAAATTAATATCCCTATCCAAACAGATTTGAGCTTTTAAGACAGAATGGACTTTAGACCTTCCCTACTTATAATATTTCCGAGGCCCAGTCCTTTTTCTTTTAATCCAAGAGTGGGGTATTATTACAATTCTTCTCAGTCCTGACCTAACCACCACCACCCAAGTCTTTTTCCAAATCCCCAGGAAATTGCTATATCTCCATGCACAAAGATCTACTTAGGTAAAGCAGTATTTCATTAAGGGGATTTAATGAATCAATTTATATTGAGTCAGGGCTAGAAGAGTTTATATCCAGTTTTTGGTTTCAGAATTTCTTGTAGGAAAAAATGCATTTAAATTGATTAATGCTGTGCAAGATAATATAAGGGTCATTGATTACAATCCTTTCCTTAAGAAGACTTCCTGGGAGTCCTCAGTATACCTAATAGAGCTAACGTATCTTGAGCCATTTTTCTATCCCACCATCAATAAAAACCTGGCAAAAAAAAGAGATCTAAAATGCCCACTTGATGATCCATGACTCAAGAACAGAGAAATGGAGAGTGAAGAAGTAAAAGAGGTGGTGACATCCATAAGTAGGAGACAGTATCTTCTTTTCCTGTGGGTTAAATGCCTACTGTGCCAAGCAGCCAAAGAAATGCACTCCATCTTTCCAGTAAGAAAATATTATGCATTGCATTTTTTAAAAAATGGAAAACCTCACATTATCCCCAATCTGGGCCATTCCAAATAGGTGGACTTTCAGAATTCCAGCCAATATGACCATTCCTGGAGATTCTAAAAACTGCTGTCCACACCGTTATACATACCCCAACTGGAAAAGTGGGGGGGGATTCTTGACAAGATTTTGAATGAAACAAATATTGAGAGTGAGGAAACAAAATTAAATACCAAAACTAACAAAGCAACAGTGAATGGTGAAATATACCCTTGTACATATTCTCTTCTACATATGTTCTATGATTACTTTTGCTTTTTCACACATAAATGTAAATCTGGTTCTTTGGCATGCCTATTTGAGGAAAGTTGGGGAGGTATCAGCAATAAAACTGAGTACCTTAATCTCAATTCTGATTTCTCTAAACTTCCTACCCTGACTGTTCAACTTAGCAGTGGTGACTGTCTCTTGAGGCTGAATCAATTCTAGGGTTAATTTCCTGCTCCAGAGTAAACAAATCACTAACATTTTCTGGTTTGGAATACATATTTGTTGGGTTTTGTAATATTCAGCTATATCCTGATCGATGCAACATTTCCCCCCTGAAGTTTTTCAAGTGTTTAGAACATGAAAAGAGATTCATTATATTGCTGTTCTGTGGATGAGGCAGAAAGGCCATGGTTGGAATATGAATGAGCAGGCTGAATGTTTGTGTGGGTGAGATGATGGCAAATAAAAGAATAAATGAGAAAATGAAGGAATAAATAAAAGGAATAGACAGGGACAGAAGGCTATGTTCTACTTTTCACTAGATTCATGACCAGTTTACCTGCAAAAACATGGCCTCATCCTTTATTTTAGCAACTCTTAATTCCTAACAAATGCCTTCCTATCTAATGAGGGTTATATTAATAATCTAGACAGCTAATTTCCTATTGATTGCTGGAATGACAGTCACAACAGAGAACTTGTTTTGAACATGTACTGTTTATTGGCATACCATTTACCCTTGACTTGGTTGACAATACATGATATAGAGTATTGTCAACTACTTGTGAAAGTTGTGAAGAGAGCCAGTTTGGTCTAGTGGTTAAGGCACTAAGTTAGAAACCAGGAGACTGTGAGCTCTAGACACATGATAGCCATGAAACCTGGCACTCTCTCTCAGCCTGACCCATCTCACAGGGTGGCTGTTGTGGGGAAAATAGGATGAGGAATTATCTATGTACCTTTCCTTGAGTTATTTATAAAAATAAAAATCCAATAAATAAAAATAAAACTTACCTCACCCTATAGCCGGTTGGTTTGAATCCACAGATCCCACAAAAGCCACATGGCACCCGAATACTTGCAGCCACATCTGTCCCAATGCCAAGCACGGATCCTCCCCCTCCAATAAGAGCAGCTTCCCCTCCACTGGAGCCTCCAGAACTTTTCTTGTGGTTGAAAGGGTTCAAGGTTTGTCCAAAGACTGTATTGCCACAGTCAATGCTGCATAGGAGGGGAAAAGACCCATAAGCAAATCGAAGGCATGCAGAAGGAATAAATTTGGTTATGGTGGAGCTAAGACAAGAAATCCATGTGGCTCCCACTCTTGTGGAAAGCACTAAAGACATAATCATTTTACAAGAGTTAGGGTTAGGGTTAAATAGAATGGAACTAAACATCTATAATCGTTGGTTTTGCCTGACATGATTTTTTATTTCTTTGAATGAATCTCTTTTTATTTTTTGTTTCCCTTGTTCTAGCTTTTTACAGTATAAAGTGCCCAGGAATCAGCCTTTTGTTTTAAAAGACCTATTCATAAAACATAAATTAAAATATTCAAATGCAAATTTCCATTGTCTACGCTAGGTGAGAATTTATCATACTCAACATCAAATTGAGGAAGGCTTTTCTAATAGCTGAACCATACATATCTGGAGTGAAATCTAGGACTTTCTGATAATTAAGTGACCAATTTCATTGATGAACAAAATTTTTGCCAATTTAGTGGAAAACACCATACAGATTGGGCTATATGCTACAAATGCTAATTTAAAGAGGCAGTCTGGTCTATATAGGATTTGGGATGCTGATTTTGCTGTCATATCACTCATGAAAAGCAGCCTCCTCTTCATGTATTTTTATGCTGGCTGAGGTTTCTGAGAACTGCTATTTAATACATGATGGAGGGCACCAGATTGTAGACAAATGAATTAGAACATGGTTTCTCCTTCTTCAGGAGGACAAAAACTGTTTTAATGATAACCAATGAAATATAGCTAAAATCTAGCAATCTTTTTTTTCTGGAAAAACGGTTATTCAGTTCAAAAAAGGCTAATTTTTAAATTTGTCTATAGGATATCATGAAAGAGATAGAAGAACCATCAAAATGATGGGCCTATTTTAACAGATTAGAGTCAGTTCTTGCTTTTAAGAACTTAAGAACCTCCTCCCCCCCCCCAAAAAAAAATGACCAAATGCCTACTTTAATATGGCTTGTGATGTGTTGGTCTTTACAAATGGAATTGCCCCTTGTTTCTTAAGAACTTTGACAATTACAGAGTCATCGTGCTCAGGAGAGTCCAGAAATTTCACCAATCCAAGTGAATTGGGGTATCCCTTTAAAAAGAGAAATAAAGCAAATGTTGAGGTTTAGAATGAAAAAGCAGAACAAGAAAACGTAACAAATAGCACATTCCAAATCAATAGGAAATGCTATGAAATGTCAGTTTTATAAAAGTCTACCATATCTGAGCTGGATATCCTCTAGATGGAAACAGTAGAGTTTCATGTTTCTCGCTGATGTGATCTAGCTATCTTCTGGATTTTTGGAGCTCAGACATGGAACCTCTAGGATTCTTCCTTTCCATATACGTGTCCTAATAATTGTTTTTGTTCTCCTGTCATATTCTCATGACGCAGGTAGCGTTCAGATTACAAGCACAATTGAGTGCAAAATTTATGTTGCTAAGTTTTGCCCGATTTTACTTTTCTTGACCCAGTTGTTAAGTGAATCACTGTAGATGCTAAATTAATAATACGGTTATTGGGTAAATCTGGCTTCCCCAATGACTTTGCTGATCAGAAGTTCACAAAAGGTGATCACAAGACCTGGGACACTGCAAAAGTCAATAACTATGAGTCAGTGGCCAAGCATCTAATCATGTGACCATGGGGATGCTGCAATAGTTGTAAGTATGAAAAACCATCATAAGTCACTTTTTTCAGTGCCATTGTAGCTTCAAATCAATTGTGAAATGCTACCGGTTAGCCCCAGTTCGACAGAACAGGTAGTAAAAAAAAGCTCCAACAATCAGCTGAGACAAGAAAGAAGAGAAAAGCACAGGATTGGCCCTCCCACTCACCCCTGCACTTTTCTGTTCTTTATCCTCTCAGCTGATTGGCACAGCAGAGCCTCAGCTGGTGTTTGGAAAGTGCCAATCCCCCCACTGCTTCAAATGGTCATTAAATGAATCGTTGTAAGTCAAAGACTACCTGTACTGTCTTCTGTTCAGATCCAAAGCAGCTTAAAGACATTCCAGTTTTTTCTGCCTCCTTTCAACACAATTTCTTGCCATGGATATTATATGGCATTCTTTGTTGACCATTAAAGAGATAACCTGGTCAAGAGTGTGGAGTTTCCATGAGGCTTTTCATGAAAAAGCATTTTAAGACCATATTTTAGACATGGATTTAGTGCCCTTTTTGAAAGAGTGCTAATCCTATGCTACACAGGAAATCAATTTAACTAGGAAAGATAGCAAGTTTTGCCAAATGTGCGTGCTATTCCTACTAGCAGGTGAGAAGGGAAATAAAGCCAAGATAATCCACCAAGGAGATGCTCCCTCAACGGTAATGTCTCCCCACTGAAAGAAAATAACAGAAATGGCTGAGAGCCTTGATACGTTATTGTGACAAAGGAAGTTATTACGGAAATGATCTGAAATCTGAGGGATGGAAATCAAAACCTGGTGGATGACTTCAAACACAATTGACACACTCACCATGATATTATCCTCCACAAGGACCATGACAAGCACAGTTCTATTCAAGTATTTAACTTGACATGAGCAGAATTATGTCAGGCTCGCCCTGTTCAATCTCTGGCAGTCCAATAAATATTCTGATTTTCAGCATGAAAATCTACAGTTGCCTTTTTAAAGTGCATTGGTCCAAATGTATGCTTTACAAGGCTCCTGGAACAGGAGTATTGATCAGGCCAGCATTTCTCAATCTTGACAACTTGAAGCTATTGGGATGTGGACTTCAATTCCCAGAGGTTCACAGTCAGCAATGCTGGCTGAGGTATCTTGGGAGTTGAAGTCTACACATCTTCAAGTTGCCAAAGCTGAGAAACACTGGATCAGACAATCTTTCCTGATCCATTGGACTTCAGCAAGCCTAAGGTGCTTATAGAACTTATAGAACTGCCAATTTTTGTGCTGAATGCATCAAGATGGAGAACGTAGCTAGGTATGCTGAGATGTTGAGAAGCTGAGCAAATCAGCTTAATTTGCTGATTTCCCCCCACCCAATTTGCCAATTTCATCCGAAGGCATAGAACTTAACCTCATGAAGCATTATCCTCCCCTCCCCAGTAGTTGATGAATAATTTCCCAAAATACCTTGCAAGCAATGTTTTCCTTGATGCTGACAGGGACCCCATACAGTAATCCTTTCTCTCTGTTTTTAATTTCTCGGAGCTGCTCTTCACACTCTGGGAGAAAGTCGGTCACACAGTTGATCTCCCGGGTTACTGCTAAAGCCTTGGTGTAAAAAGAAGAAAAGCAGAAGAAGGAGGTGATCCAAGGACCATTGTGAATTTTTTAGTTGTTCAGAAAAGAAATTCTATTGAAAATGTGCCCTTTTTTTTCCTGGCTGTACTTTGGTATAAGGCATGCAAATTAAATAAGAAATGGACAACCTACAGTTGGCAAGCTGTACAATACATATAACTCAGCTTCATAATATGTTTTTTTTTTTTTTTTGACAGACATCAAAAACTGAGCTACGTTATTTGGGCTGTAAACTGTAGAAAACGGTGGCATGAAAACAGCTGCATATATTTTATTTTAGGTTTAATGCAACAGCCCCTGCTAAAACAGCTTCCCAGAAGTCCTGCCTTAATAAGTTTTGGAACTTCCCATCCCAACCAGTTTTTTGTTGGTGCTTTCCTTCCTAGAAAGGAAGAAGGAAAGAGGTTCAGCAGGCCAAGAATAGGATGCAAGATCCACCACCTGGTTGATCTTTGGAGGGCAAGCAAAGGCATAGACAAAGCAGAAAAAAATTAGGCAGAGGAAAAATCCAATGCTGTTGAAAAGAAAAAAAGATACAGTAACCAGAACATAACAATAGCTAAAGCAATGTTTCTCAATTTCAGCAGCTTTTAAGATATGTGGACTTCAACTCCCAGAATTCCCCAGACAGCCATTTTTATAATCTAACCTGGCTCCCTTGCAAAGCTTAGTTTTAGGTGCTATACATTTTTATTTTTTTTCTTCTTTTTTTATCTCAACTTCTTATATACTATTTTTATCACAGATATATCATTTTACAGTATATCCTATGTTTATAATGTCTTTGTGCACTGTCCAGAATAATCAATGTTCTAGGTAATATAAACACAATAAATAAATTCCCAGCATCCAATACGTTCAAGTATCTTTTTGATGCACTTATGCCTGTACCTTCCACCTGCCAAGCAGACAACTGCATTCATTCAGTCCTTGATCATCTCTCTAGAAGTCTCAAAGTCACACTGTTCCAAAAATGGAATTCCCTTGTAACTTAGATGTTGGGAGTTGTAATAAATCTTCCACAGCTGAAAATAACTCCATGGATCACATAAATCAAAGGCCCAAGCCTAGATTGGGGGGGGGGGGGGGGCAAGGAAAAGGATGAAAGTTCCTCTTAACTCTCCAACTGCTGAGTGAAATTTGCTTAATTGGGAGCAGGTTGCACAACTGGAGAGGGATTTGAAGCTGAATTGGGCTGAGCTTCATTTTTAATGTCTGGGTATAAGTGTGGACAAAGAAATGCATATGTAAAATATTGCAGCTTACTATTGTAAGCTATGAGCTTAGCCAGCTTTCCCTCAGTATTTGTAAATCAAATAAATTGGCTTTTACATCTTCTTCCTGAGTACCCTAATGCCCATGCTACCTTGAGTACCACAATATCCATGTTCTCTTGACTGCTTCAGTTTCAGGGTCCCAATGCGTTTGAGGATTCTGTTTCCATCGAAAGTCATCTGTGGAGATTTATGCTGTTTTGGTGATAGAAGGCTTTACAAAATATGCACAAAGTTTGAGGGTCAGGCATGGTCTGACAAAAGTCAAGAGTAAGATGTAATGGAATAAGTAATCATATATGGAAAAATGTAAGGAAATGTAAAAGGTGTCTTGACATTGATAACAATGCATTCAGCTTTATTTTATGTTTTTAAACTTTGGAATATCAATAAAAATTTTTTTTTAAAAGTCAAGACTACCAGGTTTCCTGTTCCTCAGTAGTTTTCATGAGGAACTGATGATGCCATGTCTTTTTTTTTACAAAGGGCAAAGTAACTCCTCTGTTTCCTATGCAGATTAGCTCCCAGCATAGATTGATTTATAAAGACTTGGCTTAAACTCCTCACTTTTTCCTGGTGAGACAAAAGAGGAGATAATTTTTTGTCCATCATTTATGCCCTCAGGATCTGTTAAAGCACCATTAGAGCAGTCAGCTGTGCTTTGTCAGATCTTTAGACTGATTGCTTCTAGCTATCACTCACTACTTACAGCTATCACTTACAGAATCAGGGAAAAGTGCAGAGTTAAAAGGGATTTAAAAATTTTAACTTTTGCCCAAGTCAGTAGCAATATTTATGGCGTGACGTGTCAGTGATTTGTACTGACCAAAGGATTCTGATGTTTGCAAGATAGAAAAGCCGGTTTTCTATAAGCAATGCATATCCATATTGGAATTTAACATTCAAAGTCAACCTTACCTTTTCCATGTAGCTGTATAAAACACTTTCTGGAGACAAGGAGCCATCTTTTAACTTTGCAGTTAGTTCCACAAGAGAAAGAGATAGGATTGGAGCAGCCTTTATTCCTGGGTTCTACAGCAAGGAACAAACATATTGTTAACATTTTATTGCAAAATAGATATATGTTAGACCAGTAATTTCTAAGCTACATTCTGTAGATCAGGGCTGTCAAACTTGCGGCCCGCAAGCCAGATGCATCACATGCTGGCCACACCCATGCCCGGTTTAGCAAAGGGGGGGAAAGTCCCATATATGTCACATGACGCTGCTGTGACAACGCGAGTTTGACACCAATGCTGTAGATTATTATTTTTTAAATAATTTTATTATTTTTTAAAAAAAACAAACATATATAAACAAAACACAAAACATAAAGAATATAAAACATATTTTTGGAAAGCAGTTTGATCCCAGGTTACATCTTTTTGTTCAGACATAAATTCAAGTTCATGCTTACTATTATATAGCATTCCATATCTTATTTACCATTTTACATTTTCTATATAGCTTCTCCCCTCTTTTCACTCTCTTAATTCTATTTTATTTATTTCATCTCAATTTAAATCATTATAGTTATATCCTTTGTCTGTCCTGTTTCAGCTGTCTATTATCTTTTTTCATTAACACAACATTTCTTCTGTAATCACTGATTGGAATATGATGCCTTTATATCTTTCCCCTTAGTTTAACACTTAAAATAATACATAATTTTCATTCAGATTCTGTGTAGTACATTCTAGAGCTCAATATTTTAAAATAGGAAAAATTTTTTTAAATATATGATATAATTAAAACAACAATCCATAGCAATTGAAATTATATCGTTAAGATTGATATTCATTTAAATCTTAAACATTTTACACATTCCTTTCCAAATAAGTATCATGCTTCTATGGGAACACTTATAGATTTTGCCTCCCCATTTCACTGATATTTTAAAATATTATGTAATGACAATGTTCCCATTCCTTTTTAGTTCAATTCTCTCATATTTCATTTCATTTATTTTATTCAATTTTTTTTTGCTAAATTACATTAAATTTTTTATCCCATTTTATAATCATATGTTGTTCCGATTTTCTAACCTTATTTCAAATACAAACACAACAATACAGTCTTATGTACCTTTGCAGAATCTCTTTTTCAGTTATATTTTTACCCATTATCTCTAAATAAATCCTGTTTCTTTACATCTTGTTTCAGACCTTTATAGCTTCTCTTCCCTTCCTTCCTCCCTTGCTTCTCCACTCTACCCTTTTTAGCCCCTTGTCTATTAATCTCCACCCTCTTCTGTATTCCTCTTTTCTGTTGCTTTCTGACGTTGTGTTCACTTTTCATCTTATTTTTCCCTTTTTTGGTTGTTTTTTTAAGTCTTAAATTCTCCATTCTCTTCCCCCCCTTTCCCCTTTCTTCCCCAGATAAAGTTGCTTGTTCATTAAATATGGCTTCTTCTTCATCCCAATCTTCTTGTTCTTGTGGTTTCTCATACTTAGAAATCGCCATTTCTAAAAAATGAAAAATGGAGCCAAAAGAGCCCTTCCCTTCTTGTTCCTCTTCTTTATATTTTATAAATTCCATTTTCAGTTCATCCACAAATAATGCCATTGTAAAAAAAATTTTAAACAACCCAAATGATTTTAATCATTCAAATAAGAATTTCCAAAAGTTCCAAAGTCACCAAGCAATCCAAATACACACAGTCTATTTCATTTAACACTTTCTTCTTTTTTTTCATTTTCTGTTCCTGGGTTGTAATTCAGTTACAAAGTTCCAATTAAAATGTGTCTTTTAGAAGTCTTGTTATGGTTTTGTTCTAGTCTTTTAAATTCCAAGCAGTCTCCTCCAGCCAAATCTTAATCTTAATTCTTATCCTCTCCCTTCCCATTTATAGCATTAAAAAAAAATTTTTTCCAGTGTTCAGAAATCTTTATTGTCCCCTTGGCTTTAATTTTCCAGTTTGATTACCTGCTGATGCCAAAGTGAGTTTTTCCAATTTCTCATTCATCTGCTGTCACCGTAAGGAAGGAGAGTGAGAAAAAACAAACTTTCCCTTTTCACTTTCATTCGCTGCTTCTAGATTTTCTTAGGGAGCAATGTATCTTTTTCCAAAATTTAAATTCCAGGATATCTTGGATATTGCTTCTCTTCCCGGTCAGCCAAAACTTTCACTTCTCAGCTTCCTCCTGCACATTCTTTTCCGGATGAAAGCTTCTTTGTGGCGGCCATTTCTGACCGCCGCTCTACCGCTTTTGGAAAAGGGAGTTAAGCCAGCTGAGGAGGGTGTGTGTGACTCCCCCTGACCCCTGTTAGGTCTCTCCTGTCTTCAGCTACCTCTACGGGGTAGCTATAGCCCTGAAGCCGGTTGGCTCGGGGCACTCCAGCAGTGAGCGCAGCAGAAACCGTGCATGATCGCGGATTCCTGCTGCTGCCGAGCCTTGAAAACCGGAAGTCCAGCACCCCTGCTGCAGATTATTGATGATGCATGGAGGTTTACCAGCTGACCCATCACCCACATTCCCCACCCATAATTCCCACATTCGTTCACTGCCAATCAACTGGCCAGAGCTGCTCAATCTTCTGGAAGCACTGCAAAGTTAACTGGCCAGCAAAAATGGTTCAGTGGTTGAAAACTGATTTGTTGAAGCATAACAGTAGCAAAGTAAATGCTAAAATTTAAAAAATGTACAAGAGTCAGCAATTGTTAGGGCATGGAGTATATTAAAAATGGAAGCAGAAAATAAATCTTTATTTTGATTTTCCTACAAATTATATTTTAAAAATATTTTAAAATGAAGAAAATGGGAAGGAGTGGAAAATTGCAACAATTATGATTCTTATTTGAAAAAATGTGAACTTTCATCCTCTTAAAAATAAAAATGTAGGAGGAGAGTTTAATTGGATGGTTCCCATATTTCCTAAGTGTTTATTTTGTGGTCACCCACAGAGAGTTGAAGAAACACTTTGTTCAGTCATTTGTTTCTTTGTTCAATTAACCTATTATTTTGAGGCTAACCACAGCAACATTGGGCAGCTTAAAATTTTAAAAAATAGCTTCAAATAGATTTTAGATCAGGATATTCCACCATGGATTAATGTGCAAATTTGCACCATTTAGCTGAAAACCCATCTAGCCCTACCAAAGAAATACTTTCTGTTATTTAAGAACAGCCTTAAACTCAATTCTTCATGAGAGACTATGGAGGAAATTAGCCACAACATCCATTGATTCTAATCTTCTCTGGTTCATAACTCTATTACATCAAAGTACTACAATGCATATAGAGACTGTTGTAATGGTGATTTAACCACCACCACCCCTCCTTGTCTTCAGAGCAGACAAACAGAACTATATTCTTGCCTCTTATTGTTCAATATAAATATAAATGATTGTTTATATAGTAATAAATAACTGTTTGATCTCATGCATTTAACCTTTTTTGAAAAATAGATTCTTAAAAATCTTAATTTTGATATTCTAGTTTATTACTTTTTTTTGCAAAACTTCAATTAAGTTTTTTATCTTTTGTTCAATTATGGTCAATGTTCAGACACTACCTGGACAAATTCCTGCAGTTTTATTGGCAAGGTTTTTTAGAAGTGGTTTGTCAGTGCCTGCTTTTCAGACTGAGAGAAAGGGACTGACCAAGGGCATCCAGCTGGCTTTGTGCCTAAGGTGGGAGTAGAACTCATGGTTTCTAACCTGATGCCTTAATTACTACACCAATCTAACTGTCCTCGGTTAAAGTCGTATTTCAATACATTAATGAATTATGTACATGCACTGTCATAAAGAGGAGTTTTTAAACAGCTTTGTTTCATAACGAATTATCCATCTTGACACAGGAAGGCAAAGATCCAGTTTTGCCTCCATTAGATCTCTGATTTCAGCACTCTACCTCTCCTGCCAAAAAATGAGGACAAGGACATTTTTTGTGCAGTGTATGACTCCCCTACCCAACCCTTCCTTTTATTTCATGATAATACATACAACATTGACAGTATTTTGTCCTGATTTTGTTATCAGTGTTGATGCTTAAGGCTTTAGGCTAAATCCAGGGTGAGAATAGACAGATGGGAAGGATGCTAGGAGTTTGGAACAGGGTCCCTGAGAAAGAGCCAAGGTAAGAGATGATCTCACAAATCTAAGTTGAAAGTTATTGTTTTCCCACCTAAAGATGGCAGGTAAGCAAATGATCTGTTCATAAGAAAGTATGCTTTCAACTTGTTATATCCAGTAGTTACCCAATTGTAATGGTATGTTGGAATGACCTTGGGAGATAGACAAAGGGACTTTCCAAGTTTGTCTAAATGTAATGGTAATTTGCTCCAATGTGCAATTTGCTGTGCAATAACAATGTTCTCTAACACTGGAGATTTTTAAGAAAAATTGGACAACCATTTGTCTGAAATAGTATAGTGTTTCCTGCTTGAGCAGAGTGTTGGCTAGAAGTCCTCCAAGGTTTCTGTTACTCTGTTAATTTCAGATTTGCTAGATTGTTGTCAGCCTTATGAGGTAATTCAAACATGAAGCATACCTAGAAGTACCTTTATAAGGCTATATTAACATAATCTTGCAAGTATACTTGCAAGTGTAAAAGTTCTTTCCTTCCCCCTCTCCTTTACAATTCAAGAAACTAGGGAAGATCCCTTCTGATATGTTTGGCACACCACCATTCCTTCTATGGGTTCAGCTTCCTCTTAGTAGACCATTGTCTAGTTTGAGACTCTTCCTTCCATCTCCCAAGGCTATTCCCACATATCATTACACCAACTGGGATTCACTGGCAATGTATAGCATTGGAATCCAGGCACAATGCTGCACCAAATCTTGTTTTCTGTAGCTAGTTAAGATGCAGCCGCCTTAATCTCACGTTTATGAAAATAAAAAGCATGTTGCCTCTCATTGTTAGTCCTTCATTTTATGTTTACTCTCCATGCTGCATGTAATCTTATCAGGTTCCAATTTCAGACCCTCCAATTAGGATTTTGCCCCAACAACCAGCAACAGCTCTGCATGATATAAATATCTTGATAAAGAAAATTCCTGTTTATTCTGAAACATAATGAAGGGAGCAAGAGTTCTTTCTAAACTAGGGATAGTTCTTTCTGAGTTCTATATTGTGTTGTACAGTGAAGGCTGCACTGAAAGTCCCAACTCAGCATGGTATACTCTCTGTCTCATTGTCTCTCTGTCTCACTCTGTCTCTGTCTTTGTCTCTCTCTGTCTCTCTCTCTCTCTCTCTCTCTCACACACACACACACACACACACACATTTTTGTGCAAGAAGGAAGACAAGAGGCTTGCTCTTTGTTCCCAGGCATACTGATCTCAGCATAATCCTGACATGTGTCAACAGTAACTGGCAAATGTTAAGCTCAAATATCCACTGGTTTTATGGTGGATGATTTGTTACCCTCCTGCTAAAAAGTGGGCAGAGACAGCTGCATTGAGAAAGCAGCTTAAATGCCAGGAGAGAAGGCAAAAGAGATCTTATGCCTTCTCCTGCCTCCCTTATGACACAAAGTATGTGTTAACATTAAGAGGCTCCTAATGTTAAATAGGAAACACAGAGCAATAGGAACCTTAGCCAAAAGATATGGAAAAGAAAATAACGATAGCACTGTACAAAATTTGCAGCAAATCATTACTTTTAAAGATGAAAATAACTACCTTAAATATAAAATAGATCCTGGCAAGCAAGATACATAATACCACTATATATTTTAAAATGTATGTTAGTATTTTTTTAAGCAAAACAGAAACCATAATGCAGAGATGGCTCAGTGAAATATTTGTACATATGAATTTGCCTGTTACTTTCTAAAATTAGGAAAAAGAAGGAAATCTTATTTTCTTCAATCAAATGCCACAATACCTGCTGTTTAAACTGCTTTGCTGCCTTCTCCATTCGCTGAAACCCACGTTCTCGCTTTGTCTTGAATTCATCAAGTTTCTTCTGGACCCGTATCTGATTCATCCATTTGAACATCAGAAGGGCAGCCGCTGAGCCACAAAGCAAGCCTAAGACAAGGCGCGTGTTAACTTCAGCCTCTGGAAAGAGCTCCTTAACCTTCTCTAGAGCCATAGTGTGAGGTTTTTCTCACTGTTCAGAATCTGAAAAGGCTGCTAAGACTGTGTTCCCTGGAGCTAATGGAAAAAACAGAGAAAGGAAGTGGGTGGTGATTCTTAAGCCCACCCAGACACTGTCAAGTCGAAGCAACTGACAGAAGCCTGACGAATAAGGAATAAAGAACTTCCAGAAAAGTATCCCTGTAGAAGAATCTTTCAAGGGACAATTGTTGGCTTAGCTATCACAACATTCTGATGTACCATACAACATGTCACTTTAGCAATATAAGATGATCCATCTGTTCTATTCTATATTCCACTAAATGTTACTGTTATATTCCACTAAATGTTCATGGCCCTGGGTGGGATACAACAAGTCCCAAAAACAGGTGAAGTCCCTTTAATTCCTTCAACTTGGTTTCAAAGGTCCAATTATCATTGACTGGAGAAAAAACTCCCTCACAAACAGTTGCAAAAAGGAAGAAATGCCTTTCAAACTGAAAATACATATAAATTATAAATAGAAAAAACAACACAAACCACACTGAAGCAATTAATGAGACAAAGCAGGATAAGGGCTTGAAACTATATTTTTTAGTCCTTGCTTTGTTGCAAATACTTATATGTTCTTTCTTCAGTTTGCCTTTCTCGGCATCAAACTTGCCTCTGCAAGAACTTGGAAACAGACAGTGTACTTGTGGCTGTTAATCTCAATCCACTTCATCCAAATCCACTTTAAATTTTATTTTCGTCACCCCTCATTCCAATAACCAATTGTCACATTTCCAGCTTTGATGATTTTATCCACCACTTGTTCTATCACTCAAAAAAGAAAACATTTATTTCTTTTAAAACTTAGACCTTCTTTGGTTTCTTAGAACTTCTTCATACATCAGGTTGAAATGTCATTCTTTAAAAAGAAAAGAGAAGCATTCATACTTGCTAGAAATAATCCCAATTAAAGTTAATGGTACACCCGAATAGACATATGAAGGATTGCACCATAGTTTCATACTAGCTTAGCTTTTTTCCTTCCTTTCTTTTTGTAAAGAAAAGCGAATGAAGGAGAGAAGTGATGCAGTTGAGAAAGCTGGAATTAAGATCCAAATTTATTTCCTTTCAAGAAGAAATAACTGGATATGAAGAAAGATAGTTCTATCTTTTTGTTTGTCACACACTGTGTCTGCTTTGAGGCCATTACAGCAAAAACATGCACAAGGGAGAGTATTAAAAAAAACATTCAATATAGTAGTTTCATCCATGTCATCAAAGCTCCACTTCTTTTATATAGAGAATAGAATTCTTTATTGGCCAAGTGTGATTGGAAACACAAGGAATTTGTTTTGGTGTAAATGGTCTCAGTGTACATAAAAGAAAAAATACATTCTTCAAGAGTCAAGAATCATAAGGTAAGGCAGTTAATGATAGTCATAGGGTACAATAAGCAATCAAATCATACTGGGAAACAATAAGAATCATAAGTATACAAGCAACAAAGTTACAGTCATAGTCACAAGTGGGAGGGGACGGGTGATAAGGAGTGATGAGAAGATTAACAGCAATAGTAGTGTACACTTTGTAAATAGTTGAACAGTGTTGAGGGAATTATTTGTTTAGCAGAGTGATGGCGTTCAGGGAAAGACTGCTCTTGTGTCTAGTTGTTCTGCTGTGATGTGCTCTATAGCGTCGTTTTGAGGGAAGGAGTTGAAACAGTTTATGTCCAGGATGTGAGGGGTCTCACATGTATGTGTGTCATACATAGGACATGCTGAGGGGGCACATAACTTTTTTGATCTGTCCTGCATGCCCCTCATTACAGCAAGTGTGCAGTCTCATGAAATGTCAGAAGTAATACATCAAATGTAAATCCTTGTGAATATGTGCAGCTTTTTTCCACAAGAGAAGAGATCCATAGCTTAGATTTACTTTTGGGCAAAAGTCTGTAATACTGGAAACAGTTCTGAAGCTGTGCAAGGCTACACATTTTTAAAGTAAATAGTTATTTGCATTAAAAAAAAAAACCCATAATAGTTGGCTCACTTGCCAGATTACAATCTGTTAAGTAAACCAGAATACAATTCTTGGCTACAGAGCCAACTTTCCTCAAGTCCTTAACCAGTTTAACAGACTACATTTTTATTGAACAATCAATATTCCTACATTTGTTCCTCCTATAAATGCTAGCAAGGATACAATGAAAAAAATATTGAAGAAATTCCACAAAACAGATCTGAAAAATTCTGGAAGGATTTGTATGAAGATTTAAGTAATTTTTCTCTGAGTAGACAATTCTTAGTTTTTGTGTTTTGGCAAATGACTCCAAAACTAAATGCAAATACCTAAGAAATACTTGCTTTTTAAAAAAAAAATACTAATTCTGTAGCATTTACATTTAAAGACAAAAAGATGCCAGTATTTTTACTTTTCTCTCCATGTAGTCCTACCTAAAAGACCAGGTTAACTACAAATCATCATGAAGAAGATATATTCTATGTGATTCCAAAGAGATGACACTGATAGTTACTTAGCTGTTTTTCCTGTTTGTTATGATGATTTTCCCAGGAAGAGGGAAAAACCTATGAGGAGACTCATTATTCTTCGTGGTTCTGCACTGTAGCATTTGCTAACAATTACACTGAAGATAAAATCTATCCAATATTTGTCAGTACATTTGTTCTTCTAATCTCAGTTTTGAAAATTTCAGTTTCAAGGGGTTTTTTTTTCCCAACAGAAGAGGAAGGCTGAGAGAATATTCACTATCTCTGATATTAGAAATAAACAAAAGGATGTATTTAAGAAATTTGACATGGATAAATCAAGGTTGAAATTGCTTGCTGTATCCATTCGTAACCATATTTTGTTTTGTGGATTCACTAATCCTCCAGTGAGGAAGAATATCACCAGTTGCCTACATTCCTTTCCCCACCCTAGAATTGAGGTTATATTTCATAAGCTATTTTCCATCTTCCTGCTCTTGTTGTTTTCAGTCTCCCACTCCTAAATTCTTCTCTCTCCATTAATTAAATTCCATACCCCATTTACTTATTCTCAGACCTCAAGGGAAGTTTAATTCATTTCCATATCTGCATGGCTGAGGGATACTGCAGGTTGCAACATAGATAAAACTCTTTCCCTTGTTAAAGTGTGCCATGACCAGCCATGTCTTGGGAACTTTGAAAAAGTACTGGGACTATCAGCCAAAGGAGCATATGTATAGAACCATCACTCCCCAAACTATAAAAAATACTATGAAAAAGCAGAATTTTCAAAATGTCTAGTAAAACCCTTCAATTGTCGAAGAGTTAAAGATGCCTCTTGGAAACCTATGATGCTTTTTGTTTATTCTGCATAAAATGCTGTTTAAAGATTGCTGTATCCTGTTCCTGAAGAAGGCCTTTTCTTTCTGAGGAGTTAGTATTATACCAACTAATTTTGGTCATTTTTCATCATAGGTTAATCTTCTGTAGCAATAAGAATACTTGACATTAAAAAAATGAATGTCTACATATTTGACTTTGTGCTTCCCTTCATGTTCCAACATGCAAAACATTCTTTCAAAATGCTGTGAAAAAGTGGGCATGATTGCATCACTTATCTGGGGCTTTGTGCTGGTGGGTTTTTTTCAAATTCTAAATTGGATCACTGTTATTAGCACTGAATGCAGTCCTTCTATAGATGACACCTCTCAAAAGTGACCTCAACAGCATGAGTTGAAGGGAAGAGTTGCACACGGCTTCTCATGCATTCAATTCTACCTGTAAACACATTGCTAGGATAGGACTATCCCTACTCCAAGAAGTGGTGAAATCATCTGCAAACAACCCACTGATTTTTTTTAACAAGGCTGGAAAGTATCCATCAGACACTCTATGCAGTTTTAAATACCTTCTCTCCCAAGCAGGACCCCTGGTGGTACAACGGCTAAGTACAGTAATGCAGGCAAACTCTGCCCACAATTTAGCGTTTGATTCTGAGGGGCCTCAAAGTTGACTTCCATCCTTCAGAACTTGGTAAAATGAGAATCCAGATTGTTGGGGGCAATATGCAAGTAATTCGTATTAAAATCAAGGAGAAAGACCATTGTTCCTGCAAGAGAGGCCTGAGGGAGCAACTTCTCCATCACCAAAATCAGAACTGGCATCATTTGAGAGGTAGGGATTCTTGGCTTCAACTTACCAACCTTCTGGAGGAATATTCACAGCAATTACCAGTGAAAGAGTGCTGCTCCCCCCCCCTTTTTTTTTTTTCTTTTGGGGGAAGGTAGGAATAGGAGAATGAGGTCTCTTAGGAAAATTTCTCTCTTAAAACAATCACCCCTGTGAAAAACAGACTTAAGCCCATGTCACACTGCACCAATGGATGCAAAGAGGATGTAAAACGTTAAAAAAAGTTTGCCATCTGTTGGAAAACGCTATGCATCCATTGTGTACTCACTGCATACGTGTTTCATACGCTCTATCCTTTCAGCATCCGTCCACTGAGATTTCATCCACTCAAGAAGTTTTGAGCTGCACAAAACTTTTTGAGCAGATGAACTTTCCGTTGTGTACAATGTAAATCCGTGACATACGAGCAACAAATGTTCTATGTCCGTTTATCATCTGTTAAACGTCCGCTGATTTTCTTGGGTTTGTTGGTCAGAGCCTTGACACAGTCTATGAATTGTCCACAATTGCCTAAACCAGACTAGTCCTTTCTCCAATTTTAATCTATCAGTGTCTTTTCAAAATCCACCAATGTTAGCTGTGGCATTTTTTGCCTCAGTTTCCACATGCAATGTATAATATAGAGAACTTGTGCATTTTGATCCACAATTTCAAACTAAAAATGAGGGTGTTCGTATATCAATTCTTCTCCCTACCACAATCAAAACAAATCTCTGTGCATAGAAACCTGGTCAAAATAGTACAATTCTAGTCTAGCTTTTTCTTGAATGTGATAGTTTTTTCCTAGTGATTTCAAAAGCCAAACAAATGGGGAATATTAAAAAACAAATGTGCATTCAACAATTATTAAAAATAGTATCATTTGAATACAGACTTGTCATCTAACTAAGCCCCATTGATAAATAGATTTCCTTTGATATATGCTCTTTTTCAATTCTTCAGATGAGTTATATTTAAAAATAATAATAAAGTCAAGTTCAATTCCCAGTGACTTTGTGAATGCATAGATGTAATTTTCTTACAATATTATGGAAATGGTTTGTCATTGCCCTTTACCAGAAAATAACTCACTTATAATGTCTCATCTAAATATTAACCAGGCTTTGTTCAACTTAGTTTTTAAGTCTAAATAAGGTCAACCACTTCTGCCATGTGCTAAAATAAGGTATAATTTACCATACTTTACAAAGACTTTATAACATGTTCCAGTTCTGATTGTGCCATGTTGAATTGTTTATCATTTTCCTTTTTTTTTTTTTGCAGGAGACTATTCAGTCTGAAGAGAAACCATAAGCCTGGGCTACAGATCATGCTTTCAGTCTGTTCTTGCAGGTGAGGGTCTCCACTTCCTTCATGAACCGAAGGCACAACTCCTCCTGCCAAGCCAAAGCCACACACTGGACGGCTACAGGGAGACCCACAGCATCCGTGACAGCCTGAAGATAGAGGGACAGTCAGAACAGGAAGAGTCAACTACATGATATAACTTCCAGAAAGATAGCTTGTTTCTTTTCGCTACCATACAGACCTCTTTCAGCCGTTTATCCCAGGGGTCAGCATAATGACCTTGGTATTGCTTCAGCTCCTCTTCATCGGCCTGGGTGACAGTCGTGACTGGCACAACCCCAGCAGGGAAGTTCAGGACATTGTATAAATTGGTATATGAAGTAGCAGCTGAAAAGAGCAGAACAAAAGTTAATCAAAGTTCTACAAATAGGAAATAGTCCAGGAAATATTCTTGTGGCCATGGACAACTACATGGTCATTAGCAACCTGAAATATTTCTAAAGATTAATTTGTTCAAAATTAATGACTAAATATTTAGTCATAAATATCCTCTTTATCATTCCTCTTCTCCAGTCTTTGAAACTGAACCAGGTATTACTAAGCTTTGGTCTGGATTTGGGTTTTCCATTTGAAAACTAGACTTTTTTTTCCCCTCCAGCCAGACTGGTCCACAGTGAAGTAACTATATTTTAGGTCAGCAGCACTTTGGGAGAAGATTAAAGCTTGTTATATGATTCTCAATGCTTAGAAGGAAAATTTAAATCAAGGCTATTTTTTTAATTGTCTGGTGTTTCTGGGAGAAATTTTTCAATTTTGATATTTAAATTTTAACATTTAAATATGTAAGTGTAACTTACAAAGCAATGCAGAGTATAAAGTGCAATCGAAACAACGAGATGGTAATTAGCAACCTGAAATATTTCTAAAGATTAATTTGTTCAAAATTAATGACTAAATATTTTTCTGGACCTTTGCAAGCACTTGGCAAATAGCTTTTTTAAGATGTAAGAGGCAAGATTTTCAGTGTTGTTTTCTGGAACCATAAATACAAGCCATCAAAAGTAAATGGATATTATACCAAATAGTTTCCCAGGATAGCCTTCATTAAAAGCTGGTCCCAGGACTGGACAGAGGATGACATCCAATTTCAGCTTCCTCCACTCAGCAATGAATTCTTCATGGTAAGCCTGTAGAGAACATTTTGGCAAGATAGACTAGACAAAACATTTCCTTTAATCTCTTCCAAACTCCCTTTAATTACCTATGTAGTGGACAATTTTGAAGCAAACTTTCTTTCATGAATGAAAGTAAATATATGTGTCCCAGGATAATGTTGCAGGATGCAATCTGGTTCAATCACCAGCACCAAAGGTTTAGTTTTCCGAGCTTTTGGACTCATTTGGAGCCCATCCTCAGGGAATTTCTCTCTAGCACAATAGCCCAAAGCACAATAGCCCAAAGCACACACTCTGCTGCAGAGAAGTTCCCTGAGGATGGGCTCCAGCACAAGTCCAAAAGCTCAGAAGACTACACCTCTGGTCCCTGTGACCAACTCACATTGGATCCTTCAAACTTTCTTTAGACATAGCCCATTTGCTAGAATCTTTATTCTGAAAATAATAATTCTTTTCCCCAAGTCTATTAATTCCCCGGGGCAGTGGAACCAGGCTGTTTGTTTGAGAGCCTTGGCATGTATGTAACTCACAAGTCTTTTGTAGTTTTAATGAGGGGGGGGTTAACCTGTGTTTTGTTGTTGCTTTGTTGCTAATGTTTCATATTGTATGCTTCATCACTCAATTTTATTGGATAGATGGGTATACTTATAAAATTAATAAATAAATATATATTGGAGTTACTTGTTTGGGCATTGCATTTCAGTTTCTGTTTATAAAAGCTACTATACTGCGATTTGTTTAGATCTGCCCAGCATATTAGGCCTACATTAAAATCCATTTTGGTGCTGAGAAAATACTTCTAGCATCAAACATTTCTAGTGACCACGGACTAGAACTTTAGTTGACAGCTTAGGCATTAATAGGTAAAGTATTATGGCTCATGGGCGCAATACCAAGATCTCAAACTCACCGCCACTGCTGCATGTTGCTTCCAAAGGTTTTTGGCTGACCTGCAAACATTGAAATAATTAATTAACAACTGATCCATGAAGAGTCTCAGTTAAAATGATGATTAAAATATATCTGCATGAGAGGAAATTTATGGGCTGGTTCGGGAGTGTCAAACTCAAGTAGTCAGAGCAGATCACATGATTTTTTTTCCCCATGACTAAAATAGGTGTGGGCATGGTTTTGCATCCAAGTGCAATCTAGCTATCAATTTAGGGACATTTTGGTGAATTGAAACAATCATTGGATAATCCAAATCACTGACACTATCAATGCCATGATCCCTGTGCTTACTTTTGTAGTTTAGCCAAGTTGTAAGTACAAATTGCAAAATCTAAAAATATAACCGGGCTTATTGTTTGCACCGTAAATTAACAGATAGTTAACAATTATCCAGATTTTCTGCTGTCCTTTCCAGCTGTGTTAATGCATGGTTTCACCACTATTAACTACTTCTGTGTTTGAATTATTTAAATGAAAGGTACAATTCCTTATTGAGATATTTTGTTTAACTTTTATAAGAGTCTCTTTTCTCATAATATAGGAAGGACATTTATTTTAAAGTATAACAATCTTTTGCAATATAAATGCATTCAACTATTAAGCCTGTCCTATTGAAATTTGACCTGGTTTTAAATGGCTGATACTGTTTGGGAATGTTAGTGGAAGGGAAAGTATCAGAAATCAAGCTATGAGTGCTTCTACAGTAATTCAGAAGAGGTGCTTCAGAATGTATGGGAAAATAAGTGCTACACCTCTTTAAAGCACTGATATTATTTTTCAGGTTTCCCTATGAGCCTGAGAAGTGCTCCTATGTATTCTGAAAAGCCTCTTATTTTCAAAGCATAAATATGCCTAATTCATGGTGCTTGATATTGCTTCCTTGAAGTCAAGCCATGGTTTATTGATTCTTTTTTATTTTTTAAAAACAGCATATTAAACTGTGACTGGTGGAGCACTTGGGTTCATGAGATTACATCTTTCTACTTCAAGATGATGAGGATGTATATTCTAGATCAGCTTTGCTCAACTGGACGCTGCAATATGTGTCGGACCCATATGGGATTACATCTTTCTACTTCAAGATGATGAGGATGTATATTCTAGATCAGCTTTGCTCAACTGGATGCTGCCATATGTGTTGGACCACAGTGTCTAGAAATACAATCAGCAGAATAGAAACATAGGGGTCATCCTATAGAGAGTAAGGAAGGTGGCCTTACTGGAGATATGCATACCAAGGCAATAGATATGAAGCATTTTTAAGGCCAGAACATCCAAATAAGGTTCAGAAGTGGTTCACATAGACACCTGCCTGACTGCTAAACTTCTTCCTCCTTCTTAAAGTTCAGTGAACTGCTTCCAAACTTTATTTGGATATTCTGGACTTTTAAAAATGCTTTATCCTGACAATGGAGCCTGCAGATCTCTGTAAAATTCATCTTCTTTACTCTATACAATTCTTATTTTTATTTGGAATTCTACCATTTATAGCCCAACAGATCTGGAAGACACCAGAGTGGAGAATAGTACTATATGCACTACATGCTGAAAATAATTTGAAGCTCTTATTCCTTACCCAACTCCACATAATGCATTGAGATCTCTGGCAATCCGGGGGTACTAAAGGAGAAAGACAAGTTTACTGATTTTTATTGCAGGTGATCGTGTAAATTATTCCTTAAGGATGAATGAAATTAGCTAGCAAACATCCAACATAGATCTTCTGATTTGAATTAACACATTAGGATTACATGCCCATGTCAACAAATCTCTAATTTAGCAAGTTAAGTTAAGCAAGTTTCACCTTTTTCTCACTACAGGGTAAGAAGTAAGCCAAATACTCACCACTGGTTTTAAAATGAATGCCAAAATCCTTTTCAGTACAGTGGGAATACTGTAGCAGTTAATCTGGGATTTCAAAACTGGATCAACAATATCCCCTTTGCTGGGAGATGAAGGGAAAAAAACCAAGTCTTTTTTCATAATACACAGCAGTGCTCTCTGTTAACCAATATTACTTAGATGGTAGCTCTTTTGATTAAATTAATAGAAATGAATAAGTGGTAATTGTGAGCCAGTAATTCACAACTAGTATACAAAATCAGTCACTTTCACTGATTTTATACTATTCAACCTATGAAATCAGGTTCCTGAGAATTATATTTTTCAATTACATGCATCCAAATGAAAATATAGCAAAAGTTTAGACTATTTGTTCCTTAGATGTCCTTTCTATATCAACTTGCACTCTACCTGCATATCCCCACTTACTGACTGAAGCTCATCTCTTTTGAGGATGATTTTGTTTGCTTTATGTTATCACACTGGAATCTTAACATCACCCAGAATGTCACACAATCTCTTACAGCTGTTGTTGTTTTTGATGGGAAAGATTATCTTAAATTTAGAATTTTAGAACTGCATGAAACATCATTTTATGTTGCTTTATTTCTTTTTATTGTGTGGTGCATCTCTACAATAAAGCTCTAGAGTAGACAGTAAAAATAGATATGGTTCTGATTTTTTTGTTTGGATGTTAAGATAGGTCAAGTAAGTTTGGTGGTAAAGCACAAATTTTATCTGCAAAGTGCAGACAATATTGAAAAAAGTGCCAAGATATACAACAGTTGCAAGATTATGGAAAGATCTGTACCAAACATCTTAAAAGGCACATGGATATGGAAGTCAGTGCTGAGTGAGAGATTATCTACTTCAGTGTTTCTCAACCTAGCAACTTTAGGATCTGTAAACTTCAACTCCTAGAATTCCTGGGCCAGCATGCTGTCTGGAAAATTCTAGGAGTTGAAGTCAACCCATGTTAAAGTTGATAAGAATGGGGAACACTGATCTAATGTATGATTAGGACACTATAAGATCTTAAAAGCTTTAATTTCTTATATTACATCTTTTGAAGCACAACTTTTGTAATTTGATTGTCTTATTACCACATTGGAACTTTTTGCAAGGTTGTGGCAGATTAAAATATAATAAATTTTCAATTAAATATGTTCACTTCAAAATAATGTTTGATCATTAAAACTTGACATTTTATTAAACTATTACTTTTCATTCAGATTTTTTTTCTACATTCAGACTAAGGGTTCTCAAAAAAAAAAACACCCCTAAAAATTCTTATTATACTGAATTTTACATTGTTTTAGCATAGCGGTGCCCAGAATAGTCAGAGTTCAAGCCATGCTCATATTCCAAGATATCTACTTACAATTTAGCCAGTAAATTTGCAGCTCCATCAGAAAAGATGCCTTTAGTGAAAAGCTCATCCACTACATAGTTAAGTCGAGGGGGGACAAAGGGGATGAGCTGCATAAAAAAGATATAATAGTTGGTTAGTTGTTTTACCGCGGACAGAATGATATGAGTGCTATATACAGATAATTTAACGATCCTCCAGAAGTTTTAAGAACTACCTGAAAATGAATCCTTCTTTATAAAGAATTGATAAACAGATCTGATAAACAGAAACAGATAATTTATATTATTTCTTCTTATTAAACTTGCTTGCATTAAAATGTGTAATGTAGATCATCCGTTCGCATCATGATGCCTTCCAAACTGATTGTGAACTGTGGTTTTCAAGTCAATATGGCTTTTTAGTCATGGTTTACTAATTAAGCTATAGGCCTATTCATGTTATACTAACTTAGCATATATCCAAGATTTAAATATTGATTTGGAAATAAAAAAAAATTGAAGACTAAAAATTAATAAAGTATGTAGTGAGAATTAGCACTTTTATCAAGTCAACAATCCCAATGTCATAGTTATTCACCATATAAAACAAACTTCCAGTTTGGTTTATATTAGGGCCACAACACATTTCTACATGGGAAGTTGTGCATACTCATTAAGACCCTAATATATACAATGTGGCAGAACTGTAGGTTTATACCTTAACGCATATGATAACATATATGAATGGTAGGTAGTGATACTGTCCAGATACTATGTAGACTATATTTCCATGTTTAAAGGTGATTTAATGGCATTTCTTAAAAATTAAACTTTGTGAACTACTAATAGAGCACACATAGAGGGATGTGATGGCTCAATGGATAAGACACTGAGCTCGTCAATCAGAAAGGACGGGAGATCAGTAGGTCGAATCCCTATCACCACGTAACGGAGTGAGCTCCCATTACTTGTCCCAGTTTCTACCAACCCAGCAGTTCAAAAGCATGTAAAAAATGCAAGGAGAAAAATAGGGACCACTTTGGTGGGAAGGTAACAGCATTCTGGGTGCTTTCAGCATTTAGTCATGTCAGCCACATGACCATGGAGACGTCTTTGGACAGCGCTGGCTCTTCAGCTTTGTAGCAGAGATGAGCACTACCCCTTAGAGCCGGAAATAACTAGCATGTAGATTTGCAAAAATGCATAGCCAGGAAATATAAAGATATTACCAGACTGAATAGATTCATTGATATAAATATGCCAATTAAATTCAATTAACTTAAGTTGATCGATTTTAGTGGTCTATTTTAAGCATGAATATGCCTGGATCTTAAGCAATGTACTGGGAGCACAGGTATTCAGGTTTCCCATTTTACAGAAAATTGTGAGTAATGTGGGTCACAATGTTTTTCTGAGATATACATAAGGCACAAATGTCAGAAATGTTTTAAACTAGAACATAAGTTAAAAAATAATAATAAATGCATATACTGTGTGTCCTGCAGCCTGAAGAAGATTTTTTGTTTCCTGAACAGCCCTTTTCATGCTTGGGGAGGGCTGGAAATATCCATCATCTTTATAGTATCCAATCCGAAGGAGATTTGAACTGGTGTAAATCTGGAGAGAAGGAGAAAAGAAAAGGATTTGAAATAGCTGTTGAATTTCACCATCCCTAGGCTTGACCTGGCTGAATATTCTTGGATGAAAAGCAAAACATCTTCAAAGAAAAACCAGAAAGTCCAGTTGCCTCTTGAAAAAGCATCTTTGGGGCAACCATGATCTGGATGACTACAAATCTCCATAGATACTTAAGAATTCTTTTACTGTATTTACTTTATATTTTTAAGTTATGTTTTAACAAAGGTTCCTAACATTGTTTTTTCATTTACACAAATATCTTTTTGGACAGTAACATCAAATATGGATGTTTGAAAGTTATTTTTCTTATAAGATTACAACTTAATTTGTATATATCCCTACATCATGGTTTTGTTTTTTAACTTTTTAAAGAAAAAAAGTTTTTACTTTGCTTTTGTTTTTATACTTAGCTTTTAAAAAAAATAAAAATTGTTGGTTCATCATTATTTAAATTTAAAACTTATCTGTGATCATTAAATGATCTTTTTTGAATATATGAAAAAGTTAAATAAGATTGGTATCAAAAGTACTTCAGCAGTTGCTGAAGTAATTTGCCTCAGTGGAATAGTTAAAAGCTCTATTGTTGACCAAAACAGAGAGGGATTTCATTACTTTTGAATGAAACAGTCAAGATGCTGGCAAATTTAAACTTGGGTATAATCACATGTTCATGTCTTCATTTGAACAAAAGGGAAAAACGTCAATGCAATTGGCCAGCAAAATGCAGGAGTGATGCTTGTGTAAGGCTGAGGAACAATCCTCAGTATAATCCAAGTAGACTATCCATAATCCAATCCAAGGAGGAACAATCCAAGTATAATCCAAGTAGACTATCCATAATCCAATCTCACACAGAAACTTAAACATTATCAAGGGACAAGACAGTGATTTGGTCAGGAGCATATGAAGGCCAAAACAAAGCAGGAGACAAGAATACAAGTTCACAATGCAAAAGTTGCTTCCAATAATGGAAGGCCGTCTCTTGTGTGATTTAAATCCTTTCCCCACTTAGCCGATACAGGTTGCCTGTTCAGTGGTAGCTAATAATGAGACACTGAGTTTGCCTGCAGAGTCTGTACTTTACTGCTTACTTATAAGGTACCTACTTTGCTGAGTGCAGAACCCTCAAACTAAGGGGCTTTGTTCTGCCTCACAGGAGCTGGCTCTGAGGCCATGACATATATGCTCTTAGCGGGAAACCATTTGCAAAAAGGGAATTCATTTATCATTGGCTGAAATGGCTTTATCGGTGGTGTTCAATCTTTCTGATGTTTCCCTTCTTGGTTGCCCTCATTCATTCATTCATTCATTCACTTTTCACATTTGTATTACCTCTTCTCTGAATGGCATGGGTGGTACTGAAGGATCCAGGTGGAATAATTCATCACATAAGAGAGCTTTCATGCACAGAGCCAGACTATCCACATCTCTTGCTATAGGACCAATTGTTGCTGTCACTATAAAGGAAATAGGATCTCCAGTGAAATGGTTTGAATGAAACAAATCCGGTAAAAGGTCCTTACTGGTGACTAGGCATCCATCAATAATAGACAAGATGGATAACTAATTTGACCAGATGTAATTCCCAAGGTTAACTTAATGGAGTCAGAAGTGCAACTAATAGAAAGATATATTGGATTTCAGATTATTTATTTTCTATATTTCTCTATTTCCTGTAGAATTGTATCCCACAGCAGTTTATAATTTTAAAAATAATAATAAAAGTACTACATTAAATTAACATAAAATAGAAGTGACCACCCAGATCAAAAACAATAAAGGTGATATCTCAAATATCCTGGTGCTATTTGTTTGGAACTTTGTATGTTATAAACAGAGTTTTGAACCTGGTTTGATAATTAATTGTCAGCCAATCAAGTTGCTTCAACAGGGGAAAAAATCAGTAATCTTCCCAGTGCATTCCCATCAGCTTCAGCCTCCAGACCAGTGGTGGGATTCAAAAATTTTTACTACTGGTTCTGTGGTTGTGACTTGGTGGGTGTGACAGGGGAATGATACTGCAACATCTCCATTCTCATCCCACTCCAGGGGAAGGATACTGTAAAATCCCCATTCTTTCCCCATCCCCTAACCTGCTTTCCAGCTCCGTTCTCCTGTACAGGGCAACAAAAGAAGACCCAGCTGATCAGCTGGACTTGGGAGCCAGAGAATAGAAAGAGGTGGGGCCAGTCAGAGGTGGTACTTGCTGGTTCTCCAAAGTACTCAAGGTTTTCACTACCAGTTCTCCAAACTACTCAAAATTTCTGCTACCAGTTCTCCAGCACTGGTCAGAACCTTAAATACCACCTTTGCTCCAGACCAAGTGTAAGTTAATCTCTCATAAAGCACATTAAAGATATCTAACCGTAAGGTTACTATTGCATGAGTAACATAGCTGATTTGTTTCTATCCAGAAAAAGATGTGTAGTAATTAACAACCAGTTAAAGATACTCCTGGCCATAGAAGTCACTTGCGTCTGCAGTGATGATTATTATACTAAGTGTGCCTCCAAATTCCATCCCTGTTCTTTCTGTCCTCTTTAAAACAAAATTCCCAGATACCATAACTGGAAACAACATCAATTTTCAGTCTTAGTTTATTGGCCCTCATAAATTAATTAGGAGCAATGCTACTACATCTTTAACGGCAGAAACCCAGTGATTTGATCCATTTTATCACTGAGAGATGTAACCAGAGTTTGACTGGAGCCTAAACAAGTTAATATGATGTCTATAAAGCTATTTTAAAGAAGACATAGAAATTCCCAATAGTGCAGATTGTAGTCACTAAGTGTTTGTTGTTGCAAAACTAATTTTTGTCCATTTTGCACCAGTTGCTCTATGTCTGTCTGGACATAATTCAGAGTGTTGATTTTGACCATTCATGTCCTAAAAGCTTAGGAAAGGGTTATTTGTAGGCTTACTACTTAATTGTTGTTTCCCCAACAATTTATAGTCGCATTGTTTGCTCAATTTGTAAACATGGCAGATTAACTCCAATAAGGCCTTTCAAAGGTTTTGGAAAACTCACTGCTTTTACATGACTTTTAATTAAGTAATTCATTGATTTAATTTATTTACTTTAATTAATAATTTAAAGAAGTTGTAATATTATAACATTTTGTAAGAATATGTAGATATTTGTCCATGCCTTATCTTGGTAGATTTTTTTCAACCAGAAAGGTCATGTATACATATTTAAGTCATTCAATTTTTGGATAACTACTTATTACTTGAGAACAAATTGTATGAGGGTTAAAAGCATCAGGCTAGAAACAAGGAAAGTTCTAATGCTGCCTTTAATACAGATATCAGTTGAATGACTTTGGGGTATTTTCTCTCTCAGAAGAAGGTAAGCAAATTCTAAAAATAAACCCAAGAAAACTCATGGACTTCTCTAAGCAATTGGTAGGAGTCAAGGTTGACTTAAAAGTACCAAAACAAAAACAGAACCCATCCTTATTACTCACCTGACTTCATGCCTGCCACTGGACTAGCAAGACCCAGAGTGCTGGAAAATATATAAACAAGACAAAATAATAAGGTGCTTGCTAACAACACTGAAATAATCTATTTGTGCATTTTAAAGAAAGTTTCAAGAAAGGAGCTGAACTTCAGATAACAATTAAAGCTAAAATAATCAAAACAACAAATGTATTCCTAACAAGGATTATAATAAAGGCACCCCCCACTACAGGATGTGTATTCATCAGAATATTGATAAACAAAAATGCCACTTGTGAATACAACTGCAAAAAAGCAATTTGGGAATGCATATTTTCATTTCTGCAGAAATGAAATATTTCCCAAGAATGCTTTTAAACATGCGATCCAATCAATATTAGCATTCAGACATTGGGTTGTTTATTGCCCCAAGAAGAATGTAGAACTGACCTTAACCGAGAGCCTGTTGGTTTGAGTCCACAAAGTCCACAGAAGCTGGAGGGCAGGCGAATGCTTCCAGCAACATCTGTCCCAAACCCCAAGAGGGATCCACCTCCTGCAATCAGTGCCCCTTCTCCTCCAGAAGACCCACCAGGACTTTTCTTGTGGTTCAAAGGATTCCTCGTTTGACCAAAGATTAAGTTACTGCAATCATAGCTGACCAAAACAGAAAGTAGATTGGCAGTTAATTTTTTTATATCAGCATTGGGCCAGGATGATTAGGGGACTGGAGACTGAAATGTTTGAAGAACAGTTACAGGAACTGAGCATGGCTAGTCTAGTGAAGAGAAGGACCAGGGGAGATATGATAGCGGTCTTCTGATATTTGAGGGGCTGCCACAGAGAGGTGGGGGTAATATATTTTCTAAAGCACCTGAAGGCCAGACAAGGAATAATAGATGGAAACTGAACAAGGAGAGATTTAATCTGGAAATAAGGAAAAAACTTTCTGACAGTGAGAACAATCAATCAGTGGAACAGCTTGCCCTCGGAAGTTATGGGAGCGCCATCACTTGAGACTTTCAAGAAGAGATTGGACTGCCATCTGTCAGAAATGTTGTAGGGGTTGAACAGATGACCTACAAGGTCCCTTCCTACTCTAATTATCTGTTATCTGTTAAAGAGAGATTGGCAGGTGAGGAGAAAACTATATAATAACCAATCAAATAACAACTTGCACATTAGCACTGCAAACAGTGAGTGAGGACAGATACCAGATATGACACAAAGATTGGAATCTGGTGCCCTACCAATGTTTTGAGACTACAAGTCCCAGAATTCTCAAGAAAAACAATGACTGGGGACTATGGAATTGACAATCCCAGTTGTGGAATAGACAATATCCAGGCCTGATCCATGCTGAAATTGGGATGATAAAATATTGAGATAGCAAAATTTAATGCTGTAAGTAGGGCATGTCATTTTGAATATTCCTTCAAATTAACTTACAGCCTCCTTGTTTCTGGTGCACTAATAAATATTTTTCTTATTTGTTTTAAACCTTCTGCGAAAGAATCCTTTATGCTTGCTTAGTCTTTCTTCCATTAACCCACCACCCTAGACTCCTAGGTTATTAGTATTAATGAAGAAATTTCTAAAATAGAGGAAAAATATACTTTATCATGCTCTGAGGAATATTAGTTTTCACAAATGGAATTGCTCCTTGCTTCTTCAAAACTTTTACTATCACGCTGTCATCAGCCTCTACTTTGTCAAGATATTGCACCAAGCCACAGGTAGAGATGTGTCCCTTTGGGAGAGAGAAAACACAACTTGCTTGATATAATGTTATGTTAGAGTATCTATATTATATATAACAAATGTGCTGATACATTATGCAGAACTTCAAGTTATGAGAACTTGTCCAGGAACAGGCTTTATTGATCAAATACCCCCCAAACCACAAGCAGCTATTTTCTCCTAAGGCAAAGACAGTGAAGCTGAAGAGAAAGAACTATACAAAAGCACCATACATGGAAAGTTCTCTTCTAAAGCCCTTTGCTAAGGTATCAGTTTTCATCTGATAGTTAGATTCCAATACCCTATGACATCTCCACCTTATGCAGAGTGCTATGCTATGCTGTGAAGAGAGCTATGCTTTTATGAAATGACAAATGACTTGTCACTAGTCATACATTTCTCATAAAAATAGCCTACTGTGCTTTAGAACCTGTATGCCTATCAGAACCTAGAGACATATATCAAGCTCCATGACCAGCTGCTATTCCTTACTTAGATACTTATGTTGGTATATATGTGCATGTGGATATTTTAAGAAGTATCCCATATATACATAAGAGCACAAACAACATGCTTTTATTGGGACACCCATCCAGTGCCCCCTCTTCATGTAAGGGTTCAGGCTGGGGAGGTAGGAAGGCTTGGAAGAATTGTGGAATTTAAATCTTAGGAAACATATATCTCTCAATCAAACATTAAGTGCGTGAGACTTCCTTCTTATCTGCAATGGAAATAAATCTAATGAAATGGTTTAACTTCATTTAATTGGTATTAAAGCTTTTGTTTTCATTTAATTGATATTAAAACTTTTAACTTCATTTAACTGATATTAAAGCTTCTGTCATAATATGTTTGTTTTTAAAGTGCTACAAATGTTTTATTGTTTTCCTGTAAAAGAATAACATGGCTGCTGTCTTGGAATAGTTGCATAGAAATGAAACAGGAAACTCAATTTCAGCCTTCAACATTTCTTTAACCTCTGTAGCAACTGGATTTTAGCTAAAGATGAGGAAATATTTCAAGCTATATCCCCTTCTTGATAGTTGACACTTATTCAGCAGCAAGTATTTCAAAAGGTAAAGGATAATGAACCTTATATCCAATGTGATCCTTAATGCTGACAGGAATTCCATACAACAAGCCTTTCTCTTTTTGCTTCTTCAGGTCCTGGACCTGTTCCTCACATCCATGAAGAAAATCTGTCACACAGTTCACCTCCTGGGTTACTTCAAGAGCCTGGTCCAGAGGGGGAAAGCATGATTTATTAAATAAATCAATGTTAAGCTGGAGTCAAACTTTGTATTCAGGAAAATCCAGGTGTTGATCCAAAGGACAGATGCAGTGATGAGATTCAAAAAAAATTACTACTTTTCTGTGGGCATGGCTTGGTGGGTATGGCAGGAAAAGGATACTGCAAAATCCCCATTCCCTCCCCGCCCCACTAACCTGCTTTCCAGTTCCGATCTCCTGTGCAAGGCAACAAAAGAAGACCCAACCGATCAGCTGGGACTTGGGAGGCAGAGAATAGATGGGAGTGGGGCCAGTCAAAGGAAGTATTTGCTGGTTCTCCAAACTACTCAGAATTTCCGCTACCGGTTCTCTAGAAATGGTCAGAACATGCTGAATACCACCTCTGGACTGATGGATGTGTTTGTATGTTTGTGGGAGGGAGGAAGCATAAGTTAAAAACAGTGATAGGTGCTATGAATTACATGCAACAGTAGCTTCTAAATTTCATTAAAAATTGACTATGGCCTTGGAAGAGAGAAGGAAGAACCCCTACAAAGATAATTATCAGATAAGAGGAATTCGTGTCCAGGCCAAGAAAATACTATAACTTGAGAATATGACTCAGAAAAGACACCCCTAATTCACATCAAGATCAAGTGAAGGAGGAGAAAACACATTCAGACTTGCAAGATTTTGCTGTTACAATAAAAGTAATTCTGACCCATATGGCATTGATTTAAAATTCTGGTCACCTTTTTCAACAGACATTGACTATCACTGAAATTATAGACCAATCTCCTTATGCTACATCACCTGTAAAGTCATGGAATCAATTATTAACCAATCCATTATCCTCCACTTAGACAAACAACCTACTCTCCAATAAACAATTTGGTTTCAGGAAAAAACTATCCTGTAATCTGCAACTCTTACACTGCAAAAACACAACTCGATCAGAGCAAAACAATAGACACAATCTACATAGACTTCTGTAAAGCCTTTGATTCAGTGGTACATGACAAACTACTCCTAAAACTAAAATCTTATGGAATTTATGGACAACTGCATAACTGGATAGAAGCATTCTTGTCAAACAGACAACAAATGGTCAAAATTGGGAGTGTCCTATTAAATTCTGTACCTGTCAATAGTGGTGTCCCCCAAGGCAGTGTTCTAGGACCAACTCTCTTCATACTCTACATAAATGACCTCTGTGATCATATTAAGAGCAATTGCGTTCTTTTTGCTGTTGATGTAAAGCTGTTCAATACCATAGACAATACTGCTACCCTTCAAAAAGATCTTGACTATGTATCAGAATGGTCAAACAAATGGCAACTTCAAATCTCAACAAATAAATGTTCTGTCTTACATATTGGCAAAAAAAATCAGAAAATAAAATACAAGCTGAATAGTCAAAGACCTTGGAGTACTCATCTCTAAGAAGAGTACTCATCACAAGAAGAGTTCTCCACTTCTCTAGTCGTTGCAGAATACCTTTTGCCACCAGACTTGAAATTCTAGACCTAGAAAAATTTGAATTATGCCGTCTTCAGTATGATCAAAGTTTGGTTTATAAAATCATACAATGCAATGTCCTACCTGTCAATGAATACTTCAGCTTCAACCATAACAACACAAGAGCACACAATAGATACAAACTCAAGGTTAACCGCACCAAACTTGATTGCAGGAAATACGACTTCAGCAACAGAGTGGTCAATGTCTGGAATACTCTACCTGACTCTATAGTTTCTTCCCCAAACCCCAAAAACTTTAACCTTAAGACTGTCTACGATTGACCTCACCCATTTCCTCAGAGGTCTGTAGGGGGCTTGCATAAGTGCACCAACATGCCTACCACCCGTCCTATTGTTTCTTTTATTTTTCTTATATGTACCCATTTCATGTATTCATAACTATGTATATACTTATATCTATTATCTTGTAAGCAATTGACAAATCAAATAAATAAATAAAAATAAATAAATTGGAATTCATTAATGTCGTTATTGAATCTACCAAAGTAATCTAAGTAGCACCTGCTTAGATCTATATCTTGTTATCAGTTTGTTAGGGATATATTAATATAGGCAAACAATTTTCTTGTGGCTGATAGAAATCACTGATTGTTAGATTGATTTTCAACCCCAGTGAATATAGCCAATGTTAATTGCATGCTATTTTGGTGCTTTGGAGAAAGGTAAAGGGCTGAAAAAAAGTGATCTGATTCCCTTTAAAATGCCCCAATGAAAAAAACAATTGAAAAGCGGAATGTTGGCTTTAAAAAGTGAACCCATGTTTCTTTCGTTTCTGTCTTAAGGCCTCAGTTTTAACCTTCAAATTATCTCCAAGTCTCAAACATTACAAAAACATCTCCAAGTTCCCAAATGCCGATATTCTGGGGGCTGCAAAAAGGTTCTGGCAAGATTGTCCACCTTTGTGCTAACAACAGATCTAGAACAATGTTCTGCAACGAGTAGTGAAAATGATTGTCCTAAATAGTTATTTTAAAAAGTGAGATTGTTATTGGCACAAAGATGGAATGATTTGGCATTACCCACAATGGAGGAGTGGTTGATGAAAATAATGAAACTTTCTGAGATGGTCCAACTGACTTCTTTGATGAGAAAATAGTTTTCTTGTATGGACTTGAAAAGTCCCTGTTTGGACTTTTTGCATAAAACAGAAAAATATGAATGTATGATTTATGGTTTTGCAAATGATGCAGATTATAGAAAGAAGAGTCCTGTTGAGATCCTTAGAGCTAAATTTATAATTGTACTTATAACTGTTGTAAGGAAGATTAGAAACTACTTTTTTGTATTTTGTTTTCTTTTCTGGTTTTTTTTTTTACTTTTTTCTTGCATGTTCAGCATGCTTTCAAGTTTTGTCTTTTTCTTTTCTTCTTTTTCCTTTCTATTGGTTTGTATTAGATTTTATCTTTCTTTTAAAAACTTTTTTAAAAATCCCTACATAGATATATACGTAAGCCTGAAAATATTCAAATAGCCCCTGTTGCACTTACCTTTTTAATATAGGTGTACAGGACACTCTCTGAAGAAAGTTTTTCCTCCTTGAGTTTTTCTGCCAGTTCTGTTAGTGTCAGAGAGAGGATAAATTCAGATTGGATTCCAGGATTCTGCAAGTGGAGACAGCCATGTCATAAAGGAAAAGCAGGGAAACAGCCCTAGATATATCAACTTATGTCACAAGCCAGGACAAAAGATATATTGCTTTTGTTCTTCATAACAAATCAAGAACACAAACTCAAAGAAAAGAATTAAAACCCACAGATTATATACAATACAACTGAATGCAGTTCAGAAGAGAATTCTTGGGATGTCAGTTGAAAACTTTATTCCTTAATGACAGACAAATGGCAACTTCAAATCTCAACAAATAAATTCTCTGTCTTACATATTGGCAAAAAAAATCAGAAAATAAAATACAAGCTGAATAATCAAGACCTTGTTGATGTTCCAAACTCTGTCAAGGATCTTGGAGTACTCATCTCTAATGATCTAAGTGCTACAGCCCACTGTAACTACATAGCCAAAAAGGCATTAAGAGTTGTTAACCTAATCCTGCATAGCTTTTTCTCTGGCAATATCACACTACTAACTAAAGCATACAAAACATTTGCTAAACCAATACTTGAATCCAGCTCATCAGTATGGAACCCAGCTGACGTATCTCATTTTAACACAGTTGAGAAAGTCCAGAAATATTTCACAAGAAGAGTTCTCCACTCCTCTAATCGTTGCAGAATACCTTATGTCACCAGACTTGAAATTTTAGACCTAGAAAATCTAGAACTACGCTGCCTTTGGTCCGATCTAAATATAGTACATAAAATTATATATTGCAATGTCCTACCTGTCAATGAATACATTCAGCTTCAACCATAACAATATACAAGAGCACACAGCAGATACAAACTCAAGATAAACTGGCCCAAACTTGATTACAGGAAATACAACTTCAGCAACAGAATGGTCAATATCTGGAATACTCTACCTGACTCTGTAGTTTCTTCCCCAAACTCCAAAAACTTTAACCTTAGACTTTCTACTATTCACCTCACCCCTTTCCTAAGAGGTCTGTAGGAGGTGTGCATAAGCGCACCAGTGTGCCTACTGTCCCTGTCCCACTGTTTTTTTTTTCTTATATGTATCCATTTCATGTATTCATAACTATGTTTATACTTGTACCTGTTATCTTATAATCACTTGACAAAATAAAATAAAATAAAAATAAATTAATCCACTTTTCAGCCTCAACCTCCAACTTTTGCCCAGGTCTCCATCACATTGCAAAGTTTCATGCTTTTTAACAAGAGCGTTATTTTAAAATGTGAGCTATCTTGACCAGTTTTAGTACTCTTGCTTTTTGGATTTGGGTTTCAAAGTCCAAGGAAATATAATCTGTGCTTTGCATTATGTTGTTGCTTATCATGAAGTATGCCTGTTAAAGCATTGGCTTTAGTTGCTACAATGATTCAACAGAAAGCCATTTATAAATTCACATGCTTTAACTACAAACACAATTGCTCTTGTTCATTTAATCCAGCAAACAGAAAACATAATAGCTTCCTTATCCTGGCTGATCTAAAGTCCTTGGTTGTTTTTTTTTTAGTGTCTGTTTTGTGTTTATTCATAAACATTTTGAATGCAGTGTATCGTCAGGGCATATATTTACAGAAAAGCAAAGGAAGAACAAACAGGAATATTAACACATATACTAATAACAACAATAATAATAGTGTAACAGAATAGTTTTAGATTTCTCTTTGTATAGGCTTATTTGTAATTCTGTATCCTACACATTTTGTAATGAGGTCTCCTCTTTCCTGTTCTCTTTTTTTAAAAAAAACAAACAAACCCAGTTCTCTTTCCATCATCTGTATAAATTCTTTGTCTTTTATTACGGATTGATTTGAACTCCATTTTACTCTTTTCTTTTGACCCTTCTAACTAATTTTGACTGGACTGTGATCGGCCCATTGTCCTTGACAGAGGCAATATAAGGTTTGTTACTCCTTTGTAAGAATATAGATATAAATATGAAACCTTGGTTGAGATTCAATTTATTCTGAGGTTGACGATGACCAAAATGAATCAAGCGTAAAAAACATTTACTAGTTTCTTAGAAACCACTGAATTTTTTTCTCAGATACTTTTTCCATCTTTCTTCTAGGAGCTCAAGTTTGGTAGAACCCTATTTCAAATTTTCCTCACAATAAAAATTTCTTGAAATGGGCTGTGTTAAGACAAAATGACTGGCCCAGAGTCACCCAGTGTTCTTCCATTGCTGACTTAGCCCTGGATCTTCCTGGTCCTAGCCCACTTTATCACCCTGGCTCTCCTCATAGGCTCTGTGTGTGTGTGTGTGTGAGAGAGAGAGACAGACAGACAGACAGTGAGACAGAGAGGCAAAATTAATTCTGTTGTAACTTAAATGTTTTGCAGATACTGATTCCTCTTTGAAATTATGATCTGAACAGCCCACATACCTCATATGCTATAACTACTCAGTGACACCCACCCACCCACCCACCAACACACACACATACACACAGAAATTGTGCATAAGTGCACAATCATGCCTACTGTCCCTATCCTATTGTCCCCAATTATTAGTTCCTATTTCTTATATTTAAACTTATGTTTATTCTTATTTCTATTATATTGTAAGCATTTGACAAAATAAATAAATATATAAAAATTCACATATAATTTATGTACTTTATAATCATTGCAGATGCAAAAATTAAAATTAAAAATAGCTTCCATGCTGCATTTTAGCTACTTCAAATCAAATGAAGAGTGCACAATAAATACTACAGGGTTTGCCCATACAGAAAGTAGTGGATATGTTTTTTTAAAATTTAATCTGTATATAAGGTTTCATCGATCCTCCCTTCCCATAAAAGTACAGAAAGTATGACATGACAAAATTTAAGAAAAGATGCAACCTATCATAGGTAGTGACCCATACTTTGTAAAACAAGAAGGTCCATAAATTAGCAAAGCTGACCTAAGTTTCATCATTCACATTTGAGAATAATTCAAAGGTCTTTATAAAAGCAGCAACACTGACATTTGGAAGACCCTCCACAATACACAAACACCATCCTTCCCTCCCCAAGAAGAACACACCTTCTGTTTAAGCTTCCAAGCCACTTTTTCCATTTGTTCCAGGCTGCCATTTCGCCATTGTTGGGCTTCTTTCATTTTCCTTTGGATCTCTCTACGTATCACCCATTTCCATAACACAACCACTGTGACTGAGCCACAGGCAACAGCAAGTGCAATAGGTGGGTTGATTCCATCTTTGAGCAAAATGTCTCGTAGCTTTTCCTGCATCATGGTGAATCTTTCTCTGTGTCTTTGTAAGTATGGTCCTGTAGATAATGACAAGAGGTTGTATTGTTAAAGCATTGGCTATTAAACTATCTCAAGTTACTGGAGACCTCACAGTTGTACCTTGGACTCCTCCCAAGGTGTATTTAAAGGATGATTTATCTAAAGTGTTAGATAATCTTAATTAAGGCTTCAACTGATATCTTCAGAACAGCCTATTGGGTTCCCAAACTCAGCAGCTATAGCAAAAGTCTTTATTTTCTTGTTTTAGTAGAAAACTTAGTAGCAGCTGCCGTTCAGGTAGTTTTGATCTGTATATATGTGTGGCACATTCATGCAATGTGAATCCACTCTTCCATTTATGTTCTGGGAGTTGTGAGCTGGGGTAATCAGTTACTTGGATTATGGAAAGATTGGTAGTTGCCAGCAGCAAAATCAAAATGTTGCTCTGCCTTTACTGGAAAGCCTAAAGACTGGTGGTGCCTTAGCATTTCAAAGCTTCAGATAAAATAGTTAGTAAACTGAGAACACTAATCAAAGAGGTTGTTATATACTCACACCAGAGGTGGTATTCAGCAGGTTCTAACCAGTTCTGGAGAACTGGTAGCGGAAATTTTAAGTAGCTCAAAGAACCAGCAAATAGCATCTCTGACTGGAGATTTTATGATATCTTTTCCCTGCCACACCCACAGAACCAGTAGTAAAAAAATTTTGAATCACACCACTGACTTAGAACAGGAGATATGTATGGAGAAATAGCCCTTTCAGCCCTTTCTTTACTATGACTCACCACATTATGGATTGGGACCTCAGGGACCACCAGACTCATAATTTTAAATTCCGGGGACCAGTGATGGGATTCAAATTTTTTTACTACTGGTTCAGTGGATGTGGCTTGGTGGGCGTCGCAGGGGAAGTATACTGTAAAATTACCAGTCACAAGTGGTATTTGCTGGTTCTCCGAACTACTCAAAATTTCCAATACCGGTTCTCCAGAACTGGTCAGAACCTGCTGAATACCACCTCTGCTGGGGACTACTCATATGAATTTTAACTGACAGTGGCTTGCTGACGTTGGTCAGAGAGAGAGAAAGAGATCTGATATAACCTCTCTCTCTCCCTTTCTCTCTCTCTCTGTCTCACACACACACACATACACAAACACACTGAGGCAGGGATGGGATTCAGCCAGTTCTGTGGGCATGGCCTAATTTGTGGGTGTGGCTTGGTGGTCATGTGACTGGCTGGGCATGGCTTGTATGTAAATATTATAAATATTTATGTAAATATTGGATTTTTTATTTTAAAAAAAAGAGCAATTTTTACCCAAAATCAGGCAAAGCAGGAAGGCAGATTGAGTTGCTCACAGAATCACAGATTTATTCAGAAATCTATCTTTCTGCCATTGGCTACTTGAGTCTGTCACATAAAATTTGCTTGCAAGCAAACTCATAAAATTAACTCACAACATGCCATGTATGTAAATATTGAATTTTTTTCATAAAAAAAAGCAACTTTTATCCAAAATCAGGCAAAGCAGGCAGGCAGATTAAGTTGCTCACAGAATCACAGATTCATTCAGAGATCTATCTTTCTGCCATCGGCTACCTGAGTCTGCACTGTTTATCTAGATCTCCCAGCACAGCAGAACAGCTGATGGTCAGGGGAAAAAACGGGAAAATAGCAACTTAACAGGCAAGTTTGCCAGGTAAGTGGGTGGAAACGGTTCCCATGGGCCATGTGAGTGGCACAGCCTTGTGTTCCCATGCAGCCTGGATTAATTGCTTGGGGTGGGGATGTTCTGGGGGTTACATTTCTCTGCAGACCACCAAAATTTTCTCACGGACCACCAGTGGGCCACAGCCCACAGGTTGGCAACCACTCATTTGAGAGTACAGTATAACAGTTTAGATTTTAATCATTGATGTCAACACTTCAAGGAGACCCCTGGAGCCATTTTCACCCCCTCCCTTTTAATTCAAAATGGCATTTACTAATTTCATTTATTTTTATGACACAACTCTACTGAGATTGTACTTGTTCTGTAGACTTATTCTCTCTCTGTCTGTCTCTGTCTCTCTGTCTCTCTCTCTCTCCCCCCCCTCTCTCACACACACTTTTAATTAAGGATTTTAATTAAAATAGAAAAATCTGATACAAATTAAAGGGAAGATAGAACAGGAGAACAGAAAGTGCAAAAGTGAAGAAAAAAAATAGAAAAGAAAAACAGAAAAAACATATGTAAAGAAATTACTTTCAAACTTCATCACAAGTATAAATTTTGTAACTTTTTATCCTCTCTTAGTTTATAACCAATGTTCTCATCCTCCTATACCCAATCCCTTATCTATAGACAAATTCATAAAGTTTCATCTTTTCAGTCCTAATGTCAACAGAAAGTTCATTAAGGTTGACCAAATATAACTGCATATCTTATTTTAATATTGATCAAATAAACCAACTTTACACCCCTTCCTTTTAATTCGAAGTCTTAAATTTAAAACAATCCAAGTGCCATAGAATTTGATTTTTTTAGTTTCTTCTTTGTTCTTTCTCATAAGAGTCTTCAAAGCTTTAAAAAGCTTCTTTTGTAAACTGCATACAAAAAACTTATCCAATAGATGAGATAGTGTATGCAGCTTGACAATGCAGAGTGTCAAATCACCATTCACAAATCAAATCAAAACTTTATTACATTCAAAGACTAGTACAAAATCATCTAAGAATGATAGGATTTTAAACTCCATAAAAGAAATAAGAGTCTTTATATGGATAGTCCTTGACTTACAACCACAATTGAGACTGGAACTTCTGTTGCTAAATGATATGGCTGTTAAGTGAATTGTGCCCGATACTCTCACATTTTGTTATGGTACCACATGATAATCAAATATAGCTTTCCTTATCAAGTTTGCTTGTCAGAAACCTCCTGACAAGGTCATAAATGGTGATCAGGTGACCCTGGGACACTGCAACCATTATAAATACATACTGATTTCAAAGCCCCTGAATTTTGATCACTTTACTTTGGGAATGCTGCCACAATCATAGGTGCAAAACCATTTGCAAAATCACTTTTTTCACTGCCATGATAATTTTGAATGATCATTAAATGAATGGGAGTAAATTGAGGACCGCAAAATTGTGGTCAAATATATAGCAACAGTATGTATATTTTAAGTTCTATATAGTATAGGCTAGACACAGTTCTCTTTTGTGATTTTAACATCGCACCATTATCTGCCTTTCCATTTTGTCATTGCTTAAAAGCTTAACATGAGATTCCTAACAGTTGTTCATGTTGAGAATAGTTACTGACAGCGGTAGCCTATGCCAAAATGAAAGAATTCTTACAGCTTACATTCTTGAAATTGCAAATTAACCTTCTCCAATGTACCATGTGAAAATGTCATCTAGATTTGTTTGAACTTACTTCTTTTTCAGTTCAGCATTATGTTGGGTTCCTAGCTTTGTAATTGGCAGCAACTGCTGGTTCAACATTAGATTTTAGGTCTCAAAAATATTCTACAAAAATCTCCTGCATATTTGTATATTGGTTGGCTTTACCCTCAGAAACCATTCGGCAATGATTCAAGGTGATATTGTTCTATTGCCCTTGGCAGATATTGTGAACCTTTAGTCAGGCAAATGTAAATGCAGGTTGCTAAGAAGCTATTTTGGGCCTTAAAAGTAATTTCAGAGGGTGATGCCAGCCATGAACACAAGTTCAAAAAAATCCATTTATGTTGTTTAAATTGATCACTAGTTTGCTCTTGCTCTCCATTCAAGTCTGCATTTCAGCACCAAGGTAATAAAAGCTCTGGAACTTCTGCCTTAACCAGTTTGCTTCAAAGGAGTGTATCAAATCTTTACATGCCATGTCCAGTTAATCTACTAAGGTGCTAAATTGCTAATTATATGTTTATTTTTTTAATTGCTTTATAACTGAATAACAGAATATGAGAGCTGGAAGGGACCTTGGAGGTCTTCTAATCCACAGGTTGCCAACCTTTTGGACCTCAGGGACCACCAAACTCATAATTTTAAATTACCGCGGACCACTAATATGAATCCAGCATGTCGTTCACTGAAGCGCCTGAACTCCCACTGATGGGATGAGTCATTCAGGCACTTAGCTTGGCTTCCTGTTTCTGCAACCTTAAATACTCAGTCATTTGGACCCGTTTCCCACAGAAAACAAAACATCGGGATCTCTCATCTCTTTTTCTCTCTCACTCTCTTTCCCTCTCTCTCTCTTTCCCTCCCCCCTCTTTCTCCCTCTTTCTCTCCTTCCTTCCCTCTCTTGCTTTTTCACTTTCTCCCTCTTTCTCTCTCTCTCTTTTCCCCTCTCTCTGTCCCTGGAGGTGGGGGTGGGGGAAAGGAACCTCTAAACTGATGCTGGGTGGTTGAAATCTGATGTCCGGAGGCTGACAAGCCACGTGCTGAAGACCAGATGGCTGGTGGGGAGGTGGGGCAACAGGGGTGATACCGGTGGTGGATGGACTGATATGTGTGGGAGATTGCAGCATCGGAGCCTTTCCTGGGTGTTCCCTGGTGAGAGTGGGGATGGGGGCAAAGGACCCTATGAACTGGTGTTACCTCCTGCCTCCGAGAAGGTCAAGCGGCTGGCTGCCAGCAATGCCCTCAGGTAAAGTTGCGAGGGAGAGGCTTGACCCCTCCTCTCAGGAGCCAGAAAGCGCTCACCGCTCCTCTGGCACCCACCAAACCTCCTCCTTCCTGCTGGGCATGTGAGCACTTCTGGCAAGTAGCAAGAGAAGCATGGTGGGAGGAGGCTTGGTGGCTCCTGAGGGGAGGGGTTGAGACTCCCCTTCACAACATCTTCACCTGAGGGCATTGCTGGCAGCTGCTTCCTGAGGCTCAGGAGGTCCGTGCTCTTCCCGCTGCTGCTCGGCCTCCTCGATGTGCTGAGGCAGGAGGCAGCAACCACGACCCAGGTTTTCTAGGGAGATTGCAGGATTTCCCCACCTCCCTGACAGCCATCTGGTCTTTAGCACATGGTTCGTCAGCCTCCGGACATCAGATTCTCACCACCCAGCACAAATTCAAAGGTTCCTTTCCCCCCACCCCCATGCAGGCCAGGAAACACATGGGAAGGGCTCTGATGTTGCGATCTCCCACATGCTATCCTCCCTCCTCATGCACATCAGTCCATCCACTGCCGGTATCACCCATTGCAGACCTAGATGTGCTGCGGCCCACCAGTTGGTGACCACTGTTCCAATCTAACCCCCTGCTGTGATGACCCAGAGTATCTCAGAAATATAACAAAAACCAAAACATAAATAAAAATCCTTTAATGCCTGCAACTTGGCTTCACTGTTTAATTGTTCATAGTGGAAGAGTAAACTATTTCAAAATAACATTTCAAAGACAAGAAACACAATTCAAATTAAAAGAGCTGATAATGAAGCAAAAACCAAAAACAAACCTGACTGAATAAAGTTCCTCGACAGACCAGGATAGATAATTGCCAACTTCAGGAAGATAACCAAGTACAGTCCATTGAAACAATGCCAAGATGAACCTTCTTTAGGAATAAAACACTAATTTGCCTCCAGCATTTGTTAACACACAGGTCCAAACTCTTATGCAAATCTCACACCTGCAATCCATGAAGTGGATTGTGGCCCTGTCCTCCCTGCAGACGTTTTACCCTGATCCTCTCCTCCTTGCGTCCCCTAGGATGGATAGGAGATGGGCCTGGGTCCTCCTCTGACTGCTCAGCTGGCCTCTGCCCTTCCCCAGCCTCCTCCACCATCTCTGGAGCCACACTTCCACTCCCTGTTGGCTGTTCCTCCTCTTCCTCAGAATCAGTCTCCACCAGGAGCATGACACCTACTCACACAAGAAACTCTATACCATTTTGGACAAATGGCTATTCAATTTCTTCTTGAGTGAGGTTTCCAATGAGGTTTTCACTTAAAGGCCCTGTCCCACTGGCTGACGGATGCAAAATGTATGCATAAAGGACACAGCGGATGAGCAAAATTTCGGGGGTGGCTCCATCCGTTGTCATCTGCTCCAAAAAGTGGTGAAAATTTGCATAAACAGAATGGAAAAGAATGGAAAAGAACGGACGTGGGTAGGATTTAGCAGGGATGTTAAGCGGATGTTCGTAGGAAGTCTAGCGGATGACAGCAGATGGAAGCGGATGACACATCCGCAGGGGTTCCGGGGGAGAATTGCGAAGCGGACGCATAGCGGAAGGGGCGGATGCATAATGGATGACACGGATGCATCACGGACGCCTATAGGAAGCAAAGTGGATGCATAGCGGATGTATATTGGATGCAAAGTGTTCACTGCGCATGCGGGGAATATGAATTGCGTCAGCTCCGCAGATATAAAAGGATGCAGCTCGCACGCAGTCAGCATTCAGAGGAAAGACCTGCTGCCACATACATCTTCAAAGAACACCATGGTTCGTCAGTCAGGGAAGAAGAGAAAGCCGGTGCCTACTCGTGCCAACCCTGGCAAGAAAGACAGAACCACCATCCCACCCCCTGGCACTGACTCTGAAGCTGCTGGTGCTTCTCCTGCTGGTGCTGGTGCTGCTGGTGCTGGTGCTGCTGCTACTGCTACTGCTACTGCTGGTGGTGGTGCTGGTGCTGGTGCTGGTGGTGCTGCTGCTACTGCTACTGCTGCTGCTGTGGTGGACCAGTCCCAAGACCCTCAAAGCCCTGCTGCTGAAGGCCCTGCTGCTCAAGCCCATCAAGGCTGCTCAAGCCCCTGCCAGAGGGAGGAAGAGGCAAGGGAAGGAGAAGGGAGAGAGGAAACAGTACACCATTTCCGAGGAGCATGAGAAGGAGGTGCTGGAATGGCTGAGGGAGAACGAGTACCTCTGGAGAAAGGGCCACAGACTCTATCGCGACACCATGAAGAAACAGGCAGCTTGGAGAGACAAGGCAGAGAGCCTGGGCTACACTGCAGATGTACTCCTGGGATAGTGGAATCACATGCACACCTGGTATGGCAAGGTACACCTGAAGAAATCTGGCCAGGCCACTGTCAAGCTCACTGACTGGGAGATGTACGTCATGGCCAAGTGCAGCTTCCTGGAGGGTGGGGTCTGCCACCGAGGAGCAGCCCCTCTGACACCCTTCTCCCTCAGATAGCCCACAGACAGCCAGTCCTCTTCCAGCCAGGAGCCATCTACACTGTCCAGGCAGGTGTCTTCAGAGGGCCCCACAGCAGAGACCCCCCCCAACAGCTGCACTCCCCATGCCGGAGGACTTGGAAGATGACGCCCTGCTGTCACAAATGGAGGAAGAAGCGGCAGCCACCAGAGACCAACGCACCCCCACCCCCAGCTCCACAGGATGCAGGCAGAGAGGCAGACTGGAGGGCCAGAGTCACACTGTCCTGTTGGAGATCAGGGACACAATGAAGACCAGCACAGAACTGCTCTCTCAGCTGGTCCACTTGGACAGAGGATCCTCCAGCTGCCACACTTTCACCACCTACGTGAGCCACACCTTGAGGGATATGCCCGAGGCCCAGTACCAGGTGATGAAGGAAAAGATCACAGCACTTCTGCACAACTCTCAAGGCCCAGCTGAACCTGCTCTGACCCAGTCCAGATCTGCTCCTCCACCCCAGGTGATGTCACAGCCCTTCCACGGCTTTCAACAGCCCCTCACCTACCAAAGCTACGACTACCAGGACTTCCCACAGCACAAACAGAGTCACCTTCAGTCCAGGGTCCAGGCTGGGATGGAAGTTGGTGCTTGGCTTGGTCAACCTGGGTCTCAGACGCTCTACAATTTTGTCATAAATGGCTGGTGGCATCCTCATGAAGTGATGGAATGCATGAGGATCTTCATTCCTCAGCTCCACCATCAACTGGTCATACAGTCCAAACTCCATTCTTCTCATGATCCATCCTCGGACCCACACAGCTCTTAGACATCTCCTTCTTCTCCTTGTGTATAAAAGATGAAACAGTCTGAACAGGGTTTGGTTCTGGTGATAAATGATCGCAGCTACCATACGGATTGTGTCATGATCCATGGTGGAGAACAACAATGATGTGGAAGAGCAAGACCAAGGGTGAAGAGGTCTGTAAACCACGGCTGCTGGACTCATACTGAGATCCAGGTGATTTTCTCCCTCTTTTTATAGGAAATATCGGTTTTCTGCTAGGTGTCCTACATACTCCAGACATCCTAAATATCCGAGATATATCCCAGATACAAACCTTTTGTCCGTTTTAATCCTTTATATACGAGATGCATCTGCTTACATCCTTTTTATTTCTGTGCTACTAACGCTGTGTGGATGTTCCGTGTACCTTTCATTTCCTCCCTCTTTCCGTTTTCAGCTGCAGCGGATGTGAGTTGTGAGGATGTCCAGAGGATGTCGAGGGTATACAGTGGATGTTTAACGGATAACGGACATAGAACGTTTGTTGCCCGTATATGTCGTGGATGTACATCATATGCGGCAGAAAGTTCATCCGTTCAAAAAGTTTTGTGCAGCTCAAAACTTCTTGGGTGGATGAAATCTCAGTGGACGGATGCTGGAGGGATAGAGCGTATGAAACATATATGTACAGTGAGTACACAACGGATGCATCACATTTTCCAACGGATGGCAAGCTTTTTTTAACGTTTTACATCCTCTTTGCATCTGCTGGTGCAGTGGGACATGGGCTTTAACTTCTGGTGGCAAGCCATTCCACTGGTTAATTGTTCTAATTGTCAGGAAATTTCTCCTTAGTTCTAGGTTGCTTCTCTCCTTGATTAGTTTCCATCCATTGCTTCTTGTTCTGCCTTCAGGTGCTTTAGAGAATAGGTTGATTCCCTCTTCTTTTTGGCAACACCTTAGAAAAACTGTGGTATAGGATTATATCTAATGCTCCCAAAAAGTTGGAGATTCAGATAAAGATTTCTTAGTGTATTATGCAATGGAACACTATCAATTGAGAAGGATCAATGAAAAAAATGTGATTTTTTTAGTAGTACTACAAATTCTTTTGGGATGTAATATTGGCAAAAGTACCATGCATTGCAACAGTTTATCCATAATGCTGACATCATGGGGAAATGTCAAGGCCCGCATGGAAGGAAGGGAGGATAGATATTATTTGGATGATTTGTCTTGGAAATAATGCATATAGTGTGGATTTATATGTTCAAATGGATCTCAAAGACAAGGACTGGATTCAACTGCACAACTTGGAAATTTTGGATCAATCACTACCTCTCAACTCAATCTAACTCAAAAGAGTTGTAAGGAAACAACATAAATTATATGTGTGTGTGTGTGTGTGTTTATATATAATTTTTTTAAAAGTTTTCGCGGTTACTTACATGTGTGCTGTTCAGCTTCCTTCGGGTATTATCCCAGAAGCTGATGATGGCAGATGAGATTCTGCTGAAACATTGCTACAACTTTAAAAGTACCACAATGACGTGGGGTAATACCCGAAGGAAGCTCAACTGCTTTTATATATATACACACACACACATACACACACATACACACACACACACACACACACACATATATATATATATATATATACACATACATATATATACATACACACACACACACACACACACACACACAGAGTGTGTATGTATATATATACACAGACAGTTTTGGGTTTTGAGAGAACGAAAGGCTATACAATCTAATAAATAGGGATTATTTATTCACATTGCAATTCGTCTTTATAGGCCTCCAGTGTGTTGAATGAAGGGAAACTGAAAATTGGGCAGAAACATGGTCAGATAGGAGCTGAAGAAAAGCTAAAGGGCTTGCCGCAGAGATGTAAAACTGGGAGGAAACGTTATTGTTGTATAAACACTGGACATATCTTTTCTCTATATGGAAATAGAGGCTCTGGAGAATTAAAGCTGAGGAAATATAAAGGGATAGATGACAGATATTTGAAATTGCAGTAAAAGCCATGTCACTGTTTCACAAAAAATAATAATTAAAAAAAAAAGAATGTTGTATTAGCAGCAATCTTATCAAACTAAGCAAATACATTTAGCTGAATTATAGTGAGCTTTAGGAAGCTAAAAAACTGGTCCTGCAAAAAGAATGTGTGGACTTCAGCCTGTCTGAATCAATGCCAAGAGTTATTCATTTTCAAACTTAAAACCACTTGAAACTACTTGAAGATTAATATATTGCTAAGTTGTTGGATACCTGACAAACATACTCTCACCTCTGCTCAGGGAAGATTAGGGAAATTTTATTTTTATTTATACATTGCATTGGAATATCATACCCAAGTACACAATCAGATGTCTGATTTTTCTTTTCATTCATATATGTAATTGCCAGGGAAAATCAATTCTTCAAATGTTTCCTATCTACTCCATCCACAGACACTCTGATTCCAAAAGTAAGTTAAAAACTTTCCAATTTTAATTATTTTAGACCTGATATTTTTTTTATATCTATTGGGCTGGAATGGCACTGAATATTTTAATGGAAAGTATTTAAAGGTGTGAAGCTCAACCCTATAATCATTGTTCCCCTTACATTTTCTCAACAAATTCATCCACAGTAACCTCCCTTGGTTGTATAAACTAAATCAGTTCCCAGAGTCCATGGCTAGTATGGAAGAACTCCATTCTGCTTGCTGTGGTATCATATCATTGTTTCCTTGATTTTTCTCTGGTTAGCTTCTCCACTTCTTTCATGAACCGGAGACACAATTCGTCTTGCCACGGCAAAGCCACACACTGGATAGCCACAGGGAGTCCCACAGATTCTTTCACTGCCTACAAAGACAGAATAAAGAAAGCAGCTTTTTATATCAAATGTCAAATACTCACTTAATGACCGTCTAAATTTACAACAGGCCTCCTGAAAGCTACTTACAGCCTGCTTTTGAACTTACTGCTGTTGAAGCACCCCTACAGACCTTAGTAGGGACACTACAGCACTTTTCCATCTCTTTCTCTCCCTCTCCCTCCCTTCTCTGTTGTGGTTAGCCAGCAGCAGGTGTGCAGATGGCTGAGGAGAGCGAGGACTCAAATGAGGGGCCAGGACCACTAGGGAGTGGACTGCTGCCTTCAGAGATTGTAGGGGTTGGCAGCAGTGATGAGGAGGTTCTCGAGGAGCCTGTGCCAAGTGCATGTGCACGCAGGATTGCTGGGAGGAAAGAGCAGCTGCAACAGCACGGGCGACTCGGGAATAAGGCTGCAAGGTAATGGCCCCTCCTTCAAGAAGATAAAAGCCAGCTGTGAAATTAACCTTCTTTGCAGAAGGCAAAGACATTTTGAACTCAGCCTCATGGACATTACAGTTGGTATTTGAAGACTCTTGTAAACTATTTCTTATCTGTTGTTTTTTGTCAGATATGAAAAAACTTGGCAAGGCTCTTTCTGTTCTGACTTAGCCAGGTTCCCAGAGAGTAAACAAAGACAAACTCAGTAACTCAAACTTTCACAGATTTAATCTACAAATAAACTTCTTTGTAGATAAAAGATGGCTTGCAGCCAATTAGTCCAGCCAGAGAAGCCTTGACAGAATTCTTCAGATAAGCCAGTATCTCTACACACAATGCTGGATCCTTAGAGCTTCTTAGAACGTTTTTTGCCTTCTACAGAGCAATAACCCTTTGAAACCAGGCTTATATTCCCTGGAGGGAGGGGCCATTAATTAGTATTCTTACTCCCGAGTCGCCTGTGCTGCTCTTCTATGAATCATCCTGCACTCACTCGCACTTAGCACAGACTCCTCAGGAACTGCGGCTGGCTAACCACAACACTTTCTTGTCGGAGTTAATCAGTTGGAAGCAGCCTTTCATCTGTGAAGAAACAGAATTTTTAGCTGAAACTTAAAACAGATTATACTGCTGCCTTTGTCTTGTGTTTGCTTTCTTGGAATCAGGTTTGGGTCAGGATACTTTCTCATCTTCCCACACACCTTTTAAAGATCTTGGAGCCTCATCTTGGGGAAAGAGGACAAGCCACATAGCTGCCCTTCAGAAGGAAATACCATTTTCAGCTTTCCCACAATTCCTTGCGGTCACACAAAGGTGGTGTCTCAGAGTTGGAGATGGCCAGGGCAAATCTCTAAGGCTCTTCACTATATCTAAAGCTCACCGTGCTCCATTTCATAACTTGCCTTTTTGTTTAACAGCTGCATCAGAGAGATCAGGGTGGGGGTTAAATGAGGCCATTTCGCTTCATGGCCATGATGACATGAGACCATATTGGACAGGCTCCATTATGGTCATATCTCAAGGATTACTTGTAAATGCTGCTGGGCAATGTCATGAGGCAATTCCATACCTTTGCAAAGAGTTTGTCCCCCAAATCATTGAAGTGTCCTTTGAAATTCTTTAGCTCCTCTTCGTCCTCCTTTGTCACTGTTGTAACTGGTACTACTCCAGCAGGGAAGTCCAAGTAGTTATATAATATGGTATTACCAACGACCTCTGTACAGACAAAAAACAGAAGGGAAATCAAAGGGCTACTCAGCTCTCTTGAGCAACTTGCAGTGATTAACTGTAGATTTAACTGTAGATAAAGTTAAGTGATTTAACTTTGGTGTTAAAACTTGTATTAATTTAGAATTTATAAAAAGAATGTGTAATGGAAAGGGAATGACAGACTAAAGAACCAACTATATTAATAAGTTAATATAGACTATTAAAAGCAAGGAGAGCCATTGGCATCCTTTATTATTACCATTATTAATATTATTATTATTAGGCAAACACATATTGTTTATTTTTATTTTTAAAATAAATATTAAAGGATTATATTTGAAATAATTGAAATGAAACAAAAAGATGTTTCGATTGAGATTAATCGAATTAATGTATTTGTTTCACTCCTTACTGAAAATTTGGAATGGAAAAGGTAATAAGAGAATTAAGTATGCATATATGAATGTATAATTGCTGTCATATTTGTATGTAAAGGTGATGATCTGCAAATATGTTGTCCACTAAAAAGAGATTTTTGTTTTTATGTGAAAAGCTGAATAAAATTTGTTTTAAAAAAAGTGCAAGCTCTTTAAAGTAGCCACCCCTTTTCCTAGGGACAGTACAGCCATAGAAAAGGTGCATTTGGTTCAAAGAATTGCAAACAAGTACCATATTCGTTCCCCCCTGCATTATCCGATGAATTTTTTTGCCCAACCTCAAAGCACATCATAGTCCTAGGATTTACTCAAATCTTGTTGAATAGGAGTAGGACGCTCCATGGGGATCTAAACAATACCAACATGCTTTATAAAAATTGGTTTTCCAATTTTTTTTTTTAAATTACCTTTTATTTTTCCAGCAAACCCACTCTTAAAAGCAGGTCCTATAGCAGGACAAAGTAGCACATCCAGTTCCAGTCTTTTCCATTGTTCAGTGAATTCTCTGCAATATTCCTAATAATAAGAGATCAATTTACATATCAGAGCTATCTTTATTTTTCAGTGTATAATCTTGGCATCCAGAAATACAGTGGCATATGGCAGGGGCAAGAAGGCAGATAGCGCAGCAAAGGTAGACTTCTGAGTTGCTATTCTCTTTGAACAACTATTTTATGAATGAACAGCATGAATCCCAGTCTCCTGGGAATGAAGCATTAATATATTTTTCAATACATTTGAAAATACATGAATAATGTATTTCCAGTTCTTGAATCAGACTGTTTTAAAATGTTATCCTTACATCTGAGCTGTTAATTAAGGATCTTAGAAGCAAAAATCCTACCTCACCCCAGGCTTCCCTTCTGAAAATACCCAGTCAAAGGCTGCTCTTTTTTCTTCCCATTCCCAGTGAAAGGATAGTCCCTACACATTGCACTAGGCCACTGGGAAGAGAATCCCTTCTTCTTAAGTATTACCAATAACTCACCAGTGGAGTCCCCTACAAGAAATCCTAAATTTAATAAAGAAGGAAATAACTTTGGTGTGAAAACCCAGAGAGATGAGTTTACTGGATGGCTTGACTTGCAATAAAATAGTATTTTATGTTTTTTTTAAAAAAGCAACAAAAAAGAATATTTTTCCTGATTTAATGTTCAATTAGGAAACATATGTTACCGAATATGTATTTATCCAATACATTCTTGACAATGCTAAACTGTACAAGTAGTGATTGTTTAATGACTGCTCTGTTTAGCAACTATTCAAAATAGCAACACCACTGAAAAAGTAAATTTATGATTGGGTCTGTTGGAAAAAGACAACTGGACTATGATAAAGTCTCAATTTATATCAAAGAAATCTTGAATGATAAAGTCTCAATTTATAGCGTTTCAAACCTTTAATGGCAAACCGTTAGAATGTTGACTAAGTAAGATTCACAAGTTAAGGAAGTATTTAAATCTGTCATTAGCAAAATGTATCTGCAACATAATCACTTTTAAGGCTATTTTGGACAAATGTGTCTGGGACATTAGAAATGGGAAACTGAAAGTAGCAGATGGCAGATTTCATGTCATGACCCTGTCGGAGTCTGAATCCGAGGAAGCCGAACAGCTGACAGGGAGTGGGAGTGTGGCTCCATTGGCTGTGGAGGAAATGGGAAGGGAAAAGTCTGGCTGGGCAGAGCAGGGGAGAGGTAGAACAAGGAAGAATTAGAACTAGGTAGAGGGTTCAGAGGAAGACCCAGGCCCACCTTCTCTTCATCCTAGGGCACGCAGGGAGGAATGGAGAAAAAAGCAATGTGGGCCGCGTGACTTACGGGTGAGGAAAGGGTCCTGATTCACTTCATGAGCCACAGCTGGGAACACAGTTTATAAGAAAGGCAGGCTGCGTGCGACAGGCTGCTGGGAGCAAACATGACTTTATCTTGTGCTATTGTTCCTTATCTGTGTTCCTGGTGTCTTCCCAACTTGTGAGTTTTGTGGTGCCTTCAAGTCTGAAATTCTTGCTCCTGTGGTGTCCTGTGGTCACATGATTCCCATTTGTGCACTTCACAATTCACACAAGCAGAGTCAATGGGGCAGCCAGCAGTGAAATTGCAAGTCACAGCCATGTGATGTCTCATGTTAACCACCTGTGGTGATTCACTTATCAACCATAATAGGGATGATGTAAGTTCAGCACAGCTATATGAAGTTTTGCTTGACTACTATGCCATTTAACAATAGAGTTTCTGGTCCCAGTAGTAAAGTGAAGACTATCTGTATTTCTGTCACAGAAAATTTCATTGAGCAACAGTGTAACTACAGGTAAAATAGACACGTCTGTGTAGCTGTAAGCAGGACATGAGAAATGGACAAGTTATAATCCCATCTTATATTTCAGCTTCTGCTCTTGCCCTGCAAAAAATATTCTGCAAGCATCACAAACCGTTGTACTCAAGCATCTGATATTCAACTTAAAACAATTATTTAAAGGACTCAAAACAATTATTTAAAGGACAGAATTGTTTCCCACATAGGAACTGTCAGAGCTGTTCTTCATTTTGAAATATCCACAAAGGCAGCATTCGTAATGAGGCCATCTTTTACTGATTTGGCATCCTCCGAATATGTTGGATTTTAGTTTCCAACACCCCTATTCAAAAATGGCCAATGGCTAGAGATAAAGGGGGTGGTATAGAAGTCTAACACAACTATCAGACTATAGAAGAATGACCCCAAGACTTACTGGGTTTTGCTACTATGCAGTAGTATTTAGTGAATGTTTTAAATCCATGGTCTGAAGCTGAAAAAGACCATGCTATTTTCTCAAATGCCTCAGAAAATATTCACACGTACAAGATTTTTATGCCATTTGAAAAGATTCCAAAAGAAAATTTACCTCAATTTCTGAATGACATTTCCAGAGTTCTTTTATAGACCTAAAAAGTCAAAGAAAATAAATGAACTGCAGATGAATGGAATTGGCTGCCCATGTTCATGACCTGTAATAACTTTCCCCAACCTGGTACTATACAGCTATGCTGACTTAATTCCTCTGGGCAGAATGGAATTGAAAGTCTTACTGGGCACAAGACTAGACAAACATTTTGTGTATTAATGGCATTAAAGTTATCACATTAATTTGGCAAAATAAACCACTGGTTGCTGAGATCATTAATGAGGAGATCAAGAAATATTTGTAAAAAGCATCATTAGAAAGAAAATGTAATTTTAAAAAAATCTATTCTGGTACACATAAATCTTCCGTGTGTGTGTGTAATTTTTTTTATTATTATTAGCCAAAATCAGTTCCTCCTGTAATTTGAAACTAGAAGGGGAATGATTGGAAAAAGTCATACTAAGAATGAATGAAGCAATATTCCCAACCCACAATGCTCTCCTTCAGCCCATATTTAGCCTATAAAGTCAAAAGGATGGTATTTGAAAGAGACAATATACCGAAAAATATATGAAAGTAAAAAAAAAAAACATTTTAGTAAACGTCAAAGGAACCATGCATTTGATCCAAAACAGGTGCTGATTAGAATTGTTGGCTTCAACAGTATATTATGGGTGGTAAAATTAATGGAATTGGATGATGGCAAAACTAACTGGTTTGAGTAAAGAAAAGACTTTGTCTAGCTTTGTTTCCACATGGAAACAACATTTGGACTTTTTGCTTGAGAGTGAAAGAAATGCTATATTTTGGGATTTGATAATTAGAATTGTTTATGGAAATTATATAGTGCTTTACTGAATTTAAAATCAAAAGATTAATTTTATATTTGTAACTGTATTGAAGAAAGTTATTCTATTTTTATTTTCTTTCTCTTCCTTTTTCCTTTATCCCTTGTACTTTGCCCCTCCCTATTTTATTTCTAAGTGTGTGTGTGTGTGTGTGTGTGTGTGTGTGTGTAATTCTTTGTAGAAATGTAATAAAGTACAATTAAAACAGTATATTATGGAGTCTTTATAATTTTAAGAACATGTTACTGGTATTAACTATAGCAGAGCATAATTAAAATGAATACACAGAAAACTACTGAAAAAGCAGGGTTAGCAAAATGAGCTGCAAGATTTTTCATGTTCCAAGTGCTAAACAATAGATTCAAAATAATTTTATTCTGTGACACCCCCTTTACAAGATTTAAGAAATGAAATGTAGTTTTAATTTTGGGATAGATGGAAGCAATCCATTCTAACTAGTTCTGCACATACATAGTCTCTAACACTGGTACTCTACCGTTATTACTGTAGTTCTTTGGGATCATGTGCAAAATTCAACTCATAGATCCTTGTTTCATACTGAACTATTGCTGGAAAACCTTACTTCAGATGCAATCATTTCTGCTTGGTTAAAAGCATATTGATCACTAATTTCATCCAAACAGGTACTATAAAATCAGGTAGCAAAAAATCAACCTGCTTATTACAAAGGCAATATTAAGAGATGAAGGCCTTAATCTCCCACCAAAAATATTTACCTTTCTTTCAAGTTGCTCAAAGCTCTTGACTGACGAATACTCTAAGGAAAAATAAATGGAAAATGCCATTTTTGGGGTTGATGTAAAAATAAGTGGTACAGACTTTTCAATATTATACTTCACCAAAAATTTAGAATGAAACACAACTAGCAAAATCTACTTCTTCAGCCTTCCCTGGTTGGAGAACAACAGTCCCAACCCATTTGGAAGATATGGGCTCAGTTGTTTCAGCGCAGCCTGATATATCCTACATCATTTTAATATTATATTAAAATTATATAATAAGTTATTATATTAATTATGAGAATGCCAAAGCTGGAATATTCACAGTTGGTTTAGAGCAGGGGTCAGCAACCTGTGGCTCTGGAGCCGCATGTGGCTTTTTCACCCCTCTGCTGTGGCTCCCTGTTGCTGATCGGCTCCACAATTGATAGGGCTTTTGGTTAAGGCAGGTAGAGGAAGAAGGACGCTGCATTAGAAGAGACTCTATGGTGGGCAAACTGCCATAGAGTCTGGTCAGTTCCAGAACTGAACAAGGAGCTTCCAGTTAAGACCTTTGTGGCTCCTTGAGTGTTTAAGGTTGCCAACCCCTGATATGACTAGTTGACAACTCTGTCATACAAAATGTGGAGCAGGGAACTAGTGGATCAGCTATACCGAACTTAATTCTTACTAATAGGGATGAAATGTTTGAGGGAGTGAAAGTTATAGGAATTTTGTGCAAGAGTGCCATGTTACATTAGGACACACCAATAACACAGGCATAGATAACTGAACATAGGTTGAGAAACCCTGTTCCAGATAAAAAAAAGATAATAAGAAATATTACTTACTTTTGGTCTTATAATCCAGGATAGGATTCTTCGCATCCAATAAGGAAACTTTAGCAACAGCATGGGAATCCTTAGATATGGATCTACAGGTTCGTCTTCACTGAAAGGCAACCCAGACAATCAAAGCACATACATAAAATGCTACGATAATTTTCAAAATGGAAGTTATATTCAAACTTTAGGCATCAGCTATCACTACTGGCGTGTTTGTTTGCCATGTTCTGATTAACAATTCTGATTAATCTGTAAAAACCAAGAGAAAAATCCTAATAAATCAGACATATAGGTAGTCCTTGAGTCAAAACTGTTTGTTTAACAACAGTCTGGAATTACAAATGGTTTTGAAAAGGGTGCTTTATTGTCAGTAAAGCTCTTTCAGCAATCACAAAATGTTGCACTATCACCCTGCAATCTCATGATCATAACCTGTGTGCTTGGTAGAAGTGGAGTTTTATGTTGAATCTTACTTCTCTCTATTGTGAAAGCTATCCATTTATTCTAACCTTCATCCTAAACTATTTTTAACCAATTACTCATTTATAGAAGGACCTCTTATTTCATTACCCCTAAATTTCCTAAACATTTTTCAACGAAGCACTTTTATCAATCATAATATCCTAGTGTTCTGTCAGATCCTAGGATAAATATAAGTTATAGCAACTCAGTTCATCAATCTCACACTAACCCAAAATCAAACAAACTACTATATATTCTAGGTTAAAATGATGTGTAAATCCATCCAATCTCTATTAAATACCCAATCAACATGTTTGGTGATGCTCTCCAAATCATTTTAGAGAGATAACAAGAGCAAGCCTTTTCTACAGAAAGAAACCCCTATCCAATCATTCTTCAACAATGTTTTCACTTCTGCACATTAATCATAATGACTATATTTCCATTTTTCTATGCGAGATAGACATTTAAATTAGCTCACTGTTAATTTTGGCAGCTCCCAGGATCCATTTCCCCCCAAAAAAGGTTATTGCAATTATCTTCCAACCCCAGCTAAAAAATTGACTTCAATTACAAACCATATAAAGCTGTCACACACTGAAATTAATTAAAGACTCATACTTCTTACTGGTTCCATGTCATTCTACTTTTAAAAGGCACATTCTAACAACTGATGTAATAGTTGGCCTGGGAAAAGATCCAGATTCTGGATGGATTCACTTTGAGCCACAGAAGCTCACTGGCTCAAATAGGGACCAATCACTCTTGCTCAGCCCAACTTATCTCACAGGACTGTTGTTGGGCAGCAGAATGTGGGAGGAACACTGTATATGTCACCTTGGAAACTTGGAAGAGAAGTGATATTCAGGTAGTCCTTGACTAACGACCATAATTGAGCCCAAAATTTACATTGCTAAGCAAGATAGTTACGTGAATTTTGTGTTATTTTACTACCTTTCTTGCTGCAGTGGTTAAATTGGTAATATAATTGTTCAGTGAATCTGGCTTTTCTATTGACTTGGTTTGTCAGAAGGCTGCAAAAGGTGATCAGATGGCCACAGGACACTGCAATTGTGATAAACGCATGCCAGTTGCCAAGCATTCAAATTTTGATCACATGACTACAGGGACACTGCAAAGGTTGCATACTTTCCTTGTATGATTGATGCTTATTGTATCCTATGATTATCATTAAGTGTCGTACCTTATGTTTCTCGACACCTGACAAATGTATCTTTTCTTTTATGTATACTGAGAGTATTTACACCAAGACAAATTCCTTGTGTGTCTAACCACACTTGGCCAAAAAAGAATTCAATTCAATTTAATTCAGTTCAGTTCAATTCTATTCTAAGTGTGAAAAATGGTCATTAGTCATTTATTTTCAATGCCACTGTAACTTCAAACAGCCACTAAATGAGAGGTTGTAAGTTGAGGACCACTTGTATGTATCTAATAAATAAATAAAATGTTGCCAAAGACTTCCACCTACTGCATTCCTCTCTCTAGGCATCCATATTCTGGCATTCATTCAGATTTGTGTATACTTTTCTCATATACTGGCAGCAATATTCCATTTCAGATTTCATTGCCCAATTTAAGTCTCTCGCCTATATTGATGTGTTGCCCTGATATATTACTTTGAATTCTTGTATGACATTTATGTATCTTATGCCCAGATCTTAATTTTAACCTGACAACAATCCTGGAATATTGGGACTAGAGGCACTAAATATTGAAATTTAAGTTTAAATGGAGATTTGAAGCTGAATTTTCTCCATATAAACATTGTAGAATGCTATTCTATCTGTATTACTGCAGAAAGCTGTATATTTATATATTTCAATCCTTTCACCAAAATACATACTTACATACAGGCAGGCAGGCATCATTTACCAATTGCCTGGTATAGCAATTGTTTGAAGTTACAAGAGTGAACCCCCCCCCCTTTTTTTTTTTTGAACACTCTTCGCAGTTACTATCATTGCAGGGACAGATGGTCTTGTGATCATCATTCACTGTTACACAACTGGCTTCCAACAAGCAGAATTAATAGATAAAGCAGGAGTAAAATTGCAAGTCAACATCACATGATGTCTTCCTCAATGATTGCCATGTAACAAACGCAAAGAGACATCATACGCTCAACACGGTAATGTGATTTTTCCATTTAGCAATGGTGGCACTTAGTGATGGAATTGCCAGTTATAACTGTGGTCACCAAGTGATGACTACCTGTAGTATCTTAAATCTATAATAAAAATAAAGCTTCCAGCAGAGTTAGGGATGTTGTTGTGTTCAAAACAAGGGGGGGGGGGTGAGCGAGAAGGTTCAAACAGCTGAAATTCACTACTCCCAAATGTTTCATTCATAGCAGCTTTCAGCGTTACAGAAATTAAAGCCCTGTTTCTCCACCTATCAAAAATAATTGGAAACAGAAGAGAAAAAAGGAGAGGGGGATCACATCCACAAAATAAGCCTTCTACTCCTCTTATTTCCTCACATAAACACTTCAGACTATAGAAAATGTAATACTTACAAAGACTGCAGTACAGTGGCACCTGCATCACCAAAAAGTGATGCAGTAACTAAGTAGTTCATAAAATGGGCCATGTGATGCGGCTCAAAGGGGACCAACTAAAAAGAAATGAAAGAACATTTCCAATAAAAATAATGGGGGAAATACTGTATTTTTCAGAGTATAAAATGCTCTGGAGTATAAGATGCACCTTAGTTTTGGGGGAGGAGAATAAAGGGGAAAAAATTCTGCCTCTGCCTACGAGCATCCATTGGTATTCATCTGACCAGCGTCCTGTCAGTGTGAGAGAATTGAGGGCTGTTTGGAAAATGAAACAGTATTTTCTGTGTGAGCAAGGAGACAGCAAGGAGCCTGAGTGTGGCTTAGCTTAACTGTTCTGTATTAAAGCTGCATGCTGCTCTGAAACTAAAACTGAAACTTCTCTCCTCTGTTTGTGTTTTGCTTGTATTTAACCATGTTGGAAAACCTGCTTTTGGTATTGTATATTTACTTCATGTGTTATATGTAAAGAGAAGTTATAGAATCCTGCTGAATCAGTTACTTGTGTGTGCTTTCTGGATGTGATTGCTATTGCAAACTCTGACATGTCCTTGCAGCAAATAGCGAACAGCCAGGTCAGCTTCAGCCTATTATTGCAGCCTGATTTACAGAAGCAGCTGATTGGCGGGTGGATCGGCCTCCAGGGATTGCCATAGACCATTGCCGCCTCCATGCCTCATGTTTTTGGCCTCTCTGCCTTGCGTTTTGGGCCTAGTGGGTGGGACTATATTTGGTATATAAGATGCACCCCCGTCTTTTAGGGGGGAAAAGTGCATCTTATATTCCAAAAAATAAGGTATCTATAGCCAGAAACATGACTGAGAAAAAAAATCCAATTCTCTAAATCAATGTTTTTTTCAAACCTGGCTATTTTAAGATGTTTAAAATTCCCCAGCATTCTAACAATGTGAGTTGTTCTATGCATCTTAAAGTTGCCAAGTTCAAAAACATTGCTTTAAATTAACAAAATGATAAAAATGCATTCATTTGCATGTGATTCAATCTTACACTTGGGAAAAGGCTCACACAACTCTACTAAAAGTCAATACAAATGGCAGTCTTGTTGAACTAACTACCAATCTGAGGGCCATCCCTTATATAAGGGCTCTCCTGCATTAAGCAAATCCAATCAATTTTTTAAAACTCTGTATGGTGGACACCAAAACTAGCATAATAATTAATTAATAAGCAAATTACAGGGATGAAGGCAAAGTGATCCAGAATACAATTAAATAGAATTAAAATTCTAAAAAGCAAAATCAGCCCAGCTGCTTTTGGCATGAAACTCCAGTGTTTATTGGCAACAGGTAGTGCAGCGGAATTAGTAGGGAGGGAGGGAAAGCCCAGATTTACACTTAGGTGAAGTTTTGTTCTCTCTTTCTCTACTGTTGCACCCTCCACATAAATCTTTTATGCCTACTGATGTTGCCTTCTGAAATAGACAACCCCTGCCTCTCCCCTAATAAGTATACATACCACATGGCCATTTATTTCCAGAAGCTCCTTGGTTTCCAGCACAGCCCGTGTCATGGAAGGGCTTGGCATACTATAGGAATTAGTCACGTGATACCCTATTCTGAGGGGACCAGAGCTGGTATAAACCTAGAGCAACAGAAGAACAAGAGAATTTTTCAAAATAATTAATCATACAATAGTAGATGCCTTAAAAGCAGGACACCACACTGGATAAATAAATGAGCACTAGATTAACTACAGAAACATCCATTTCTCAATCACTCAAGTTCTTTATCTGCTGGTAAAAATATAGTCCACTGGCTTAAGTCCAGAGATTAGCAGCCAAGGGTGCTTAAGCCAATAAATTTCTTTAGCCAACAGTTCTGAAGCTCAGGACCAAATCATGAAATGTTTTCCCAAGACATTAATGCCTGAGCACACTAACACAGGTTCAAAGGGTAAAAAAATTTTTTTAAAAAATAGTCCTTTAAATATCCTTTTTCCCTGTGGGCAAACATACAGCGTGTTTTCGCAGCTGAGAGATGATGCAGTTCACTATTATTTTCCTGAAGCTGAGAGACAAAAGGGACAGGCTGGATTGACTTTTGAGAGATAATCCTCAACATAGGATGATAATTGAACTTGGAATTATGGTCTTAATCATATGCTAGTTGTTAAGCGAGTCATCATGTGACCGCACTCAATTTTTACAATTTTTCTTTTGCAGTTGTTGGTGAAGAGAATCCAATTTGCTGGAAGTAATGTCGAGTTCCAGCAAAAAAAAATAATTGTAAACTGTAATCATGTGACTGCAGGACACTCAAAATGACCATACAGTAAATATGGGCCAAGCAAACAAAATAAAAATATGTGAGCATGGGAGGGGGAGGAAGGCTGCCACTCAGTCACAAGTGCTATTTGGGGGTCCATTGTAACTTTGAATGGTTTTGAAGCAACAGATTGTAAGTCAGGGACAAGCTGTACACTTAGCCTGTGTATAGCCTACTTGATGTCTCTTTCTACCTGGTTTCTTTCCCAAGTGTTACTAATGCTTTTTTATTTTAAAATAATCACTTCTCTCAATGAAATGCAAAAAGGAGAGCGGTCTTTATTCCTCAGTGTTTATATATAATTTCTACTATCAATCACAGGTAAAATGGCATGATGTTCATTTTCTGGAGATCTGCTTATACCAGGAGTCCCCAAACTTGGCAACTTTAAGACTTGTGGACTTCAATTCCAGCTGGCTGGAGAATTCTGGAAGTTTAAGCCCACAAGTCTTAAAGTTGCCAAGTTTGGAGACCTCTGGCTTATACGCAGAAACAGCCCATGTTGTTAATAGATTCCGAAAGGCAAAATTGAGGCCTTTTCTTGATGATACCTTTTTCTCATAATGTTGTTCAGGGAACTGTCTGGTCAGCCCTTGAATTCATATGTGGGATTATTTTTCTGAGGTAATGTCATTACCACAAGAGCCCAGGCAAAGCCACAGCTTCTTTAAGGGAGTGGCAATGGTTGTGGCAAGGACACCCATGTTTTCTTCACAAAACCTATTCTTCTTGGTTTGAAATTCTGTGCATGATCTTACTTGCTCGTTGAAAGGAAGAGGTGGCACCGTGGGATCCAGGTGGAACATTTTCTTGCACAAGACAGCTTTCAGGCAAAGGGCAAGGCTGTCAACATCCCGTGCCATTGGTCCCAAGCCAACAAAAGCTGAAAGAAATAAACAAATAAACAGAAGGCATCTAAAGAGTAGCCTGTTAGGAATCGGGAAATTCTGAGAGGAAGGTTTCAACCACTGAAGCTCACCAAAAAGTGATTAAGTCCTCAAGAGCCAACTAATTCCCTATTTTTCAGAATGGATGACCTCTCTTCTCCATTTGAACTCTTCATAACACCATAAGAGCAACTTTTCAATACAATAGTATCAGAAAACCGCTGCCTAGCATATGGCTCTTTCTCCTGTCTCCCAAGGTCAATTCCACATACAGAAGAATAATCCAATCTCACATATGCTGTGGTACATTTCATATCTCTCAACAGTTATGAAAGAAGATCTCAGGCTGGCGAGGGAAAATGTTGTCGACGTGGCCCAATACTGGATAAATGTCATTCAGTTTTAATTCTATTTATTCTACATACTTTTTACATGTGCGTCATTCCTATGACCTTTTGTATACCTATTTTATTTGCAGAGCATTGAATGTTACATGTCTCAAATTTGCAGGTTCTTCTGACATGAATAAATAACCATTAAAATAGCATCATTGATCACACTTCTATATTATCTCTGGAGCAGACCGGGAGACCTTGATCTCTCGATGGCTTTGATCATGGTATCCTTTTAGAACAACTTTGAGGGCTGGGAGTGGAGGATACCCAGTGTTGTAGTGGTTCCCCTCCTTTCTCCAGATCCAATTACAGTTGTCGTCAGGATGGGACAGATCTAGCCACAAATCTTGACTTCATGAAGCTTTCTGGATGAGGTCATCTCCCGGCAGGGAATTAAGTGTCATCTAGTGTCATCAATACACTGATGATACAAGTAGTTCTCAACTGAGCCCCAAATTTCCATTGCTAAGCAAGGCAATTGTTAAGAGAGTTTTGCCCCATTTTACGACCTTTTTGCCACAGTTGTTAAGTATATCATTGCAATTGTTAAGTGAATGGTCCACCACAACAACCAGTGACTCTGGTTGACTTATTGACTGTCATAAAATCAAATCTTGTCATGGAGTGGGTTTAACCTGTGACTGGAACAACTTATGAACAAAATTCAGGTCTCAATTATGATCACCAGTTAAGGACTTCCCTGTAATCCTTTGTTAGTCATCCAGAAGTCACAATTTGCAAGTTGGGAAGCCATATAAATCAATTAAATAAATAAAAAAATCCCCTGGACCAGTGATGGGTAACCTTTTCCATGTCGCATGCCAAAAGTGCGCTCGTGTGCCTGCATCCATGATGCAATGTACGTGCACAAGGCTGGGATTATACCAGTTCGCACCTATTCGCTAGAACCGATTAACATTCTAAGCAGTTCGGAGAACCGGTTGTTAGAAGAAATTACTGGCCTAATCCTGTAAGGAAGGCAGAAAGGAAACATTCTGGTGTTGCTTACAGAAACTGCCTCTCTGTTAACCCTTATTACATTCTTGGCAGGACTAGACATCCTGTCTCAGGAACCTCTCTGGAGTTTTCTTTCCCTCCTTTGCTGGTACTTTGCTTGTGTGGAGCGACCATTCAGTTACAATGGCATTGAAAAAAGTGACTTATGACCGTTTTTCACACTGTTGCAGCATCCCCACAGTCACGAGAGGCCAGGCCAGAAGATGCGTGCCTCGATATGATTATTGAATTGGCCATACCCAGCCAATAACATGACCACCAGGCCATGTCCACCCAGTCACATGACCACCAAGCCACGCCCACCATCTAAGCCACACCCACAGAACCAGTTAAAATTTGAATCCCACCTCTGTGTGCCCATCCCACCACAACCCCCTACGCATGCGTACGCATCCCCACACCGCACACCTCTGCACATGCATGTGCATCTTTCCCACGCACGCATGGCAGATATCCGATAATCACCTGGCTGGCAGTGGGAGGGTCCAAGCGCATGCCCAGTGGGGCTCTTCAGGGCGACCTCTTGCACGGTGGCAGAAATGGCTGTACTTGCCATTTCCAGCACATGTGCCATAGGTTCGCCATCATGGCCCTAGACTAGGAAATAACTACTGTAGCTACATTCTCAAACCCTTTTCCGGTAAGTTCTTATTACAATACCCCATTGCTAGTCTCAAAACCTTTTTCTTTTAAAATAAATGACAATAAAACATTCAGGTTATAGAGCATGGCTGTTACTGGCATTAAGTCATTAAGCTGAGTTCATACTTTTTGAAAAACTGCCAGCTGTACTGTAATTTACTTTGTAAATTGATGAAACTGTTTTTTGAAGAGAACAAGAATGTCAAGGAATAACTTTTCCACTTGAAACAAACTGCCCATTTATCTGATCAAATAATGGTATCTTACCTCCTTTCTGACCAGCCATGGATGAAACAATTCCTTTTTTGCTAGAGAAACATCAAAAGAGTAGTTTTAGCAAAGCTGTCAAGATTCCCAATTTTCAATATCAATTCCTCTTTCTTTACATTCTAAAGGGGAACTCATTTCAGCACTTAACACAGATGACATGTTGAGAACGTTTCTGGTTTACCCAGTTGAACAGGGTTAGTTCATACGAACTGAAATAGCCAAGTTTCCAGCCAAGCCTATTAGATTAGCAATAGCACTTAGACTTAGATACTGCCTCACTAATTAAAACATAACCGATAAACATTTCAAGTTCACAACATTTTGCTTAGGATACAGCAGGGTAAAACAGATGTTAAACAGAATTCAGTTGAAGTGGACATAAGATTGCAGATGTAAAAAGCAATTCAACAAAGGTTGAATGAACAAGATTTTACCTAGTCTATGATCTGATTGATTTATGTTTGCTATTTGAATTAATTATTAGTTCTCCCATTCTTGGCAACTCTGATATACAGGTATAATAGATCAGGAATCTGAGAGAAATAACCCAAATACACAGTTTAACTCTGTATTTTCAGGATTAGGGTTTGTATACAACCTAATTCTGTTGCTTGTGGTTTTTAAACCACAAATTCCGCAAAAGGCACTTGGGATACGAATGCTGCCTCCTATATCTGTCCCAATGCCCAGAATGGATCCTCCACTTTTAATAAGAGCTCCTTCCCCTCCTGACGATCCACCAGGGCTTTTAGTGGGATTCAAAGGATTCACTGTTGATCCAAAAATTGGATTACTGCAGTCATAACTGAAAAGACAAAGAATATTGTTAGCAAATGGTTTTGGAATAGTTCCAAATATTTTCCTAATAGTTCTTCCAGGTAGTGATTTAAGTATATGATTCAATTAGTCTTTTTACAAAAATATACTGTATCCCTTGCTTAATCTTAATCTGAAACAATGGTATTTACATTTTGTCTCTTAATAAGGATATTTTTCCCATTTTTTTCTCACAATCATTTAAAAAAAACCACATTTCTTGAATTATGAAGAGGAAATGGTCACTATCATGAGCAACTATTAAGTCCTAAGCAGCATTGTAAAGACTTGGTCAAGTTCAACTCTTCTACTTCTACTGTTAAAAAAAAAATGCTTCCTTAAGCTTTAACAATGATCACTTACACAGTGCTGCCCAAAGGTATGATGGTAGAGATAAGGGGTACTATTATCTGGGTGAAAATAACAGTCCTTTGGTCAATTTGAATCACCCACTTCAGTATCATACAGTACAGTCTAGTCAGTTGATGACAAACAAATTTATGCATAGCCAGTCATACCTATTTGCTTTGTCCTTGTGTTATCACTACCAACGGCCTCCATTTGCAAGAAGTGCAAACATGCAATCAATCTTGAAAATGTGTGCTAGGTGGACTGCAGTGCCTTGAACAATTGTAGTTTTCCCATTAGCCACAGCCTCTTTGGAAACAGATTTGTGAGAAGCAAGGAAAGCTGTTGAGAGTGTTGAGGATAAAAATAAAGAATGCAGGGCAGGAAGGAGTATAAAAAACAGGTGGGAAAGAAGACGGGTAGACCGCAGAAATGGGAATTTTTGAAGCAACCAGAGCAAAAATTTGAGAACAGAGATGGTGTGTGTGCAAATATGATAAAAGCCAAGAGATTAAGGAGAAAATATGGAGACATGGGATGGGGATCCTACTAGGAATTTGAAGAAGCAAGTGAAGGCATTAAAAAGACATCAATAAGGAAGGCATGGATCAGAAGAGGAAAATGACAAGAAAGTTAAGGAGAACAAGCAGCTTTTTTCATTGGTCCACATGAACGGAAACAATTAACAGAACCTTTAAAGAAAGTGAGTCCCCGCAGTAAAGGGCAAAAAAAGAAAATGTAAGCTCAGACACACACCCTTTTCATCAATTTCTAGAGATGTCCCTCTGCTTTGGTAAATGCATGGGTCTTGACTGACAATATTGGGGGGGGGGGGGGGCAGGAATATTGAAATTCTCCCATTTTGTTTTAACCCACAATGATGCTAAGCAAACTTGGATACCGGAGCTGCAATTTCTCTTATTAAATGTTTTTCTTTAGGTAAGCAAATCTCCATTGCAGATCTGTCTGACTCACAGATCTCTGACTGGCAGGATTCAAGCCCATCACAACCAATGTGGAACCCAGAAACAAGCCCCCTGGAAGCTCCCAGAAACAATAACCATTTCCAAAGGCTACTGAAACAGGGATCACAAAGATTACTAGCAACTTAAGCTGTTTTAATAGCCCCCTCTGGCCAATTTTAAAAAGAGATGGGAGAATTTACAGGTTAGAGATGTATTCATCCCAACCTCATTTTGTGGCATCTGCTGTCTAGGGGATGCCTATGGGAGGAATATGTAAGATGAGGCTGAAGCTGTCTTATCTAAAGGTGAAGCAGGGTGGACAAAAAGCCAGGAATCTTGTCCAAAAGATCTCTTTGGGAGATGGACAAGAAAGAATGAAATTGTTATAAAGTAATAAAAGTATATCACCTGAACCAGGCAAAACAAGTTGAGCCTCACAACATGGAAATGCTCCTCTCCCCTGAGCCCAAGTGCCATCAACAGGCACCAGGCTTGTAAATCAACAAGGCAAAAATAGCTGCCAATTTGTAAATCAACAAAGCAAGGACTTATGGGGACAATGGTGGCCCTGAAGCCCACCCACTGTTTGCCTTTGGATCCAAGATTTGGTGGCTTTCAACCCTCCAGCTAGTGCCTAGCAGCCTAGTTGAGAAGGACATGGGTAGGTATCGGTGTAGCTGTGTAGGACTGCATGAGACAGAAAGGGCAAACATATTGCTACTAAGAAAGTTTTACTCTTATTTTAAATTCACTGGGTCTACTGTATTCCAAATAACCTGTTGTGCTTCAATGCTCATGTATGAACGTGTTTTGAATATAGCTGTTGATCTGGACTGTGTGAGTGAGTGACCATAAGCCAAACCCAGGAGCGCATGTGGCAGCTTACTTGGTTAGCAGCAGAGGAAGAAGATGGCAAAGGTCAGCCAGGGGGTCAGGAGCCCAAAAGGGAGGGGGAAGACAGGGAAGGTGAGAAAGAGTTGAAACTCCTGGAACTGCAAATGCAGGTGAGCTGCCAAACGCCTGAACTTTGATTACAAGACCACAAGAGCACAGCAACAGCTGTAACTTCAAATGATTTTCTTAGTGGGAAACCCCTTCCTTCAGTGCCACTGTAAATTCAAATGATTGCTTGAATCAATAGTCTTAAGTCAAGGATTAACTGTATATAAAAATCAAAACATAAAATAATGGCAATAATAATAATAATAATAATAATAATAATAATAATAATAATAATAAATGATTTACTTCAACAATGATTGGGGAATATTTGTTTTTACAAATGGAATTGCTCCTTGATGTTTCAACACCTGCACTATAACAGCATCTTCTGCTGCTGGCTGGAAGAGACGCTTTGCAAAGCCCAAAGTACTGTCATAGCCCTGTGGTGAGGAAAAACGATAGAAAGATGAAAAGGAAATTTGAGTTCCCCATAGAAACATCAGATATCATTCAGTGATGCTGGGTTTAAGATGTTAAAAAAACAGCAACAAATTGGTAATATATTAATTAGTCCCCCTGTGGAACATTTAAGATTATTATTATACAGAAGGTCTAAGGATAAATTCTTGATAGAAAATTCCTCCCTGAAAACCTGAACAGCAAAAGAACTGCCCAGAGAAAACTAGATCAATTAACAGTATACCATAACTGAATTTACAACATCACGCTGAGCCAGTTTGGTTTTGATGTGATAGGGTTATATGATGCAAGACACTGTGGTTTTTAAACCATGGCTTCCAATTTAAATTATATGTCTCTACCCATTTCATGAAACCACAAGCTTTTAGGGATGGCAGATAAACAGCATGGTGGGGGGAGGGAAGAAAACATGGGGCTTTGTTCTAACATATGACATTGGCTGCAAGGCCGCTATACAAAAATGGAAAGAGAAACACATACTCACAATTGAAGATTAGTCTTTGAAATTAATGGAACAAGCTAGATTGAGAACTTAACTTCTTTAATTAGGAAAAATAACTTGACTAACTTTCTTGCAACTTGGAGGCCACTGTTAGATTTCTTACAAGACAAGGAGAAAAATCAGATTTTGACCTTGGGTTTTGAGAACGAGATTTCATTTGACTAGAAAAATATTGAGCATTCTTAATTTTATTCATATTTGTCAGTTTATTATAAGTTAGAAAAAAATTAAGTGAAGAATATATTATGACTATTGTATTTTTTGTATGTTGAATATTAATTTTATAAGCCATTTTAAGTATTGGTATTATTCATTAGAGAGGGGCTATTGTATTATTATTTCTTTACTGGAAAAAGTCAAGAGGTCACTTATGTTATATATTTGTTTTATGGATTTTTGTTATTTTTAACTTGTTCTATTATCCCCCCTTTTATATTAGTTGGTATTCTAATGTTTTTTTTTTAAATAAATCTAATTTAAAAAAAAAATCACAATTAAGCAAAACATTATGGAACACAATATGGTAACACAGTTGGCATCAGATAACTTTGTTTTAGCAGACAACAATCAATGTTAAGATTGTTGTGAAATATGCTTTAGCATAAGATAAATTTTATTTTGGTTATCAGAGATCTAAACACATTTTCCTGCACATTTTTAAGATACAGCTGGTTTCCCATACAACATGGATTTTTGCTTATTTATTTGACTTAAAAGCTTGCCTAAACCTTCAAGGTAACACTCACAAATGTAAACCCGCCCCTCCAAAGCCATACAAGAAACCAACAATTGGAATTAAAGAAAACAACTTTGCATTACAGTGTGCAGGCTCACATATCACCCTGCTCCAGGCCTTGTTACAAAGGGCTTAAACTGGACAAAGTCACCTTAGAGGAAAAATGGGCAACATAAAATGTAACGAATAAATAAATAAAATAAAGATTTGTAAAAGAGAGAAGGGTTCAGTATTAAGTGACTTGAGCTATTAGATACCGGCAGATGAAAAAATGATCTCATATTAACTAACATGTATACCAGGGGTGTCAAACTAGCAGCCCGATGGGCCAGATGCATCACATGTGGGCCACGCACACCCCAGCTCTGCGAAGAGAAAAAACATCGTGATATGTCACTTGACGACAACATGAGGCAGCATGTTTGACATCTGTAATGTGTAGGCACCTGCTAGAAGCAATTCAAACCCAAAGCCAAGATGCTCTTTATTATATAATGTAATACAAGTTGCACATCCACCTGTTTTTTAGCCACACAAGAGCTCTGCATACCCACCCAAGGCCCACCCCAGCTATACCTTGCAGTTAATGGAATCCTTTATGCTGATGGGAACTCCATAGAGCAAGCCCTTTTTTCCTTCGCTGTTCATATGCCGAAGCTGGGATTCATTCTCTATGTAATCAATTATGCAATTGACATCTGCAGTCACTTTCAGGGCCTAGAAAAAGCAGGGAAAGACAGTCTCTTTATTTCTCCTGTAAAGCCTACCTTTGAAAAGAGGAGGAAAAAAAAAGGAAACTTGAAGGCAAGTCTATTTGGTTTACTAAACTACCTCATGTCTAAAAATAATTGCTTCCCCTACCTATTTTCTCCTACGAGTGGTATTACCCTTTTTTCTCAAAAAGATAACTAAATCTCTTCTAGATGGGAATTATTGTTCAATGTCAACAATTCTCATATCTAAAGATCTATTCGCCATGGGTGAATAGGTGGCAATATAAATTCAATAAACAAACAAACAAGCAAACAAATAAATAAAGACTGGATGGAGACAGCCCCAATGTAGAAACTAAGTAGGTTCTGAATATTCCTGGGTAAAACTTTTAACCCAGCAGATATATATCAGTCCCAGAGGGTAAAAATAAATAAATAAAGACTATTATTCTTGCTTCACACTTCTCTCTTATGGTCAAGAGGCTGAGGAAAAATTGACTGAATGACTCTTTGAATCAGGGTCAGCTCTTAGTGCTTAATAGCTGGTTTTGGTAACAATATGGAAGATTACTACTGTCTTATTCCAGGGCACGGGTGTCAAACTCAAGGCCCGGGGTCCAGATCCAGTCCACAGGGTACTTAGATCTGGTCCGTGGGGCTGCCCTGGAAACAGAGAAGGACCAACCCGCCATGCATTTGCCAGAGAAAATGGAACTCAGGAAGCGGCCCTCCTGAACTCAGTTTTCACTGGCAGAGAGTTGCAGGAGGCCATCACAGCTGAAAATGGAGCTCGGGAGCCCGTTTTCTCTGGCAGAACGTTCGGGCCAACACAAGTGGTAATGTTGAGCAGGCCACACTCCCCCCAGCTCTCCCCAATGTCAAACAAAACCTGGATGCAGCCCTCAATGAAATTGAGTTTGATATCCCTGTTCTAGGGTATTTTTTCAACTTGCCAAACTAGCTAACAGCCCTAGGTTTTCCTGTTGGTCTCAAATACTAAATAAATACTAAACACTGAAAACAATTTTCACTCAGCTGAAGGACAGGTAGGTATTGCTTCTTTTGGAACTATTTCTGGTATAGGCCAATTTGTTCTTCCTTACTAGACATTTCACTTCTATGTATTTATTATCAAATTATTTTTCGATTCATAGATTTAAGAATTGAAAAGATTATCTGATGTTGGCTTTTTGGGGAATCAAACTATATACACCTACCTTGGAGTATTAACCGCTGAACTCAATGGGTGGGTTTTTTTTCTGAATAATTAGCTGGAGAATCTGTTTATGAAGTTTCTTGCTACAATGACAAAATGCTTTCTATGCAAGAGAGATGAAATTTGCTAACACTATTGAGACTCTTATAACAGCAACAGGAAAGAAGACGCCAGAGGAATATATAACCCACAAAGAAAAATGCAGATTCTTAAAACTAATTTAAAATTTTCAAATCTACTTTTTAAAAAATGTTTGTGGATCCTCAAGAAAAATTCAGCTTGAATCATAATAATCCTACTCTACACATATTTCTCATTTTTCTTAGCTTAGGGAATGATGCCTCACCTTATCCACATAGGTGTAGAAAACACTCTCAGGTGTGAGTGAACCATCCCCAAGTTGCTGACAGAGTTCAGGCAAACTCAGTGATAAAATAGGTTCTGGTTGATGATTTGGATTCTGAAAGAGAAAAAATCCCCATATATAATAAAACACTGCTTCTTTTAGATACACCTATAATCTAAACATTTAGCATTTTTGCAATATAGCTGAAAGCTAGTCTAGTATAAACTAATCAGTCCTATAATTGATGCTCTGATCCATATTAAAAACAATGCTAAGCAGATTCAACCTTATACATATAAAATCTGTGTTTCAGAAAAAATATTGTGACTCTTGCTCAGCCACATTTTTGAAAGTGATTAAACACAGGATAATTAGAAAAGTATTAATATATTACCATCAGCTTATCTATATGTTACTAAAACTTTTGTTATGAACTTGGGCGAAATGGTGCACCATAGGGCAAAATGATGCACCATAGGGCAACTATTTTTGAAACATGGTCCCTCAAATGAGTTAACTTGCAGAATGTATCCAAAATCTAGGACCCATGATTCCCGAGGTATTAAAAATTGGGGAAGCTGTAATTACTTACTGGTTGCTGGTGCAGTCACATGATCTTCATTTTCAATGTTCCATGATAGTTTCCCAGCCAGTCTCACAATCCTTTGCTCCCTCTCTCACCCAGCAGCAACTGCTTACTGTCTATTGGGAAGGGAGGGGAAAGGGAAGGAACGGACTCCATTTGTTTGATCCTGTGACTGTGGGGATTAAGGAGGTTTAAGGTGGCTCCATTTGTCTGGGGAATGTTTATAAAGATTCTCAGTCATCCAGGGCATGGTTGTCCCAAAGACTTTTTTTTCAAAAGACAACTGGATTTTGTTTTTCCTTGAAGATGTTTCATTTCTCATCCATGAAGCTTCTTCTCATCCAAGAAGATGGTTCTTAGATGTAAAGTGAAACATCTTCAAGGAAAAACAAAGTCCAGTTTGCCTTTTGAAAAAAAACAAAACATCTTTGGGACATTTGTGGAGCTTCTACAGGTTCACAAGAACAATACCTGCTTTGCAGGCTGGCTCTGTCAGAAAGCCAATCCTATACAGGGCCCAGTGCCTCTCTCAGAAGCTGCTAAGAATGGAAATGTAAGTTGGTCTCTGCTAGATGAGAAAGAAGCTGAAGGCTTGCATGTTCTAGCTGGCTACAATCAGTTGATCTGCCTTGGGAGGATGACTGGCTACAGGGGCTCAGTGGGATAGGATGGGTGGGTGAATGATTGCAGGGGTGCTATAGCATCTATAACTTTAAAGCCAGGTCACAAGTAGCTTTGGGGGGCATTTGTCATAACTTCGAACGGTCGCTGACTGACTTGTCTAAGAAAGAGTAAATACAGCAAATGTATCAAGAAATTGAGTCAATGATGATTACATGGATATTCAGAGTAAAAATACATTTAAATAGTTACATCAATAAAATCTACACAGAATTATTAAGTGCAAGCTAATGGTTTTAGATTTCTATAGCCAGCAAACCTACACATTTTCTTCCTCTCTTCCTGCCTGGAGTTAGATTATCATTTTGGAAGTTCCTCAAGACCTGGGAGTCCCAAGGAACCAGAGTCATTCTTTGATGGCTCCATTATGGTTGATCTTTTTACTCTCTCCATGCGGTTCATACAGTTCACATTTTCATATAGTGTTTTTCATATTTACTATGACTTCCATATTTTTTATAATGATTGGCTTTTATATTTGTTTTATTCATTTACTCATTCATCTAGACTTGCTTCCAGTGAGATGGGCAGCAGCCATAGAAGCATGATTAACGTATTCGTTAGAAGTAAATTTTACTTAATTCAATGGGATATACTTCTGGGAATATACATGTGGTTTCAACTTTTGATTGGGAGCTGGCCAGTTTTTTTAGAAGATGGGTGACAATATAAACGAATATATAAATGTTAATTTATAAATGACAATATAAATGTTTAAATAAATCAATATGCTAGATTACACTGTTGAACAGGTTAACACAAGTCACTTCACAAGGGTTGCTTTCGGATTTCATTTTAATTATGAAGATGAAAACAGACAAATCCTTGACTGTGTGATGAAATACACAAGTGTGAGCAAGTTTCTAATTATGCATCTGTGACTAATATTCTAATCAGCTAAACCAGCGGTTGCCAACCAGTGGGCCGCTGCCCACTGGTGGGCCTTGGGAAAATTTTGGTGGGCCACAGAGAAATCTCACCCCCAGAGCATCCCCACAAAGCAATTAATCCAGACTGCACAGAAACACAAGGCTGCGCCGTCCACATGGCCCACAGGAATGCTCCCCACCCACTCACTCCTTACCCAGTAAACTTGCCTGCTAAATTGCTATTTTGCCTTTTTCCGACAATCATCTGTTCTGCTGTGCCAAGAGATTTAGATTAGCTCGGAAACAGGAAATTGTTGGATTTCTTGCTTTCTAGCTAGTCTTCAGATCTTCGGCTCTGCCTCCTTTAGGACTGAAGGTTGCTTGCAAGCAAATTCAGTGCAGACTTACTGCAAGTAAATTTGAGACACTGAGCTAGCCGATGGCAGATAGATAGATTACTGAATGATTCTGTGAGCAACTCAATCTGCCTGCTTTGCCTGATTTTGGGTAACAGTTGCTCTTTTTTTAAATAAAAAATTCAATATTTACATGCATGATGTGTTGTGAGTTAATTTTGTGAGCTTGCTTGCAAGCAAATTTTATGTGACAGATTGAGCTAGCCAATGGCAGATAGATAGATTTCTGAATGAATCTGTGATTCTGTGAGCAACTCAATCTGCCTGCCTGCTTTGCTTCATTTTGGGTAAAAGTTGCTCTTTTTTATAAAAAATTCAATATTTATACAGATATTTATAATATTTACATACAAGCCATGCCCAGCCAGTCACACGACCACCAAGCCACACCCACAAATTAGGCCACACCCACAGAACCGGTTAGTGGTCCCTGGGATCTAAAATTATGAGTTTGGTGGTCCCTGAGGTCCAAAAGGTTGGCGACCCCTGGGCTAAACCACAAAATAGAACTGTTTTATGAGACAAGGCCATTCTAATATAATTATTTTAATCTCATTTTAAGCATTGTTACCCACCCACCCAGTCATCAGTTTGAAATATGGTGCCCATATAAATTGAACAAAAAAATAAATAAAAATGTACTTGTCAACCAGGTGCATATCAAAACCTTCTAACTTCTCTACCTCACCTGCCTTGAATATTGTGATCTCCAGTAACTCAGAATGTCAAACTGAATTCAGAGAGCAGACTTTAAATCTCCAGAATCCGGATAACAATACTCAACCTTCTCTTTCAGTTATTCGCTGCCCTCCGGGAGTCTTGCTAAAATAAGTCTATATAGCATAAAGCCGCGGAGTGGCACACAAACCTGCTGACCCAGGTTTGGTTTTGTGTTAAACCTATTTGCCCTACTGAACTGAACCTTCCTGTGAGAAACAGAAATCGGAATTTGATCGAAGCACGTTCGAATCTCGTGGACCTATTATTTCAAGTCTGCACCGGTTGCATCAACCGGGATAGCCATCTTATTTCCAGATCGGCATGGTGTTTTTTTTTTTTTGTTTGTTTTTTCCTTAAACGTGGAATGGAAAAAAAACAAACAAACAAATAAACCAAGGAGCTTCGTTCCTTTAGAAATGACTGCAAGCTTAGAAGGAAAGTCAACCTTTGGATGGATTGAAGTCTATCCCCATTTCGAAGCTTATCCCTCTTGCCTCTCCTACGGCTTCGGAGCGTGGGGATGATCTGCTCATTGCACAGACTTTCTCAGGCCGGCAGGTCTGGAAACACACACAAACACACACACACACACACACAAAAGAAAAGAAAAAAACACCACGGCTTCTCCCCTGACCTGTTCTTGAAAGCGCTGAGCGGCTCTTTCCATTTGCTGGAAGGCGCCCTCCCGCCGGCTCCTGGCCTTGGCTATCTTGTCGTGGACCTGCCGCCTCCTCCGCCATTTCAGCAGCAGGAGAGTCGCTACCGAGCAACCCAGGAAAGCAGAAACAAGAGCAGCTACGCCCGTGGTCATCGCCGAGAAGGGGAGGGGGTGGAAGTCCGCGGCTCTGCCGTCGCTTTTTCTACTCCGACTCCTCCCACTCGGCTCTGGGGGAGTGGGATGTGAGGCGAAGGGCTTTTGTACTCGGACTCCGCCCCTCAGCAAAAAAAGGCCAAGGCTTCTTCTCCTCAAGAGCTTCGTTTGGGATTCCACCCGAAGCGGCGTGTTTTGGGTTTTTTTGTTTTTTTGTTTTTTTTGTTTTTGTTTTCATTTTGTTCCGACGCCTTTTAATTTCCCTCGGAAATTAACATTGTTAGTCACGCCTGTTCTTATGGCGCAAAACATGGTTTATGCAACACAGGTAGTCCTCGACGTACCGTCACAATTGAGGGCAGCGTTTCTGTACCGAAGTGAGACGTTTGTTAAGTGAATGTGGCCCCATTTCTACGACCTTCCTTGCCACCGTTGTTAAGTGAATCACTGCCGTTGTTAAGTTAGCAACACAAGTTAAACGAATCTCGGCTTCTCAGGTCACAAAAAGAAATCATGACACCCCTCCCCCAGGATACTGCAACCATCATAAATATGAGTCAATTGACAACCATCCAAATTTTGATCACGTGACTATAGGGATGCTGCAATGGTTGTTAAGTGTGAAAGTGTTAAATCACTTTTTTCAGTGGCGTAACTTTGGTCACTAAATGAACTGTTGTAAGTTGAGGACTACTTGTACAGCTATTTCAGAAAATTTCACTATCCCTAGTTTGATAAAGGACCCACTTTTTCAAGCATCCAAAAATTGTAGGCGGGAACCTTCAGTTTCTTTCCTAACACAGCTGAATTATAATTACCAAATCCAGCTCCAACACCTGGAAAAATTCATGAGAATTCAACTGGAGGTGGACGGGGAGGATTTATGATAGGGATGCTGATGTAGTCACAACTTTCCTAACATGTTTGCTCCATTCACCAAGAGAACATTCTGAAAAGAAAGATTTAACAGTTTCCAGGTTTTTCATTTCATAACATTTCCAGATCTTTTTTTTTTTTAATGCTATGCTTATTAATGTTGAATGTTGAGGCTGAAAAAATAAAATCAATCACCGGGAGGCAGCAGAATTAGTAATGTCTGTATCTGATGATATCTTAACTTTGTTATGGGTTATCTGATAACTATAGGAATTTGGCCCCAATTATATGTATGATCCAATGCTCTAGAGTACATTGCACTTTTAATATCGGATGGTAGATCACGCAGCCTAAAGTTCTTTCAGTTCAATTATGAAGAAATAATCTTTCTTGCAGTAGCCTAATCTTACCAGTTTCCTAAATTGACAAATATGGCTAGGGAGCGAGACAGAGAGAAAGTACATCGGTATTTAACTGTAGAATTAAACCTGCATAGCAAAGAATAGCACAGACTTTCATATAAGTTCTACTGGTCCTTAGAAAACAGACAGGCTCTTCACAACTTCTGAATGGGCTCTAAAATATTAGTGTGGAACAAGCATATATATTTATACAGACAAGAAAGCAATTGGAAAAGAGTACATATATAAACAGTAAGGCTGTGCAAGTCTTTCAATTCAAAAGCATAAAAATATTATTTGGGGGCACTGTGAATGTAGCACATTTTCCACTCTTTTAAGCCAAATGGAGCATTTCCAGATGTATGTGGCTGACTTCCACAGCCATCATGCAATCACATTTTTAAAAAAAATAATAATCAAATTTAAGTACTGGCAGACAAGGCCTATGCCTGACCTCCACATGCTCTGTAATATGTTTTTACTTTTTTATCTGAAGCTAATTATTGCTAATCCTAGTGATTAGCAATACAGCAGGGCACCTTCAAGCTTTATGATTTATTCACCAAGGAGCAAAATTCCTTAATAAACCATGATCACCCACTGTAGGTTAAACTGGCATTAACCTATACTTATTTACCAGTTGATCTTCTTGAACCCAATAGGAGGTTGGGATTGATTTGTATATTCAATATATATAAAATAATACAATAACGTGCTTTAACAAAGGCTATGCCTTTACCAAAATTGATTAAAAAAATACCTTAGGAGAGGTTTCATATTCTCTCTTCAATATATCCAGGGACAGCTGGAAATATTATCTGAAACCTTGAAGAGTACTACTTCTCAGTGCTGACCATTGATAGCCAATTGTGACTTTATTTATACACTTTGCTAAGCCATTGCTTTCCTTTAATCACTCTTTATGATGCATAAACCAGAGCAAAATAAAGTTTTTTGTATTTCCTTGGAATATACAAAATATCCATGCTAGACATTCTTATTCAGAAGCCTCCACATCCCAAGTTAAGGATGAGATTCCACATTAAACCAGGATTTTTCAGCAAACTTTCCATAAAGTATGAGTTTCACTGTACCAGAAGCCAAGACAACATGATAATCAATGACAGCAAAGATGCATTTTATTTTCCTTAGGTTTCCAGATCTGAAACATTGTTTCTGTTTCATGGAATTGTAACCATACAATCACTGTACATCAACAAACCAGATGTTTATTGGGAAGACTCCAGAAACAGAGCATTCTTCCTTAAAATTATCCACTTGGCCTCTATGCTTGTTGATAGTAAGGAAAATTGGTAAGATTATTTTATTTGGACTGCAAAATCCTGCCAAGCAGTAGGTGGCAGCAAAAATACAAATAAATAAACAAACAAAAAACCCAGCCAGCCAGACATGCAAATTATAAATTAAGCCCATATCAAATTCAAATGATTAGCTCTGAAAAGCAATTAGTTTAATCAATGGATATTTAGAAAATGGTAGTATAAGCAAGTCATTGATTTACAACCAAAACCGCGCCCAAAATTTCCAGTGCTGAGCAAGGCCGTTGAATGAGTTTTGCCCCCATTTTACAACTTTTCTGGTCAGTTAAGTGAATCATTGCTGTTGTTACCAACATTGTTGTTGAGTGACTTTTCCACTGGCTTTGCTTGTCAGAAGTCGCAAACGGTAATCACATGACCCCAGGACACTGCAACCATCATAAACACATGCCAGTTGCCAAGCGTCCAAATTTTGTGACTACAGGGATTCTGCAACAGTCATAAGTGAGAAAAAGGGTCATAAGTTGTTTTTTTCAGTGCTGTTGTAACTTTGAACAGTCACTAACTGGTTGTAAATTGAGGCCTACCCTTTCATACGCTGTAGATTTGATTATAGAGACAATGGGTGGAAGAATTAGAAAGGCTAGATTGGGAACCTTCTGGAGAATATGTTGGCACCAACTTGATGCAGATAATTGATCACTTTCCCAATATTTATTTTTCATATTGTGTTTGACATTTATGTTTAACATTTTAAATGTGAAATGTATCTGTCATGCCCCTGATGGAGACTGACTCTGAGCAGTCAGAGAAGGACCCAGGCCCATCCCCTATCCATCCTAGGGCACGCAGGGAGGAGAGGATCAGGGTAAAACGTGGTCTACTTGGGAGGAGAGGGCCATGATCCTCTTCATGGGTTGCAGGTGTGAGATCTGCATAAGAGTTTGGACCTGGATGCTAACAGTTGGAGACAATTAGTATTTTATTTCTAAAGAAGGTTTATCTTGGTTGGCGTTCTTCCAACAGAATGTTCCTAGTTATCTTCCTCAAATTGGCAATTATCTATCCTGGTCTGTTGAGGAACTTTATTCGGTGAGGTTTATTTTTGGTTTTTGCTTCATTATCAGCTCTTTGAATGTGAATTGTGTTTCTTGTCTTTGAAATGCTATTTTGAAAATAGTTTAATCCTCCACTGTGAACAATTAAACAGTGAAGCCAAGTTGAAGGCATTAAAAGACTTTGTTACATTCTGGGTTTTGTTATATTTCTGATATACTCTGGGTCATTACAGTATCATACTATTATTTATGAAAACCTGATTCCCCAGACATCCAACAAAATGAAGTTCAGTAATAAAGTAAGAAAGATAAGGCTTCACTTAGACAAGAAAATCTAAATTCACGGGTATCGAATAGGTGGCACCTGCCTCAACAACAGTAACAGTTAAGATGGATCTAGGAGTTCTAGTGGACCATCGTTTAAGTATGAGCCAGCAATGTGCTAAAGCTGCCAAAAAAGCCAATGCAATCCTAAGCTGCATCAACAGAGGGGTAACATCCAATTCACATGAAGTGTTAGTGTTGCTTTATACTTCACTGATAAGACCATACTTGGAATACTACATCCAGCTTTGGTCAACCCAATACAAAAAAGATGTTGAGACTTTTGAGAGTACAGAGAAGAGCAACAAAGATGATTAGGGGACTGGAACGAATGAATGTATATCATTCATACAACGAATGATTGCGAGAACTGGGAATGTTTAGTCTAATGAAGAGAAGGACTAAGGCTGACATGACAGCAGCCTTCCAATATTTGAGGGGCATGTCACAGAGAAGAGGGGTTGAACCTATTCTCTAAAGCACCTGAGGGCAAAACAAGAAATAACAGATGAATATCCCAACTGTGCTTTTCAAAACGCAATTGGACTTTCTTAGGGGTTTTTTTTTTTTTAATCTTTAAAACATTTCACTTTTCATCCAAGAAGCTTCTTCAGTTCTGGAGTTCAACTCCATTCTGTTCAATTCAGGAAATGAAGAAGGTTCTTGAATGAGAAGCAAAACATTTTCAAATTAAAAAAAAAACCACAAGGAAATACAGTTGCCTCTTCAAAAAAACACCTTTCGGACAACCATGACCTGGATGATTGAGCATCTCCATAGACATTTAACAGCTGAAAGCTTATCAGAGACATCCATCATAAAATTAAGGAGAAACTTTCTCTCAGTGAGAACAGTGGAAGAGCTTGCCTCCAAAATTTGTGGAGTGCTCCGTCACTAGAACTTTTATCAAAGAGATAAAGAGACTGACCAGAAGATCTCTAAAATCCCTTCCAACTCTGTTATTCTGTAATTATAATATACCTGGCAGAAATGTCTCTAATATAACAATTTCCAGCCTGGCAATCTCCACAGGACCAGGGGTTCACAACTCCCAAATTCAAAGATAGGATATGATGGTATAAAGTTTTCTGAAATTTGAAGCCCTCATACATCTGGATACTGCTCAGCTGGATTTTCTCTAATGTGTACAGTATACATTAGAGACTGTGATGCAAGCACACAATTATTTATATAGATGTATGTAAATATATAATTAGATGTATGTAAATGCAACAACTTCTTCTTCTTCTTCTTCTTCTTCTTCTTCTTCTTCTTCTTCTTCT
>BLBF01000020.1:45364747-45396720 GCA_015471245.1 Laticauda colubrina
TATTCTATTCTATTCTATTCTATTCTATTCTATTCTATTCTATTCTACTCTACTCTACTCTACTCTACTCTACTCTACTCTACTCTACTCTACTCTACTGTTTTGGAAAAAGTATGACAGGAATACTGACCATCTCTTGCAATTCTAGTTACAGCAGTAACTATTCTTAGATCCAATGTATGTAAGCAAATGCTCAAAACTCATTATGGTGCTTTGGCTGCTGTGCTAGACCAAGACTGGGAAACCAAGGTTCACATTTCTAGTCTGCTACAAAAGCTTTCTGAATAACTTTGGAACAACAACCCCTGGTTCATGGACTAGTACAGTCCATGGCCCCTTGAGAACCAGCCATGCAAGCGGCGGGCAAGCTTGTGAAGCTTCATTTGCAAGGCAGCAGAGGTACATCCACAAACCACCCCCTCCTTCCTGAGGCCAGTCCGCAGAGCCAGAAAGGCTCTGCTGCTTTAAATGCTTTAAAACCAACCAAACAAATTCTATTCTGACAGAGCACTGCTTGAGCTAACCCAATGTTACGCCCTGTAGAGCTTTAAAGATACCGTCCAGCGGTATTGAATTCAGTGCCAAAGCTGACTGATACCCAATACCGTAAACTTAAAGTAGGTATTACTTCAAACTAGAGGGATTGGTTCTGCTGCTGCATTTGAGGATATTACAATAGTTTCACAGGGAACTAAATCAAGACATGAGTTACAAGCAGTACTTGACTTACAACAGTTCATTTAGTGACCTTTCAAAGTTACATAGCATTGAAAAAAGTGACTTATGACCATTTTTCATCCTTATGGCGATTATAGCATCCCCATGGTCACGTGATCAAAATTCAGATGCTTGGCAACTGACTCCCATTTATGATGGTTGCCGTGTCCCGGGGTCATGTGATACACTTTCACAACTTTCTGACAAGCAGAGTCAATGGAAAAGCCGGTTTCACTTAACAAAACTGTGTTATTAATTTAACAAGTGCAGAGATTCACTTAACAAACGTGGCAGGAAGAGTTGTAAAAAGGGGCAATACTCACTTAGCTAATTTCTCACTTAGCAATATACATGTTGGGATCAATTGTGGACATAAGGGCCTCCTGTAGTGATTGCAGGGCATAAATCATCAAGGATAGATGATCAAGGATTATATTACAACATTCTTCAATGGATATTAATTTTAAAATTAAAAACTCAAAAAACTGCTGTATCAATCTTGGTTATAAACTCCCTGTACTGCTGCTACAGGGATAATTCTAGAGATAATCTAATCTACCTCTAATAATAGAGGTAAAGGGGCAAGGACTAGAAAGAAATGGGAAAAAAATGAAGAAATGAAATGAAAAAAAAATCTAAATAGTACTATTTGGCAAATGGAATCCCAGACTCTGATTTATTAAAAAAAATAAAGGTGTTTCAATTTCCAATAGCAAGAGTTAGAATCATTCTTACTTTATCATAAGTACCAGTTTCTGTATGACACCAGTTTCTTCCATCTGATGAAGTAACCCGCACTGTATTTTGGATTTCTTTGGGAAGATAGCTGCGAAGGACATTACGTAGCCGGACTGTGCGAGACATAGAGAGATCATTGGCTGTCAGCTCACCTATTTCAAGAAGAAAGAAGCTTAAACCATACCTCAGACTCTTTCAAAAACAGACCTAAGTCTATATAGAAATGAAGCCTATCTTGCTACATGGTGCATGTAATCTCTGTCAAGTATCTATAGATCATTAGTAAATCGTGTTACTTACAACAATACCTGGTCTGTAAAAGTGCCAGTGTCTTTCCACCTGGGGCTGCACAAAGGTCAAGGACTATGTTTCCAGGCTGTACATTGAGAGCCAAAACAGGTAAAATTGAGGCAGCATCCAGGAGATAGTAACCAAGAATTCCTATGATGTCTGGTCTACAAGTAAAAGAAATATATTAGGTGGAAATATACAACAACCATTGCAAATGCATACTTATTAGCCCCAATTAGTTGAATATTCCTGTTGTAACTTGATTTGTTTGTGCAAGTTATTATTTCTGAAGATTTGTAAAGTATATGCTATGTTTTATTTACAAAAGTCCCAGGTAAATGTTAGAGAGCTGCTGTTGCTGAGATAAATGGACCAGAATATAAGGCAGGTTTCAAAGTAATTTACCTTTTTAGAAGTAACCCAGTATTTTAAGAATTTAAGGTATGTACTATATACATGCAATTGTATCTTGAAAAACAGTTTTATGCCACTTTTGTTTTGTATTTAAGTTTTTTCTGCTTGATTCTATACAAATCAAATATAAGAATACAAGGCCCTCCAAATATTAATAGATCAGCTTCCATCATATCTGATTACTGTCTATACTCGTTGGGACAGAGAAGGGATAAATACATTCAAAAAGCATGTTCTTTTGTATTCTGAAAGATCAACACCTAATTTATTTTATTACATTAAAAAAAATCTTTGAAGCAAAATAGAAAGCTTAAGAAGAGTAGAAAATTGCTATTTCAGGAAAATAGTATAAGCATTCTAAAAATCCAAAAATTCATACTTAGCTTGATGAAAACGACTGATGTCTCCTCTGGGGAATGTGTAACATTTGATGTTATGATTGACATTAAGAAAATGCTGTTCTTGAGTCTTTGAAAGTTCTGTCTGAATTTGGGGAGATGAAGTTGGTACACTGTCATCTTCTTCAATGGAGGAATCTAATTCCTCAGTGACTTTCTGACATTCTTGGACAAAATCTACTGCACTCATATCTTCCAGACTCTGAATGACTTGTTCTACATCTGAGAAATTGTTGACTAGGGCCCCATATTTTTGCATTGACAGGAGACTGATGCGAATTGAGGGCCAGAGGCTACCAAACTGGTCTCCATAATTCATGTCAAAGACCTGGAGAGCCACTCTGATACTAGTTGCCCGAGGATCAGTGGCTGCCTATATACAACAATAAAAAAAAATATCATCCAATGGAAACATTTTATAGTTGTCACTGATAATGAAGTATAATTTTCAAACTGAGATTGTCTATTGAGTTCTTCCTCGTGCACATACAGGAGACATATTTCAATATGCACTGCTCCATGATTGATAAATGCAAATGAAAACTGTAATCATGAAACTAAGCTCACATCATTATTTTCTACTTACTTTGAACTAAGAAAAACCCAGATTATAAATTCCACGCATTCCCTCTTTATATGTAAGAACCCCTAGAAGAGGTTTTCTTCAACAACAAAGTATGTATGGGTAACTCTCAACTTACAACAGTTTGTTTAGTGACTGTTCAAGTTACAACTCGTGACTTATGACTGTTTTTCACACTTTATGATCATTGCAGCATCGCCATGGTTAAATGATCAAAATTCAGAGGCTTGGCAACTGTATCATATTTATGATGGTTGTAGTGTCCTAAGATCATGTGACCACCTTTTGCAAGACAATGGGGAAACCAGATTGACTTAACTGTGTTATCTGAAAATCTACAGTGATCCACTTAACTGTGGGAAGAAAGGTCATAAAATGGGGCAAAATTCACTTAACAAATGTGATGCTCAGCCACAGAAATTTTGGGCTCAATTGTAGTCATAAATCAAGGACTATCTGAATTCAACAGTCAAGTTCATTCAGCTGAGTTAAACTATGTGTTAAATGAATATGTTTTAATTGCAACAATTGTGGAAATGATTTGTCACATTACATTCCACATATCTAAATCAAAACTTATTCCAAGATACACATCTCCTTTAATAAAGAACATCATTAAAAAGCCAAATTAAGATTGCTGATAAAAGACTATAATCTGGCTTTAAACACTACACATCTCAGTCTATTTAAACAAAATGACATAGGCTAGTTTTGTAACTTGATCCTAAAATTCCTTGGGACTTCCAAAAAATCATGCATAGGGCTGGGCTTCAGGAGATACATTTGTTTAGACAGAATAATCAGCATAACCCAACGAGCAAAACTACTCAGTCATCCTACTGTAATTTCAATGTAAAACCATCTCTCTCTTTTGGAAAAGCAGTTTTCCTTTAAATCATCAGGAGAACATAATCCAGTATCTTAAGAAACTGCAAAGCTTGAGACTAGCCTAGAGTGGGTTTTTTTTCCTACCTTGGCCACTTCTTAAGATATGTGGGCTTCAACTCCCACCATTCCCCAGCTAGCCATGCAGGAGAATGCTGTGAACTGAAATTCACAGATCTTCAAGTGGCCAGGATTGAGAATCTCATACGACCAGGGACGGGTTAATTCTAATAAAGAGGGAAAAGAAAGGGTGGGAAGAGTCTCTAAGAGAAGACCGGGGAGAGACGACAAATCAGGTCGAAATGGTGCCGTGGGGTTACGAAGGGCTTGCGCTCTAATGGGGCTGGCATGTTGGGGAGACAAGCGAACACACGTGTGCGCGGGTTGGCGTCCCGCTATCCCTCCTTCTCACCCACCCATTTCTTCTTGTAATGACGATGCCGGCGCGGCCCCGAAGGGTAAAAAAAGGCGTTCCGCAAATACCGCAGGAGTAACCGCTTCCCGGTTGCTTGCTGTGCAACCGCCATGCTCGACGGCGGTATCAAGAGCCGGCGGTGGGACGGGTCCACCGACAACCCCTTCCCCCTCTGCCGTGAGTCCCACCGTTTTAAGCTCCCCTGACTGATGTCGACGTGCAAAATCGTTCCGTCGCAATTAGGAGGAACATAAACCGGAAACCGAGCAGCTTGGCATTTGGAATAACAAGCGTCGAGTGCTTTTTTTATGGTGTTATATGTTATTGGCACCACGTCGGTGGGGAAGCCCAGAAAATTACACGCCCTCTTCCCACGGAGCTTCGTTTAGGGAAAGGAGTGGCGTTTTATTCGGGTCGGTGAACGGCTGCTGAAAAACGCCTCGGCAGATACAAAGGCAAAGTGCCTTTCCCAAATGTCAGGCTCTTCGCAATTGTGTATTTATAAGTTAAGTGGACAAATTAGTCTCAACGCATAAATGGAGTATTGGCCATAAGACCATCTGCTTTGAGCTGATAATTTCTATGTCGACCAAGATTTCAGTAAGTCAGTTTAAGGTGTTTTCTGCCTCTTTCATCCGTTTCTACTTTTGACCATTTTAGGGCTTTTTGCAAACTGTGTGGCAATTTCTGTGCATTGACAAAGAAGGTGATGCTATGTACATGGCAGAGACCAATGAAATGACAGGAAACGTCCCCCCCAAACGTTTTCCTAGAAGTGGGGGGTTCACTTCCCCCTCCCATCTTCTCCGATTTTGGGCAGGAATTGACCAGCCTGCTTGTCTCCACAGACTGACATCAAGGAGACTATATGCAGGTACATTTTTTTTCCTTATTAAGATTTCCTCCCATTTGTGCCCAGATGTGGAGGATGTATATTGCCTTGACAACATGCTCCCCCCCCCAACACACACACTTGTGAGCATCAGTACCCGAGGAATACCAGATACTAAGAGGGTGCTCTATTTAGCAAACTCTTTCCTCTCTCTTTAGTCTTTGGGATAGACTTTCAACCATCAAAATGAATGAAAAAAGCTTTCCCTTCTCTAAGGCATCTTGACCTCATGTTAGTTGCTTTTCTAGCAGCAGTTTCCTCTTATTTTCTCTACATTTTCTGGATTCTTAAAATTTGAAAAATTCAGGAAATCTCTCTCTCTCCACACATACACAGTTAAAATTCTCTGTGATTTAAAATCTGAATGTGCCATAATTTTAAACAAGGATGTGTAGTTATCGCAACTGTTTTATTTTTTACAGTAAATGTTTAACGTGGAAATGTACAGAAACTGTTAACACTGCAAATCGTCCACAGAATACAGAAGTACTACGATGCAGGAATCAAAAAAAAAAAAAAAAAAAAGGAGCAATCTGTCACAGAAGCAGGTCACATCTGTGAAGTGTTCATTGGATATGAAGAAGTTGACATGATTGAATAAACATTTATTTCAGTTTGGAGAAGAGTTTGTGAGCTACCTGTAAACCAAGAAATTAAGAAATGAAAACAAGAATTTAAGCAAAAAATATATTCTACTTCTTGCACAATATATTCTTACAGTTTACTTACAGAAGTTTATTTTATTTACAAACTGCTGATTCATAATTTTTCTAAAGACTAAGGGACAACAAAGTTTGACAATCATAACTTCATTTGATTCATATAATTATTATTTTGCACAACTTTATATATAAAAGTAATGCTAAAATCAACTTACACAATGGTCTCTAGCTTCCAGGAAATCAAAGAGCTCCTCTGTACACTCTTCTAGTGTTTGAGATCTGGAGGATACTCGAGAATTACACTGCTCTAAACGTTCCATAGCTTTTACACATTCTTGTATTTTTTCACACTCTTCCCTAACAATTGTTAAAGGATCCTGGAAGAAAAAGCATCACATACATAATAAATGTTCTTCTAAAGACATTACCAAATGAGTGAGTCAAACTTACTCTTAAAGTTAGCATACCAAAGTCTATAATTATCAGGACAGTTGATAATCATAAGAAACTTAAAAACTCTGGATTATAAATTGTAGCCATTCAGGGAAGTATTATTTTTCCTCAAAGACTGTAACATCCAGGACATTTTGAATTTCTTTTTTAAAACATAGAATTTTGGTCCTTTCCCGACAAGAGCTAGCCATGTTTGGCAACTACTTTTCTGCCTTGTACTCAAGATGTTGGTGGTATCATGCTGTTTAAACTCTCCTGTTGTAGTTTAATTAAAGTAATGCCTTCTTTCCTAAGCAGCCAATAAGCCAGTTTTACCACTGTTTTGTCACTGGAATTGTGAGATGAATCCTAGTTAGACTCAGCTTAAAACTTAATGGGGAATTTAACTGGTGCTGTCCCATCCCTAGTGGGCACTGTCCTTGAGGGCCATTCTATTTTGGTGCAAAGAGTATGGCTCTTTTGAAACAAGCTCTTCCAATATATCTATTGGTCTCTGAGCTGTTCCCCTTGTTTATAGAGAGAAATCAGCAGCTGGGGTGGAGGCTGCATGATAAAGCAGAACAGAGCGGGTCAGTTTCATGACATAGTCTCCTCACTGCATCTGTCAGTTCTGTTTGGCCACAGGTTTTTGACCACAGGTTTAGCGCACTCTGGCTTTTGACCACAGGTTTAGTGCACTTCTGTTCTATGTACCATAGAAGAATATGCTATCAGTCACCTGTTTTAATCCTGACAGGTAATCTCAGGCTGAAAAATAGGTAAATAAAATGAATTCTGACGAATTGCTAAACCCCCAAATCTGACTGTCTGTCAAAAATATTGCCAATTATGTTATGACAGGTGAATGGATATCCTGTTGATGGCATTGTTGAGGTGGCTTGAAGATAGGATTTTTCTGCAGAGAAATTGGGACACTAATTTTCAACTACACTCGGAGCAAAGGCAACTGATATTACCGGTAGTAATAGGGAACAACAAAATCTGTATTGGTTGGGGTTCGGCTAGCTCTCAAACAAGAGAGCAGTTTAACTGAGCCAGGAAAAGTTTTACAGTTTGGAAGCAAAGTCCATACTTAGTTTGTCCATCTTTCCTCTTACTATAGGAATCCTAACATTCAAAAGAAATAATATATTAAAACAACGTTGGGATACTCTAAATACAATAGTTCAGAATACTTTACTAAACAAAAATCAGATACAAAGATGGAATAGTAAGACATTCACTACATAACCACTAAATAGACACAGCATTTATCAGAATTGATCTGCCCAGTTTTTATATTATCTTTTTGTTCCTGAATTATTGGTTTTAGTAAAAAGAACACATGCTATTGAGCAAATAAGTACATCAGAGGGAAAGTTTGTTTTAGTTTCATTAAAGCAGCATAGAAAAGATGCCACAGGATTCTGCTAATATTCAAAATCAGACATTTCATTGCAATATCACAAACAAACTTGTGATCAAGAAAAATAATTAATTTGTTGAAATTTACTTGTGAACCCAACAATCATTCCCACCACTATATACATTTCTACCATTTTTTAAATTTTCATCCAAACTATAGATTATTTTAGAACAACATTGTTGACTAAAATGTTATGAATTACTTCTCTTGCTCAATTATCCATAAAGTTACATACCACAAGTTCTTCCTCCTCCTCCTCCTCCTGTACCGGGAAAAAAAGAATCATAATGGATTCATTAATATTCTCATATCTACATTGTATGAAATACATTGAATTAGAAAAAAAAATCAAAGACCAATTTCAATTACAGATAGTGCTTGACTTACAGCCATTTATTTAGTGACAGTTCAAAGATACCACAGCACTGAAAAAAGTGGCTTATGACCATGTTTCACACTTAATCATTGCAGCATCCCCATAGTCAGGTGTTCAAAATTTGGACACTTGGCAACTGGCATGTATTTATGATGGTTGCAGTGTCCCAGGATCATATGATCACCTTTTGCGACGTTCTGACAAGCAAATTCAATGGGGGAAGCCAGATTCATTTAATTGTGTTACTAACTTAAAAACTGCAGTGATTCACTTAACAACTGTGGCAAGGAAAGTCATAAAATGGGGCAAAACTCATTTAACTGTCTTGCTTAGTAACAGAAATTTTGGGCTCACTTGTATGGTAGTTGTAAGTCAAGGATTATTTGTACTTAATTTCTTTTATGTAGTCTCTTTCATATGGCATCCTTTCAACATTTATTATTATCCTTTCAGCATTTATTATTTTATTTTGTAAAGCACAGAAATATATACAGCATAAAAGGCAAGGAAAAACACAAAAATAATATAAAAAAGAAAGTGGCAGATAAGACCTGGAAACTATGTGACAAATAGAACTCCAAAAACTTTCAGCATTGATGAAGAGACTTCTTTGTCCCTTTATCAAAAAATATATGATGAAAACAGATATTAATAATTCACTGCTTAAAAAAGAGTTGTAAAATTCTCCTTCCAATGTTTTATAATTCTTTCTGCCAGTCCTCAGGACTGAAATATCCACATAGAATTAGTATTTAAAGCATTTTTTTTTCAATTAAGCCAATCAGTCCTGGACTGGAATAGTAAGATTACTGTACTAGCCATGGAATATTACCGTATTTCAGCCCATCATAAATAAATATTAATAATGTAGAACTCTTTACAAATAGAGGGATGATCATAAAAGGTATGCATACCAGTGTCATATGCAGTTAGGTTTTTTTTTTAAACTTATATTTTTACAAGTAAGATAAGAAAAGAAAAATATACAATTAATTTCTAGAATTGATAAAAGCTTAATTCATGGGAATAAAGAACAGAAGGGGATGTTACAAGCAAAAAAAAAAAAAAGCCCTAGAGACACTCAAATGATATGCACAGACGTATTATTTAGTGTTTATACAATGGCCAACATTTTACACCTTAAAAAAGAATAAGGAAGCGCAGCCCACCATATATAACTACACGGGTTTATTTTTCAACCAACACAAGCACTGGGATGGGAGTTGTAGTCTTCCAGATCTGCAAGGCAACCAGATGGCGAAATTTGCAGCAATAAAAAAATTCTGTCGCGAACCACGGTCAGTTTTTCGAAATTCACACAAAGCACGTTACAGAGTACATCAATTGGTTAGTGATTATTATTTTTCCTGCGACTCTGCTACTCGGGCTATATTATAAATACGCGTGCCTGCATACACATCCAAACTAAGGTCCATTATGTTACACGTGTACTGGGCACGTGTAAATGGATATACGACTCTAGCGGTAGCTACTGAACGACCTTCCGATGAAATTAAAAGCTCAGATCAAGAAAACTAGCAGGCCCAAAAATGACACGATGCGGGGTCTGGGAAGCGAAGAACATGTAAGTTTAAGATGTGAGAATAACCCCGTTTCCGATGTCTCGCTGTGGCGCGGCTCACCTCAGGGTCGTCGCGGCGGTCCTCAATTGCCTTTTCGTCCTCCCTACCCATTTCAGCCAGTCTACCTCAACCCCGATTTAGCTCCGGAGAAGGACGCGCGAGGGTCATCCGCATGTCAGCGGAAATCCCGCCTATCCCCAGCAAACCTTCCGATGGGAGGTTTTTCATTCCAGCCGACCTTCTTAAGATGGCTCCTTGTTTCTTCCAACCATCGTGTTCCCGTCGCAGCGTGCGAGCCATGTCGGGAGTACCAGTTCCACCGCATGACGCTGGGGGGCGCTGGATCTAGTCAGAATGGCAGCATCACACGTCCGCCTAACAATGAGTGACCTCCCAAGATGGCGTCATTCCGACGGTGTGTGGTTTCTGTGTTTGTTTTTTAAACACAGGAGACCCGCCGCCCGAAGAATATGGAGATCAAATCTGGGGAAGAAGTCGGCAGGGAGAATCCCCTCCGCCTGTTTGAGCTAAGTGGGGCGGTAGTCAGCTCCGTCATGGGACAAGTTGAAAAAGAGGTTTGGGGTAAGATGGAAGAGGGGCTCAGCGTATTTCTCTCCTCGTTGTGATCCACAGCCAAACAGATTTCTGCTATGAAATGGAGAATCTCTTGCCTAGTTGAAGGGGATCGGTAAGGGTGTTGAGGTGCCCTTAAAAAGTTTCTTCAGCATGCACAATAATAGGCAACATACAGAGATGCTCCAAGCACAATCCGGCAGGAAAATCCTGCAGTCCTTCAAATATAGTACAAAAAAGGAATAAATTTTGCTGGATAAGATGGGGAAGGATTCCAGAGTAAATTAGCAGGCAAGCAGTGATAACATAAATGTCAGTTGTCATTACTGGCACATTGTCCCATAGGGTGGAAATCCATATCCACTGAATTGGGTAGAATTTGATTAGACTGGAAATCTAAATCCATATTTAGACAGGAGTTATAGTAATGAGATATTTTCAGATTCAGAGCTCCTAGCATCATGAGGCAAAATGCATTGGATAAATCTTTCCCTTAAACCCTTGTTAAAAACAATATAAGAAGCAATGGAAACAATTAGGTTTATTTGAAAAAATATATACTGTTGTCTAAATGATACAGAATAATAGAGAATAATGGAAGTAAAGATAAAATTATAATGTACTAGTATAATAGTTATATTCTAAGATTTACATTCACATGGTAGAAGAAAAGGTCCTGAAACATTTTAAAATGAATAGGATTTGGTGGTTGCCTGCCTATACAATATATGTGTGCATGTATGAGTGCATGTGTAAGTAAACTGGAGTAGGAGCAGATTATCTGCTCTCTGGAGTTTCAGTCCTTCAAGCATTATCTAAATATGCTTGTACCAATTCATTTGAGCCACTTTCTTTGTCACTAAAATGCATTTTTATATTGCTTTCTCCCCACCAAAGAACTTCCAGGTCCTATACTCCAGGGTATCTTGCCTCTGCTGAACATATATTATCTGGAAAGAATTGAAGAGACTGCTGTGAAAAAAGGTCAGTTACAATGATTTCATTTGGGGAGGAAGGTAACAAGGAAGGCCAAATGGTAACTAATAATAATCCTGGGAAATATACTTTTCACTTTCATGCATGGCAGAACTATTTTATTGATTAGCAGACATTTGGACTTATTATTTCTCCATTTTCCCAACATATCCAAAGTTGGATAATGTATTTCTGGTTCTTAATAAAATGGACATGTATATCAGCCAGACACCAACTAAACCAGGATGAGATACTCATTTTTTGTAAAAGTTACAGTTTATGCAAAATCATTTCATCAGAAGTTTTGAGCACAAACGATACTTCGAGAATCAGAATGTTATGAGTAGTTGCTTTCCTATAATCAGAACCATATTCAAATATATGGCTGCAAGGCCTTCATTGGCTAGTCATTAAACAATCATTGCAGAAGACCTTAGGTTTTCCATGGGGATGAGGAATCTGGAATGTGTAGGTGTTTCAGAATTCAGTTCTGAATATCTCTGTCTAGACAATGTGTGTCTGCCTTCAGAATATTATTGACTTCTGTGATTGCCTGGATAAGTTCATGCAGTTTTTATGACAAAATTATTAGAAATTGTTTATGCTGCTTTCTTCCTAAGGCTGAGGGAAAGCCTGCCAGCTCTGTGTCTAAGACAGGGCTTGAACTCTCAGCCTCATGATTCCTCAGCTAGTGCTGCTTGAGGTTATTAAGCTAAAACATATGAAATGCATCAGTTTGCCTATCTTTTTCTGAAGTGTGTTTTCTATGGATAATGAAAATAGAAGTTCAACATATCTGAATGGCAGCCAGTTAAGCATGTGATATATAATATTAAATATTAAATGATAAAATAAAACAAGGAATATATGCAACTTTACAGCTTAAATGTTGAAACAATATTTTAACACATTTTGGTGACTTCCTGTTTTGAGATAGATGCTTTTAACATCTATGGATTTTTAAAAGATATTTGTGTGTGTGTGTATGCATGCATAAATAATGTTACATTACAATTTTATACATGTCTGGTCTGTTAAGACGTAAAACCCTTTGAGATCAATGGGATTTACTCTCAGATAAGTATATATATAGGTGCAATCTTCATTTGTTTCAAAACACTATCAATAGATGCACAATTGTTTTTGTAAAACTAATGACAGTTATTAACATAATAGTTACTTTAAACGTTCTATATATTTCTATAGGACTCTCAACTGAACCAATATGGTGCAAGCTATGGTTTGACATCATGAAAACAAGACCTTCTAGATTAGAGGTGGGTTAAAGATATAAACTGCAAAATTGATATAGCAAATGAGATTATGCTCTTACCTTCCTGGTTAACTTCATAGAATCTCCTGTACAGGGATCTCCCATAGCTGCTTTTGTTAAATTTTGCATTTCAGTCCTTTTGTACTTTTCAGATATTTGTTATGCTTTAACTTCCTCTTCTGTATATTGTCACAGAAATAGTAATTTCCAAATACTGTATTTGTTTATTGTCCAATGGCTGTCCCATTAACCACACAATATCAGAAAAAGGAATATTTTGTTTTGCAATTGCAAAACAACAAACATTCAATCAAATGTGGTGCCGTTACAGCAAACAGGCTGAGTGAAGGACAAAGTTACCAAAACTCCCATGCTAAAGAATATGCAAATATAACTGCATCAAGGTTTCTATGGTGACATCAGGCTATCTTCAGAAGTAACATTTTTACTATTGACCTTTAGATTTCAAGGCTCCCCATAACTGTCATAAACTCATTTTTTTTTATTTAGAGTTAACCTAATGCCATTTTTAAATTCTCTAACAATATACTTTATATACTGCTGTCATCGAGAGCCTTAGATTCACTCCTGAGACCTCAGATAGCAGCATATAAATTAATCACGTTTCTTCCTCAAAGATGCAAACTTGGCAGTGGAATGCAGCTGATCTTTGAAAGGCAGGAGCTAAGAAAAAATAGTAAAACAAAAAACCAAGAGCTTATCCTAAATTATAATCACCATAATTGCAACAAGGAATCAATTATGTCTGTGGCTGACAAAATCTTTTTGGACATAAAATTTTAATGCTAGTTAGGAGCAAAAAAAAGGAACAAGAGCCAAATCAATATGTCCGAACTAAATTCTAAGCTAAGAGTATATACTATCTTTGAAAGCGGGTTTTCCTCCCTTCTTTTCATATTTAGATCTAACAACCTTTTTCTTACACATCCTGGTAGACTTTCAGATATTCTGAGCCACATTCCCAAATATGATAAGATACCTTCCCAATTCTGCATCTGTCTAAAGATGACTTTGAAACTTCCTTCCACTCAGTCTTTTCACACAGGGGCCATTTTCCCAGTTAACTGCTCTGGCCCCAACATTCCACAGGGTTTCCTTCAGTTGGTTATTGTTCTCCAGGGGCATCTTATCGACTCTGTTTATTCATACCTACCTACATATAATCTATAAGGCCTCCCATCTATTTGTTCTCCAGGAAGGATGATACCATATCTACTTCATTCATTCATTTATACAATATATAAGGCTGTCCATCTCCTGAATGGTGCACAAAGATTAAAAACAATCGCTTCCATTTAACCACAAACTGAACTTCTGAGGTAAAAATTACAACCCAACAGGGCAGAGCTCACCTAGCTATATGGCTCAAACATTAAAATTAGGTCTTTAATGCTATGTGTAATAAAGGAACAAGGCACTTCTGGGATCAAATCAGTCCCTTCTCTGAGGTTCTTCAGTTCTGAACTATCCCATGCCTCTGGGTGAGCAGCAACTGAAAAACTAGATCTCTTTGCTGCCACCTCCTCTTTTCTATAAATCTGTTTCTTCTACACCAACTCTCTTGGGAACCAAGAGAGGATTGTGAGGCAAATGTAGAGCCCATCCTGGGTCTGGCTAAATATTGAAAGGGAAAGCCAACAAAAACCATTGCTCAGCCAAGCTGAGGTGGGTAATAGAAGGTAACTGATCAGTCCCAGGATTTAAGCAAAAGTCAACTTTATGAGAGCCTGTTTGGTGTAGGGGTGCCTAGAAACCAGGAGACCGTATGTTCTAGGCCTGCTTCAGGCATGAAAGCCAACTGCTGATGCTGGGCCAGTTACTGTCTCTCAGCCCAACCCACCTCCCAGTTGTTGTTGAGAAAATAGGCAGGAGTAGTAGGCATGTTCACATGGACTACCTGGAGTTATACAGGTAGTCCTCGACGTACAGCCACAATCAAGCCCAAGATTTATGTTGATAAGCAAGAAATTTTTTGAGTGAGTTGTGCTCCATTTTATGACTTTTCTTGCCACATTTTGTTCGGTGAATCACTGCAGTTCTTAAATTAGTAAAACACCGCTGATAAGTGAATCTGGCTTCCCCATTGACTTTTGCTTGTCAGAAGGTCACAAAAGGGGATCAAGGGAGCTCAGGACATTGCAACCGTCATAAATATGAACCAGTTGTCAAGCATCCGAATGTAAATCACATGACCATGGGGATGCTGCCACGGTCGTAAGTCCGAAAAATGGTCAGAAGTCACTTTTTTCAGAAACTTCGAATGGTCATTAAATAAGCTGTTATAACTTGAAGACTACCTGTATAATTTATATATACATGTGTGTGTGTGTGTGTGTATGCAAATAAACAAACAAATAGAAAAGAAGAGAATACAAATATAACAATAAATTTCAATCTTGCCTGACCCTCATCCAAGACTCAGCCAACTCCCTCACAAAAGGCATCAAAATTCTTCCCAAAATTGACAGTTCCTCCTTCTATTCCTCCTATTGGCTGTCACAGATCAGGTGACTTGGCTTATAGACCATTGCTCTGCCCTGCAAATGCCTTATGAAAAACGAACAGGCCAAAACCATTCCAATGTTCTTGTGCACTCTATAAAGTTACAGTAGACTTCTTGGCAAAATAATTAGAACCAATTTAAATAAAAAGTGTACTTTCTGAACTGGTATCACTCAGTCCTATCCCCACCCCCCGAATAATATTTTAACAACATCTGCAAGACTATCTACAGCCAACTGCCCCTTGAGAACTTAAAATAATTTGCAGCAGTTAAAATCAATTTTTGAAAATAAAGATGAGCAGAACAGTATTCTGATAAAATCAACATGAGATTCTGGGTTCTTCGTAGCATTTTAAAATTGCCAAAGAAGAAACTGGGCATACTTCTCCTGCAAGGGCATTTCAAAAGCGCTGGGATCACCAACATGACTATCCAACTTATTGCAATATATCCTAAGTAAACCTTTAAATTCTAAAACTTAATCTAATCAATTGTTCAGGTATGAACCCCAAAACACACCTCTGAAACAAGTTTGAAGTACAAATTTCTAGAGTATACTTAGATATCAACAGCTTGCATTTATTTCCATATGTTTGCAGAATATCAAGTGTTGGAGGAAGAAGTTCCTTGAAACTTTCTTCTCAAATGTGCTGCGTGGGATTTTGGATGTGTCATCGCATCAACGCTTGAGTGATCCTTGTTTTTTGCCTCTGCTGTATACTTCACGGCACATATCTGAGCTTACTATTTACAATATGCTTGAGGGTATCTCAGAACTGATGTCTGAACACAATCGTTGTGTCCTTGAAAACCTGGCTGTCTCACTTAGAACTCTGACCTTCCGTCACCTCCTTTCCTCCAATCTGTCTACTAGACATCAGTTGAGTTTATTCCTTCATCGCCTAATTCATCATGGGGCAGTGAACTACCTATCTATGTACTCATGGCCTGATCCTGACCCAGCACTTCTAGCTCTCATTCTGAAAATGAGTGCTGGGATTTGGAATCCTGGTAGGACTTTAATGAATGCAGAATTTTGCCATCTGTGTAGAGAGAAATTGAGCGTACAGAGCCAAAAGCTGGATCAGGAATGTAGGCCTCTTTTGGGTTCAGACCAGTTGTTTTCTACAGCAGCAGCTGGCCAATTTAGTGATAATGAGCTGAGGAATATGAAAATCTTTCCCAGTGTGCCTCAAAAATTTCCTCTGGGCTTTGAAGATGCTGGAGAGCTATTCAGAACCAACAATAAAAGCTTTAGTGAACCGCCAGACTGCCAATTGGGAAGCAGTTCCTACAAAAGTCATAGGCTGCACAATACTAGCTCAAAAGATTGTAACGCTGAAGTAGCATCCGTTAGCTTTTCCCCAGCAAATCCATCTCAAGGCAGCCTTGCTTTGGGGAAATCTCCACAGAAGCGCAAAGCTGTAATAACAAAGAAGCACAGCATCCATAAAAAAACTACCAATATCACCACTGAGATGGAAGACCTGTATGACTTTGTCTTCACAATTGCAAAAGAAGAGGAGGAGATGGCATTCTATCACAAAATAAGGAATGTTGGCAAGGAAGAACATTGTGATAATGAATCCTCTCTCCCAGCAGAGGCTTCCAGTGTGACTGATACGGTTTCCTTAGGGGGAACTCGAACTATTGGGTTCTCTCCTCTGAAGGCAGTTAGCCATTTTCGAAGTGTATCCACATTGGAAATATTCTCTGTCCCACTGACCAAGAATACATGCCAGATGCTTGGGAACCTGTTGAGCTCTTGGGTAGCTTTAAAAAAACTTATTCTTACTTTAAATGGTAAGTAATAAGCCAAATCTTTGCCTGTAAATGTTAATCCTTTGTGTAGAAACTTCACAGAAAGAAGTGGATAAACGGCAACCCCTTGGACTCATTAGAGGTCTATTGCTATCCATTCTGTTCAGTCAGGATATAATTTTTAATGTTTGACATCTGGATGGCCACAACTTCTTTTTTATGTGTTTTACAATGTTCAAATATATTATGAAAAACATTTGCTTTTAGAAAAGGTAGCACTGCTTGAGAAAATAAGAATACTCCTACTGAACAGGCCCAAAGCTTTCTTAATTGTTTTTTTTTTTTCATAGTGGCAAACTAGGTAACTCTTGAGATACTTGATGGCAGGTTGGTGAATATACGGGTAGTCCTCAACTTTTGATCACAATTGAGCCATAAATTATTGTTGCTAAGTGAGACAGTTATTAAGTGAGTTTTGCCAGACTTTATGACCTTTCTTGCCCAAGGGAATTGCTACATTTATTAAGTTAATAACCCGGTTATTAAGTGAATCTGGTTTCCCCATTGGCTTTTCAGAAAGTTACAAAAGATGCTCACATGACTCTGGGACATTGCAACCATCATAAATAGGAACCATTTGCCAAGCATCTGAATTTTGATCATGTGACCATGGGATGGTGCAATGGTCATAAGTGTGAAAAACAGTCAAATCACTTTTTTGAATTCCATTGTAACTTTGAACAGTCATTAAACAAATGGTTGTAAGTCTAGGGCTACTTGTATATCTGCCATTGTTCTCCAGCAACTGATATTTTGAATTCTATGGTACTACCACCAACCAAGAGGTAATATTCTGTTAACACAGAAAGGTCCAATAGGCCCTCTTTCAAGTTACCAATTTGTACCTGATATTTGACCTGGTAAAAAAGCAGCAGTTGGGTAATTTGGACAGTATTCGATTTTGATCTGACCGCATACATCAAAAAAATGTCAATTTTAAAAAAAGCCCAAATTTAGAGATTGCCTTGAATGTTGAGAGCAAATCTAAAATGCCCATTGTGCATAAACAAAAATATCTTAATGCAAACTTCAAAACAAAGTTTTCCATCTGCAATCTCATGTATCCTTACCATTTTAGAATATTTTAACCAAGATTCTTTGTCTTACTCCATATCGAAATACCAGGTGAATTAATTTTGATTCATGGACATACCATAAAAGCCACATGTATTATGACTCGGGAAACCCTGTTTGGTGTAGTGGTTAAGGAGCAGACTAGAAACCAGGAGACTGGGAGTTCTAGTCCTACCTAAGGCACAAAGTCAGCTGGTGACCTTGGGTCAATCGTTTACTCTCTCAGCCTAGGAAGCAGGCAATGGCAAACCATTTCTGAAAATGTTGCCAAGAAACCACAGGGTCTTATTCAGACAGTCACAAGGAGTCAATATTGACTCAGAGGCGCACACGTGTGCGTGTGCACACACACACACACACAGTTGACTTGGAGAAATTAAAGCAAATTTGATAAATTTTAAGATATAATGTTGTACTCAATGACAAAACCTGCAACGTTACATATACAAATGCAACTAATATTTGATTACTGGAGAAAAAAACCAATTCTATTTCTGAGCTCTTCAGATATAGTGTGGAAGACTAGAGCAAGTTTGATAGCCTATTCTGCCAATGCCTAAGAATATTGTATACTTATTTAAACCAAGTAGTAATTTTGCTATGCATGCATATTTTCAATTTCTCTTTTTTTCCTTTGAAAATTGTACTTCAGGCTTAGGCTCTGGTATTTTCAGCATCCTTTCTGGGCTTCGAATTCTTTCTCAACACAACGATTATTGCCTCCGTGTGGTACGCATCAGTGATATGTTTGCTCATATTCCATGTATGAATCTTGTCCATTCTCTTTTGAGTGCTGTACCATTGCTTCAGATGCTTCTGGTCAGCTTTGATCTCAAAACTGCAGCCGAGTGGAATAGACTGGAAGAAGACATGGGCTCATCATCCTTAGTTGAAGAAATTCCAGGTACAATATAGATCTTCAGCTTCAGCTAAACCACAGCAGCAGTAGTGGGATTCAAGTTTTTTTACGACCGGTTCTTGGGCATGGCAGGGAAAGGATACTGTAAAATCTCTAATGAGAGGTGATATTTGCCGGTTCTCCGAACTACTCAAATTTTCAGCTACCAGTTCTCCAGAATTGGTCAGAACCTGCTGAATAACACCTCTGCACAGCAGGTTTCATTTTAAACGTGAGAATAATTAAGTCATATTTATTAGCTGCTCTATTTCAAATAATTCTTTGATTCTGGTTTGCCATCTTGCTAAAAGTCTTTTCTTGATTAAATGGGTGGATCCAACGCTCATCAGTAGAGCATGTGCTTGTGTGCCAAAGATTTCAAATTCAGTCTCAAACTGAATATATATCTACTTGTAAATGTGTGTATATACAGTACATTCATCAAGGTTATCCCGAATTCAGAAATGGTTGTAGAATGAAACAAAAATTAAAGTGATTTGATCATAAGTTAGCAACTTAAATTAAGAATTTAATTCATTTTGACAAGTAAGATTACTACATAACAAAAATATTTGTATTAATTCTGTTGAGAAATTGAAGTTTTTCAGTTTTCAAGAAATGCACAGAAGTTTCTTGTTATAGATAATGCCTGTACTTTAGGAAAAATACGGTATTTATGAATTCAGTGTATATGGAAAGTTGGAGTGTGCCTCCCCTTGCCCTTGACACTGTTCAGGCCATATGGTAGGAAGTGAGCTGATATGACTGCTTCCTTTTCTGACACAGATTCCTTAACTGATTTCTTCCTGATCAGTTAAACTATGATTTGCTTTGGATTCGCATGTTATAGACTGAGGAATTCCTCCAAATCTGTATCACAAACTAGGTTGATCTCAAGTTTGTAATTTTTGTTCAAACCATATTTGCCAGCTTCAAGCTGTGAATAGTTCTCTTTTACTGTATTAACTTTTCCCACCTAGTTACTTACTTGGAGCAGCTTGAGATCAGGTTTCCCAGAGAACCACTTCAAACAAGTCTTCTGGTGCCTGTACTGAAAGCTTCAGGGTCTCTCCAGAGTCTTTCTCTAGACAGCGTTGCAATTTCCTGTCCTCAAGAATTTTGGCTCCTCCTGCAAGCCCTCAAAGGTATGGTGTAAGTTATTCGCTTGCAATAAGCTAAAAAGTAACAGTGCTGAACACATTTAACATCTTAAACACTTTGTCAGCAGCGTAACCATGGCCAAAATTAAGCTATAAAAGATACTTGAAAAAAATATTGGAACCATCTGCTTGTTACACATTACCGAAGAGGAAAGTTTTAATCAGTGAAAAGTGTCAAGACTTAAGTTCTTATTTATCTTGGTAGAATATAACCCAAACCTGAAGAAACTAAGTTTTCATGACGTCAACCTTTCTGAACATTCAAAAGAAGTCCTCCTTATTCTGCAGAGTCCAACTCTTCAAGGTACTAATAATTGCATTATTTTTTCTTATTCCAATTCTGTAGCCGCTGTTGCATGTAATAAAAAAATAATGGTGTTTTTGGAGACTTATCATTTATGTATGGGATAGCCTAAGTCATAAATTTGGCTAAGGTACTGAATTTGTTCATTTAAAGAAGATTCCCCCCAACTATTATGAGGGAAATAAAAAATTAGCAGGAATGAGTGAAGGCATACTGTCACTTCCCCCTACTCTGTCTGCATGAATAGAAACTGCTACTTCACTATAGCTGACAACCGTATGGAAGAAAAAAAAAAAGGGTGTATGACAAACAGCAGCTTCCCAGCCTCCTTTGTTCCTGGTGACAAACCCAACTTCCCTGTGTCATATGCTGTTGGCATACAAAGTTAATAGTCTAACAGGTTGCTTTTGTTGGACAAGTACAGTCATTATTTAATATCTCTTTCCAGCTTTTGTCCATTGTCCATTCAGTTAGACTGACTTTACCTAATGAATCAAAGGAAGAAGGAACACCTACATTAATTTTAGGTTTTGGTTTTCCCATAGAAATCAGTTTTTCATTTTGTCGACTCTTTGAAAACTGTACAGCTGAGCTTCTGACTGAAATGATTACTGCCATGAAGAAGAACTTATCATTAACAACCCTCAAAGTCCCTGGAAATAGGCTGGGTATGTAGTGGCAAATGTAGCAACTTTCTTGGAGTGCTTTCTTCCCTTTGTGGAAAATGAGCTAAGGCTCTGGCTCCTCTCAGATTTAGCTCTGGCTGTTGACATAAATTCCTGCCTGTGGTGATTCAGATGAGAACCTAGTAATAATTGTATATATTTGCCTTTTCAGAATCTAGACTTATGGATCCAAGGTGCTTTCTTTCAAAAGGCAACTGGGCTTTCTTATTTTGCTAGTTTAACTTTTCATCCAAGAAACTTCTTCAGTTCTGACTGAATAGTGGAGGCTTGCAGTCATCTGGTCATTAGCACTCTTTATGAGAGTCACTGAGGCCACTTGGAGGTTTATCTGTGCCCTAAGAGTCACATGAAACTTGTAGTCTGCATTTTTTTTCCTGGAAATTCATTCATACTCCTGCACTATTTGAACAGTGGTCATCCCAAATTGCATAACTAAATGTCTATGGAGATTCTCAGTTGTGCAGGTAGACCACTGGATAATTTGAGAATATCCACAGACAACCTAGCCTATTCTATATTTCCTACTACTGGCTAAACTGCTCAGTGTACCTAGATTCCAACATGTTTGATTAATTTTATTGCTACTTTTGCTATAATTAGAGCAATTAGAGCAACTAAGTTTCAAAAGGGTTGCACATATCTACAATTACAACTTTTGTGCTTGGAGCAAAATAAAATAAGGACTGATTGACTGTCAATTATTCTATTTTTAAAAAGGAACAAAATTCTCAGGTAATCCTGTAAAAGCAATAAGCAAGTAGCTCTGGGGAATAGTTTTATCTTTGATGTGGTCAGTATCTGCTTTGCTAGAGGTTTAGGATTCTTGTTTTAGTTTTGTTTTAAACATGAAAGCATTTCAAAGGGATTATGGCTGGATATAATGTCAATTATATTACATGTCAATTAAGGTTGTCCAAAGACCAATTAATCCAGTGTTTCTCAACCTTGCTTAATTAAGATGTATGGACTTCCAAGTCCCAGAATTCTAGCATGGTTGGGCCCATTTTTAAACCTCCTGACCGATATCAATTTCTGTGTCACAGTTCATTAATTTAAAATATTGCTATACCTATCATGCCATGGGTCATTAGGAAGTGCATTTCATTATGTACAATTTGAAATGCAATAATATACCAATAAAATTGATATGTTAAAGTTTTGTATATATTACCAACTACATACAAACTACCAAAAGTATTTGAGAAGTTCCATCATAAAATATCAAATATTAAATATAAATGTTTTCAGTATGTATCTAAATTGAAATAAATCAACTCAAGCACTGCTGAAAACATACATAATTTATGTTAGCATTTGACATTTATTTCCTTTTTCCCTTAGTGGAAAACTTTGGTTAAAAAAATATAATTTATAAATAAACCTCCTGTTTGACACTCACATGATTACTATTATAGTGGTAAATAAAGCTCGACCTGCTCATTTTCTTTTTTAGTTCAATTGTTGAACCTATTTAATTCCTATAGCATACTGAAGGACAGTTGGTCCCTAGAAGTTCAGCCAATTACTAAAGATTCTTTTTTAATGATTTCTTTGTGAATTTTGTTCTTAAAAATATTTGTTAATTTACTCTGTATCTTTGGAGTGAGAAAAAAAACCTTATAAATGGAAAGTAAATGGAAATTTCTTTGCAGGCAGTCATTTTTCTACCACTTTTCATATTCTTCCCCATTGGGAATCTTCATGAATGGATCTGCTTATATAATATGAAATGTACAAAATATTTCATCAGAGAATAGAATCTAGAAACATCCCAGAAGATGCTTGTCTGAAGGTTAAATTTTTATCCATGAAAAGGCATTTGGCATATTCCTATTATTTAGACTTTGTTCTACCACATCCTCCTTGTACTTTGCTTTAAATTACATTTCCCTCTATTATTAGGGAATCATAGATTGATTGCACTGGCTGACATTTTTGCTGGAGATTCATCCTCTTCCATCAGTCATCTGGATGTAAGGTATGCATGTAAACAGAAGTAACTTCATACAGTCCGATGTCAAAAAAGATAGCAATGAAATTAGTCTGAGAAGCAATACTTTTTTCATTCAATTTTTCTCTTCCAGTAGCTGGTAGCTTTGATAGCTTTTTGCATTCAATAGCTAGCATCAATTTGCACAAAGAAATAACTTCAATTTCAGTCTGTGGGTATGGTTTGTCATATTTCAGCACTTGACTGCTTCAAAACTCATCAAATTAAGCATCTGACCCGCTTTAAAGCAGAAATTACAACATGCAAGGAAGAACTTGCTGGTGATGGCTGTCTCATGAGACTATTTCTTGCAGCTGAAATAGCAGGTCATGTGGTAAGGCACATGATTTTCTTGGTACCCATCAGTTTTAGTATTCAGCACATCTTCCAGAATGGAGTACCGATGAAGACCGAGGTACCACTGTATTCCAACTTGTTTCTCTCCCAGTTATTGGTCCTGATGCTCCTGAACCTCAAATTGCAACGCTGGGAAAGAACTGCCAAGCAGAAGGCGCCATCTTGCTGCCTTGGCTTAGGTTTGCTAGCATCATCACTGTGGACTGAGCAGGAACTCTTGTCAATCTTGCTCAGTCTGCACTGTAGTGACACCCAAGTGACTCTTGCTGCTACAAAGCCAAAACAACGAGCTTATTATGCAGGATGCCTCTTGAGTCATGAGCCTAGAATTTTATGTTAAGTAGAATTATTATTTATATGTAATTTTTTAATGATATGCTGATGATTCTCTTACAGGGAACACAGGTTTTGCCATAAAGTCTTAGGTATGAACACAGTCATGAACATATGTCAATGTCAAAAAATTATGCTTTCTTGTATAATTGTAGATGGTAATCATTCAATTGTTATTCAGGAAAAAAGCTCACTAACTACTTTGATGAGTATTTCATGTTTAAGTCATAAATTGCAATGAGGTACAGTAATACTGTTATTTTCAATTCTAGCTCCAACTGTATTAAGCCTGATGGGCTTCTGGAATTTACCAAAAAGCTGGAAAGTTACACAGATGAATGCAGAGAATGTATCAAACTTACCAAACTGTGCCTCTATCAGAATTGGCTGGAGCAAGATGCTGTCACTGCTCAAGAAGCCCTTTCAAGACTAAAAGCTATATGTCATGTAGTTAGTGATGCATGGGATTCATCACAGGCCTTTGCTGACTACATCAGTGTGATGTAAGAAGCACTGTAATGGAGAGTGTCTTCTAATAAATCTGCTTAACATTTTTTATTGGGGTGTTAAGTACCAGTTCTAAACAGGACTTCCCATATTTTGTTTGTGTTCAGATTTTTCTGATTTGTTTAGCATGAAGGATACAGTAAATGTTAGCGGAAATATCTCATTTCCAAAATAACTTTTATAAAGTCAGTAAAGTATGAGATCAACAATTACTTTGAATCAAGATTTAACAACTCCATAATGGAAAATTTATTAGCTTAAAATTGAAACCTATCTTGTCTGCATATGGAAATATCTAGATCAGATTAAACTATTCTACCAAATGCACCACATAGTTTATGTTGTTCACATATTTTGTATTATACCGAGAATTTAAATGATACTTCTGCTTTCTGAAGTATATTTACTATTTATGCAGACCTCATTGTTAAATTAGAAATATTATAGTAATAATCCTATTATTTGAATTAACTGTATATTGTTGAGCAATCTGAATATCCATCATTTTTTTTATCCATGTCCTAGAAAATACCATTTCAAGCATCTCCTTGTAAAGATTTTTAATTTTTCAATATAACCACAGTAATTTGGTGAGTCCATTCTTTCATAAATACAATCCTTTGGGATTCTTTTCTGGGTCATTAGTCTTTCCATACAAAGATTTCACAAACATTTATCTTTCTCAATATATGAAAATGGTTAAATAAAGAAAATGCTTTCCTGACTTTGTAAAATAAAGACCTTAGTCTACCAGAAATTATTATATTACAGCAAAAACAATTTTACATACACATGTACACCATTTTGTTACTTTCATCTCATATCCATACTGACATATGAAATACTGTACATTTATTGCTTCTTGTGATATACTGTATATACTCAGTTGGAACAATATTATTTCCCTTTATTTTACTTATTAATTTGTTGTAAAAATATGACAATTTTTGATTTTATAATTAAAGATGATCCTGACCTAAAAATTGTTCCTGTAATAGGTTTAAAACTGGATGATGCAATATTAGTCTGCAGCAAATACATTTTAAAAACTGATGTCACAATGATATGTGATAATGATTCTACTTTGAGCTTTTTCCTCTGAAAGTGGTATTTGTTATCGATTTGGTGTAAAATAGTCCGTCTGACTTACATAGACTTCACGATGGCAAGGCATTCTAGAGGTGAAAGATTATTAGTATCTCTTCTAGAATATTCTATACACATTTAGATTGACAGTAAAAGTTGAAACATACTTTTTCAGAAAAAGAATATTGATGATGGTTTGTTGTAACCAAATATTTTAGCAAAGTATTTGTGAAGATAGTCTATGATATTTATGCAGATTGAGAGGAAAAAACATCTAATCCTAATGTTGCTGATATGGAGGTATCAAAAAATTCATCTTTTAAAGAAAGAGCTTATTGATCCAATGATTATGGTATCCCCCGTTGTTCTTCATGTGATTGATGATAGAAGGTGAAAGTGACTGCAGCATCCCAGGCAGTCTTCAGGACATTGTCCTTGAGGCCACGTTTTTCAGCACAGTGATGCCACTGAGATAAATCAGAAGTGCAGTCAGATTCCTCTGGAGGAGGTCTGACTTGATGGCCGTTCACACAGCGACGACATTTGATCCTGTAATAAAAAGTGAATTTGTGTTCACCAGTTACAAGCCATGATTTCATGCTATTGTATTTGAGCTACAGGACTTGGTATTTGGCAGATTTCCCATGCTAGGAACAATATAAATTAGGATTATTTAAATGGATTTTCATAGCAATAACTTCAGGTGGTATGAATACAAAATAATCCTCTCTTTCGAAAGCCAACTATGGCTTTTGTATCTATGGCACCAACAAAACCAATATGTTCAATCAGTCAAAATCCACCAGTTGCAAACCTTTATTATGTATGTAAAATATGTAAAATAGTAGACCATCAAACACTGTTTTTAAGATAGTTCAATATACATTAAAATTCTCTACCCTTTAATTTTGTATAGCTGATTGGTACACAAGTATTGCCCCAACCAACCCAATTACCTTCATATTTATGCAGACTTAAAATTTCCCAGTCCGAGTCTACCTGAACTGTATATTACAAAACTTAGAATAAAAAAATAAAATATTGGCTTCTGCAAATGTGGGCCTCTACATATTTGCTAACTGCAACATTGGCTGATTGTCAGAAACCTGCTCTTACCACTAATGTTCAGACAGACTTAATATTTACATACAGCTTCCCTTAGTTCTTTTTTTCTAAAACAATACCAACATTTCCATCTATGTCTCCTAATCTTTGTCTACGTGATTTAGCTATCTAAGCCCTTCTGAAACCTACTTGTCATGAGTATCACTTGTAGTGGTCTCATTGAGTGTGAATAGCTCTTTCAGTTCCCCCAGAGAGAAGTGTCTTTCCACATCTTGTTCTTCATCTACTACGCAGCTACTAAGTGCCTTCTTGTGTGTCTGTCGCTGGAAGATCTTCTCTTCAATTGTCCCTGTCTACAAAATAAAAATATATCTAGTGACAAGTTGTTGTGAGACCTGTTTGACTCTTAAAATCACTACACATTCCTTAACATTATTTTTACATTCTAGTTAGCTTCAGCAGAAGCTATCAGTCAAAGTTTACATTTGCAATTCTCTTTTTTTTTTCTTCCCAAACACATACAACAAAATTTTGGTCAATTCATAACAGATAGAATACAGATAGAATACAGATAGAACAGATAGAATGTTCTGCAAATACTTTATTTAAATGTTGCTTTTGTCTGCCAAGAAGTCAGATCTTTAACATGTGAAGAAAAATAGCTTCTAACTACAGTCTTGTTACCCAAAGGTAGGCTGCTAGCAGGCCAAGATAGTGTTATTTTAGATGTATAGATGCCTATACGTTTGGACTATATGTGCAAAGAATTCTGAAAGTTGCAATCCCAGCCCTCATTTGGGTAGGGCTGATGTAACTAGCAAGATAAGGCCTTGGCAAAAGGCAAGATACACCCCTTATTATAAAAATTGTTGAAAGATTAGATCAGACTCCGAGAAAAAGATCATGTTTTAATACATTAAAGGATGTTTACACTTTAAGGCTAGGTCACACTGGCCGACGGATGCAAAACGTACGCAAAAAGGACACAGCGGACGAGCAAAATTTCGGGGGTGGCTCCATCCGTTGTTATCCACTCTCAAAAGTGGCGAAAATTTGCAAAAACAGAACGGAAAGGAACGGACGGGGGTAGTACGTAGCGAGGATGGTAAGCAGATGTTCATAGGAAGCCTAGCGGATGACAGCGGAAGCGGATGACACATCCAAAGGGCTTCCGGGGGAGAATAGCGAAGCGGACATGTAGCGGAAGGAGCGGATGCGTAGCGGATGATGCGGATGCATCACAGCCAATAGGATGCATAGCGGATGCGTACGGATTCAAAGCGTTCACTGCGCATGCGGGGAGGATGAATTGCGTCAGCTCCGCGGATATAAAAGGATGCAGCTGGCAAACAGCATTCAGAGGAAAGATCTGCTGCCAGAGACATCTTGAAGGAACACCATGGTTCGTCACGGAAGAAGAGGAAGCTTGTATCTACTCCTACCAGCCCTGGCAAGAAAGACAGAACCACCATCCCACCCCCTGGCGCTGACTCTGAAGCTGCTGGTGCTTCTGCTGCTGCTACTGTTGCTGCTGGTGCTTCTCCTGCTGCTGCTGCTGTGGTGGACCAGCCCCAAGACCCTCAAAGCCCTGCTGCTGAAGGCCCTGAATCCCCTGCCAGAGGGAGGAAGAGGCAAGTCAAGGAGAAGGGAGAGAGGAAACAGTACTCCATTTCCGAGGACCATGAGGAGGTGCTGGAATGCCTGAGGGAGAACGAGTACTTGTGGAGAAAGGGCCACAGACTCTATCGTGACACCAAGAAAAGCAGGCAGTGTGGAGAGACAAGGCAGAGAGCCTGGGCTGCACTTCAGATGTACTCCTGGGATGGTGGAAGCACATGCACACCTGGTATGGCAAGCTGCACCTGAAGAAATCTGGCCCGGCTGCTGTCAAGATCACTGACCAGGAGATGTACGTCATGACCAAGTGCAGCTTCCTGGAGGGTGAGGTACGCCACCGAGGAACAGCCAGCCCACAGACAGCCACTCCTCTTCCAGCCAGGAGACAGCTACTGTGTCCAGGCAGGTGTCTTTGGAGGGCCCCATGGCAGAGACCCCCCCCCAACAGCTGCACTCCCCATGCCAGAGGACGTGGAGGATCCCCTGTCTCAAATGGAGCAAGAAGAAGCAGCAGCCAGAGACCAACCCACACCCACCTGCAGCTCCACCTCCACAGAAAGCAGGCAGAGAGGCAGACTGGAGGGCCAGAGCCATACTGTCCCCTTGGAGATCAGGGACACAATCAAAACCAGCACAGATCTTCTCTCTCAGCTGGTCCACAGCGATATACCATCCTTGAACCACAAGCCCTTCATCACGTACGTGAGCCAGACCCTCATGGACCTGCCCGAGGCCCAGTACCAGGTGATGAAGGAGAAGATCACAGCACTGCTGCACCACCCTCCAGGCCCAGCTGAACCTGCTCCGACCCACTCCAGGACTGTTCCTCCACCCCAGGCAATGTTACAGCCTTTCCATGGCTTTCAACAGCCCATCACCTACCAAGCCTACCAGGACTTCCCACAGCAGAGGCAGCCTTTCCCAGTCCAGGCCCAGGTACATCGCACGCCACAGACACCTCACCTGACCCAGCTGCAGACCAGACAGCCCCACTACACTCCTCCTTCCTCCACCCCACAGCCAAGCCCCTCAACAGAAAATCTGCCATCAGTACTGTGCCTGACATCCCAGGTCCTTGAGGAAGGGCCTCTCAACCTCATGGGACTGAGTCAGCTCTGTGAGAGCTTCCTGAACACACCATCTCGTTGTACTCTCGGGGCCAAGCACCCCAATGGCGCCTCAGACCAGCACTCCAGCCACAGCCACCTCCACAGTCCCTGGCCGCTCGACAGCTGAGACCATGGACATGCCTCAGAGTGACTGAGAATAGTGCCAGAGACTGAGTTGTTACCTGTTCACTTTATCTTTGCTTAAACACACTTTACTTGGTTCATTTTGCTTTTTTAATAAAGTCATACAGTTTACTTAAGACAGTTATTAATAAAAGTTATCTTTGCTTCACACACTTGGCTCATTTTATTTACTAAATAAAGTGTTGGTGAAAACTTTGAAGGGGTTAAGCCTTTGGGTTAAGCCTTTGCATGCTTGTGGGATGGGTAAGGATAGTTGTGGGATGGGTAAGGATAGCTGTGGGATAGGTAAGGATAGTTGTGGGGTGGGTAAGGATAGCTGTGGAATAGGTAAGGATAGTTGTGGGATGGGTAAGGATAGCTGTGGGATAGATAAACCTCCAGTGCAAGCATTGTGGGACTGTATGGTTCACCCTCCCAGCTGCCACACATATGGCCCTTTTTTTATCAATAACAATTTATTCACTGATCAACACATTTCAAAATAAACAAAGCTCTTTATTAATGCCTTATTCATTGTAGGGCCACTCAACATACATGGCACAATCTCAGCAGTGTTATGAGACAGGCTGAAGGAAGCATCCATGAAGCATCTACCATCCTGTCTTGCCACTCCCCTGCTCCAGCTGGGGAGTTGCACCAGTGTTTCAGGAGGTTGCGCTGCTTCTTCCCTTCACATGAAGCTCTGTTGGGGCCCTGTACATCCACAGTGTCAATCAGGTTTCGCCCTTGCCTCCATTCACCAGGCTCCATGTCCCCATTCCCTTGTTGACGGTCCACAAGTCTGTTCTGCAAGACTGGGTAGCGGGTGCGCATGAGATTATGCAGGATGCAGCAAGCTTCCACGATGCTCCTCACAGTCCCATTGGTGATGCTGTATGGTGGTGAGAATTACCTGGAACCTGTTGGCCAGGATGCCAAAGGCGTTCTCCACCACCCGTCTTGCCCTGGACAGCCTGTAGTTGAAGATCCTCTCTTCACGGGTAAGGTATCTGGAACTGTAGGGCTTCATGAGGTAGGTTCTGAGAGAGAAGGCGTCATCACCCACGATGAAGTAGGGCACATCTTGTGTGTCATTGGGTAGGGGGTCTGGATCTGGAAAACTCATAATGAGGTTGCATTCCAGCCCATCCTTGAGGTCACTGGCGTTGTATACCTGGCTATCTGAAGCAGACCCGTTGCCTGAAGCGTCAATGTACATGAACTTGTAGTCAGCATCAACCATGGCAAAGAGGATGACACTGAAGAAGCCCTTGTATTTGTGATAAGAGGACCCTGAGTTGGCTGGAGCTTTGCAGGCCACAAGCTTCCCATCTATGGCTCCAACAGTGTGGGGAAAGTTCCACCTCTGATGCCACTGTTCTGCAACTTTCCTCCAGCCTTCTTCAGTGGTGGGGCACTGGAGGAGCTCCTCCACGTATTCTTCGATGATGGCCTGCACCACTTCTCTGATCACTTTGCTGATGGTGTTGTGTAGCACCCGCCAGGCATACTGCATGTTTCTGTATGTGGTTCCAGAGGCCAAGTGGCGCAGAGTCAGTGCCACCTTCAGTCCAGGGTCCAGGCTGGGATGGAAGTTGGTCCTCGGCTTGGTCAATCTGGGTCTCTGACGCTCAACAAGTTCGTCAAACATGGCTGATGGCATCCTCATGAAGTGCTGAAATGCACGAATGCCTTCATTCCTCAGCTCCACCATCAGCTTGTCATAGAGTCCAAACTCCACTCTTCTCCCAATCCATCGTCGGACCCACACAGCTCTTGGACGTCTCCTTCTTCTCCTTGCGTAGAAAAGGTGAAATAGTCTGTACAGGGCTTGGTTCTGATGTTGAATGATGGCAGCTACCATAAGGAGTATGTGATGATCCATGGTGGAGATCAATGGATGATGTGGAAGAGCAAGACCAAGGGTGAAGAGGTCTGTACACCACGGCTGCTGGTCTGATAGTGAGATCCAGGTGATTTCCTCCCCCTTTTTATAGGAAATATCGGTTTTCCGCTAGGTGTCCTTCCATATACTCTAGGCATACTCCAGACATCCTACATATCCGAGATACGTCCCATATACAAACGTTTTGTCCGTTTTAATGCTTTATATACGAGATGCATCTGCTTACATCCTTTCTATTTCTGTGCTACTAACGCTGTGTGGACGTTCCATGTACCTTTTGCTTCCTCCCTTTCCATTTTCAGCTGCAGCGGATGTGGATTGAGGGGATGTCCAGAGGATGCCGAGAGGATACAGCGGACGTGTAACGGATGATAACGGACGTAGAACTTTTGTTGCCCGTATGTGTCGCGGATGTACATCGTACGCGGCGGAAAGTTCATCCGCTCAAAAAGTTTTGTGCAGCTCAAAACTTTTTGAGCGGATGAAATAGCAGTAGACTGATGTTTGACAGATAGAGCATATGAAAGACGTATGCAGTGAGTACACAACGGATGCATCGCGTTTTCCAACGGATGGCAAGTTTTTTTGTCCGTTTACATCCTCTTTGCATCCGTTGGTGCAGTGGGACATGGGCTTTACTTTCTTAAGCTACTAGTGTGAAACACTAATCATTTCCTTCTGGGGGTTCTATTTGGCAAGATTCAAGAATGCTTACATAATTTACCTATGTTACGACAAGAAATTCTAGCACAATATCAACTTAGATGCTATAGTGCTGGG
>BLBF01000020.1:45401720-45418736 GCA_015471245.1 Laticauda colubrina
CTTCAAAACAGACAAAAAATAGCAGCCATCCTGAGAAACCCCAAAGACAAAATTTACCTGGAAAACCAAGGCATATATGAAATTCCCTGTACATCATGCCCGGCCACATACATTGGACAGACCAATAGAAGAATAAGTACCCGCCTAGATGAACACAAAAATGCAGTAAAAAAGCTGGAACACACCTCCTCACTAGTCCAACACATGAAAACCACAGGTCACAACATCAACTTCAATGGCACTAAAACCCTAGCCACTATAGAAAACCCCAACCACAGAATCATCAGAGAAGCCATAGAGATTGAAAAAAGACCTGAAAGCATGAATAGAAGAGATGATTCCAGTAGACTGTCAATCATTTGGAAACCTGCACTCTCAAATAGAAAGATCTCCACACCACAAAACAGACAAACACCTGAGCACAGACAGACTCCCTCTGATGCATCCAACTCAAACACCCCCACACCTGAGCACAGACAGACTCCCTCTGATGCCTCCAACTCAAACACCCCCCCCCACCAGACACCCAGGTGAAACCCAGCTTGCTAATGAATAGCAGCCGTCCCTTCACACGAAGCCAAGCTGCACTGAAAGCCTCCAACACAAGAACAGACTGTTGCCAGCCAATCAAAGCCACAAAACAGACAGAAGAAACCAGAAACACCAATCAATCAAACTCCAAGTCCAATGAACACAGACCCAGGCTCCTAGCCAATCAGAATGGACCAGCCTCGAATTTGAAACCAGGAGCTGTGAGACCCACATCCATACAGAAGCCTGATGATGGCAGATGGGATTCTGCTGAAACGTTGCTACAACTTTAACAGCACTACAATGACGTGGGATAATATCCGAAGGAAGCTAAACAGCACACATGTAAGTACCCGCGAAAGCTTAAAAAAAACAAAAACAAATATATATATATATATATATATGTATGTATGTATGTATGTATGTATATATGTATGTATGTATGTATGTATGTATGTATGTATGTATGTATATGTATATATATATATTTTTTTTGGGGATTTAGCTTCCTCCTGGATGATTTTTTGATTAGAATATTATTTGTCTGGAGCCATTTGTATGAATGCTAGGGAAGATGTATCCTAGACTGCTTGATTCCTTCCTTGATTTTGGGTTGTATCTTTTCAGTGATATGTAGATGAGACATATTTCTATATGTCTATTGCTGCTTGATTGGTCTCAATGCCAAACTTCCATAAATGTGTAGATTTGGTTTAATCTAAAACATTAACAATTTCCCAGTTGAAATCGTGATTCAATTTGTCTATTAGTTGAGGATTCCATCATGTCTTCTGCCAGCCAGAAGACCGCCAAAGTCCTTTCCAGCTGTTATGCTGCTCTATTTGAATGATGGTTACATTCTGCCTATCTGTCTTATATAGTAGCTGTTACATACACACATGGTATGTTGTAGATGACTCTTGTTTTTCTTCTTCTTTGGTAACCGGATGATTAAGTTTGCTTAAGATGTTTTGAAGGGATTTTGTTGGTCTGCAGGAAAACAAACAACCTCAGAAAATATCAAGAACCCAATAAACTGGTTTTGTAAATTTGTTTCCATGGAAATTGAAATACCCAAAGTCACATACATAAGAGCAAAATCAGAGCACCAGAATTATGATCCTTGAAAGTTTTAGAGGCAAGAAGTATAGTTTGGAACAATTGCTCTGCACGGCCACTGCTCCAAAGAATGTGTCTTTGCACTCAAGACACTATCAATGTTTACCTTCTTGCTCACTATGCAAGTACAAACTCTTCAAATTTATATTCCAAAGCCTTCAAGGACCGATAGTTTCCTTGTTACTAATTTTGTCATATTCCAGGAAGACGGGCCTGAGATGGGAATAGGAGGTTGCATAAATACACATAGATGTGATTGTCAGAATTACTTACGATTACAAAGCTTCTTCAGAGATGTGATTGAAGAGAGAGACGAAACATTCATCTTCCCTTCTTTCAGATCTTCTGCAGGCTTTGCTTGCATCAGAAAGTATTTGTATAACTCTGCTTGAAGGGGAGTCGGCCTGATGCAGAAGAGAAAAATAAATATTAGATCATTTTAAAGATAAGTCATGTCATATCTACAATAATATGACTGAGTTTCAAGGGAAATATGATACATGATTAATTCAGCTCTAAATCTAGCAGACTTTTTTTTTTACTATCAAAATCTAAATACTAAAACTGTTTGCTAGTATTTGCTGCCCAAATGCTAGAAACTCAGTAAGGGAAAGAGAGGAACTTAGCTCTCAGTTGACTTTGGTTGGAAATCAGATAAGGCTTCCAGAATTCTATTTGCTCAGTTCTAGAACCTTAATGAAATGAATTCTACTTGAAACAAATATTTTCAACATTGCATCCATTTTGACTGTCTCATGAGGACTCTCATACAATGCCTATTTTTTCTGGGCACAGAGTATAGTTCTAAAGAAAAAAATAGTTTGCAATGTCCGAACATTTTTATTTTCTATGAATATGAAAGAAAATTCTACATGTATAGAAACTCCATAAGGGAACCTATGGAGTTCAGAGCAACACTTTAAAACAAATGATGGTGGTAAATGATGTTTTGCGGCATGTCAGTTTCCTGTTTAACTGGCTTCCTGAATTAATCTTATAAAAAGTTAATATGAGACATAAAGCCTTGTGGGTACCAAGAGTACTTTAGAAGGAACACACTGGGCACCCAAAGTTGAATTTATACTATAGGCTCTTTGGTTTCAGCAGAGCTGTTCCAAGCATGAACAAGTCCAGATCAAATCCACTATATCTCATTTGTCTCAGTGTTCATAGTTACCATCCCATCATTCATGATCACATGAGAAAATGTAGAGGCAGAATGGATATGAGATGAATGTTTCATGTTCAAAGTAGAACAGTTTTTTTAAACTGATATAACTGCTTAATCATTGGGAAAAACATACTGCTCACACCCACTCTCTTGCAGTTTTTCCCAGTGGCTCATTTTGCTTCATATGGAAGAAAACATCTATTAGATTTCAAGTCTAATCATTCTAAATATAATATTCACAGTAGCTTTGATTATGCTAATTCTGCAGAAATTATTGAAAGATTAACCAGACCTTATCAATCGCAAACTGTGACTGTTTTGCCAAAGTAGCATCAAATGTAGCATATAATACCAACCATATTTAATAACTGTACTTTGGTTGAGCTATACATTTAGCTTAAATTCTGTGCACCAATGAATCCTCTTCTTTTTCCATTAAGCAAGAAACTTGTTTTATTATACATCTTGGCCTTTAATTTTATACCTGCAACACACCACCTGCTCAATTTTCACTGGCAAGTATTTGGAGAGAATATCTGAAGTTCTTCTTATTAGACATCTAGAAAGGAAAGACAAAGATAACTTTAATATTGTTAACACCAGGGTCTAATCTCTTGACTAGATTGGACCAATACTTCTTCCTAATGGTAGTAGGAAGACCTTCATCCAGAATACTTAGCAATATTTTCAAGATTCCTTTTCTGGTAAATACATGGGATTTTCACAGAAGAATAAATGCTTTTCTTGATTGAATCTTGCTAACCAGCCACCATCAAATCAACTTTCTTGCTGGTTTGACCAAATATTCAAAAAAGAAAGTAAGAAAGGCAACACAATACAAGCAGTACAGGTATTCCTTGAATTACAACCTGTTGTTTAAGAACCATTCAGTTACAGTGGCCTCGGAAAGAGTGCTTTTAGAGCCTGTAAAACACACTTGGCCATGATAAAACATTGTGCTATCCTCAGTATTTCGGGTGGTTAGCAACTGGATCACATTAAAAGTTGTCAAGCACCCAAGAATCAGCTCTACTCCTGCAGCCCCACAAAGGATTCCCCTCCATACACAGAGAAGAAGTAAATCCTTTGGCAAGCTGTAGGAACGGAGCTGAAATCTTTTGAGATTTCAACTGTTTCTGTAGCCAGAATATTTTTCCTCTGTACATGGGTGAGAGCTGAATTTCTTTGATGAGCTACAGGAATATTTGGGAGTGACAGACTGCTGTATGGAACCGAAATATTCCCAATAGGTAACCCTTTTGCTTTGTCCACTTAACAACCACAACCGGGAATGCTGGGATCAGGACTATGCTTGTTAAGCAAAGCAGCCACATGGACAACTTGGTTAATGAGTGCTTTGCTTAATGAACGAGACTCCAGTCCCAATTGTGGTCCTAAGTCAAGGACTACCTGTATACCTGACTACCATGATATGATTACAGAAATAAAAAACTAAGACTATTAGTTCTGCCTTGAAAAATGGGATGTCTAGGTGGCAGAAGAATGATACAGAAAGCTCTAATTCTGTGCTGTGATGTACTGTATTTTTGCAACCCAGAACTGGTACTTATAGTTATGAGATGAAGCATACAGAGAAATTATATAATGGTGATTTAAAGAAAATAACTGAATGATCTGAAGACTTTCTAGAGTAACAAGCATCTCGTACAGAATCAGATGAAAAAGAAAGAAAGTATCCTTACAGAGATAAAAGGATGCTCAACTTTACCTGTTAACAATGCCAATCAGCTCTTTCAGTCTCTCTTCTCCTTTTTGCCTTCCAGCCTCATTTGCATCTGCATCCCTGCCTTTTAAAATGGGGATTTCAAAGTGCTTTTTAAACTCCTGGGCTGTTCCTGTACAAAAATAGATCCATTTTGGAATTAAGGCTCGCTGCCTTAGAAGAGTAAGGAAAATTCAGGTAGGAGATATAGAAGCATAGCCAGCCACACCAACAGGCTGAAGAACAGTTTCTACCCATGGGGCTGCCAGACTTCTGAACGGAAAATAACTCATGTCAACATAGTATGTATGACAGACTTGTGGAGCCGACATGTTGTGCAACAAGGTCACATAGTGTAATAAGATTGGAACTGGGTTAGGGACTTCTGTCCTCACCGTGAGTTGTGTGTGTGTGTGTGAGGGGTGCACGAAGGGAGGCTCAGCCAATCTCATTGTACACATGTTGTACTCTTACAAATAAAGGAAATAATAATAATAATCTAAAACTAATCTAAAAGTGTCCTAAAAACACTTATTCCCTTCTGCTTTTCTTACTATATGAAAATATTTTTTAAACCTGGGACTTTTCAGCTGAAAAAAAGAGCAGACATAACCTTTGTTACCTAACGCTTCTGACATCAAAATCATAATTGACACCATCTTCATAATTGAGCTCCTTACAGAATACATTTTGGAGTTTAATGTACTTTACTGAATGTATTATTCAGGGACAGGGAAGCAATAATTAGCCATCCCAACCTAGGGCAGCTAATTAACCTGCAATCCTTCAAATAAGGCTCCTTCATTACCAGCTTTGGTAGAAACCCTGTGTAGGTAATGCAGATGGAGCTTTGCTTTGACCTCTCTGTGATTTTATAACTGAAAAAGGACTACAGTAACCAAAGTAGAATCAGCCATTTTGATGCAGGAGCAGGACCTGGCAAAATAAGATTATTTATTACATCCATACAAGCAGTGGTTCAATTGCAGTTTTGTAGCCAAACTCTGCCCACAGCCTGAAATTCGATCCTGATAAGGCTCAAGGTTGACTTAGCCTTCCATCCTTCTGAGGTTGATAAAAGAAGGACCCAGATTGTTGTAAGCTGCCCAAAGAGTGCTGTAAAGCACTATGGGGAGGTATATTAGCCTAAATGCTATTGCTATGTTCCTACAAAAAGAAAGCATTCCCTGCAGGATTAATTAGTAAATGGTGTCTCCATGCCTTATCCTGCAGTGATTGACTTTCTCTGTGTGAGAGGAGGTTGGGGTGAATTGTTCCCCCTTCTTGCACAGAGAAAATATATGATGAAATGAAGGTTTCCACCTAATGAATACGACTTTCATTTAAGCTCTCTACTATCTGCTATTTACTCTAACATATAAATTCCCATCCCAATATATATTCCCAATATACATATATAAATAAAATTTATTTATATGTAGGTTTTCTGTCTGCCATTCTTTCCCTATGGCTAGCCAAGACTATTTAATTTAAACTGAGATTGCCAAGTTAGGGTCTTTAATTTAGATGATAGTTTTATTGAGAAGTCCCCACCTAGAATGCCTGTGTTGACAAAATGTACTAGGCTGAAATATTCAAGGAGATCATTTTGAATGGGAGTGCCAGAGATGAGAACCCGACGTGGCGTATTCAAGCTGTTGAGAGCCTGGTAAGTTTGGTTATCTGAATTTTTCAACCGGTGCCCCTGAAAAAAAATATTGAAGAGAAAAAAGATCATCATGCATGGACAGAATAAAAAATAAGTGTGTTTTTTTAAAGACCAGTTAATGAAAGAAAATTATCTCAGTTCGATGATGCAAAAAGGTAGGAAATATGTTAGATGCACAAATGCTCACAGTTCAAGATGACAAGCTGTATCATTTGTAATGTGTGTGATTAAATTAAAGCTATATTTAATATTTATTAGTTATTGATTACTCTGCTGCTAGAGTTCTGTGTAGATACATACCCTTCTACCATCAATATTAAAATACATTAAATCCTCTTGGTGCCACCATTGCTCAGGTTATATATATGAGAAAACATATGCACAATTGTTTTCTTCTGACCACTAGTGAATATACAAAACATATGCATATTTGGCAGGCAAAAGATCCCATGTTCAAATCCATGGAGTAATAATTTTCAATGATCCTATCTACCTTAGCAACAGAATCATCAGTTTAAGTCAGATACTATTAGTTTAAAAGAGTCAAATAGTCCTGAATATATTTAATAGTCATATTTCATTTCTTTAAAAATTATAGAGTTGGATTTATGCTATATTTAATCAAGGAAGAAAGTCGGCAATGTGATAACTACTTTATGTCACCTTTCATTTTTAAAACCCATCACAAACAGTTAACTTTTCCTTGACTGGAATTGAGAAATCATGTTCTGAAGTCTACTTTAGAAGGAAGAAAAGCAATAACCCCGTATAGTCATATTGCCAACAGCATTGATCTTTTCTTCAAACAGGATTTAATTCTCAACACAATGGGCCACCTGCCTGGACCTGTCTTTTCTTTCTGTTCCTTCAGTAAAAAGGTTCCAGCCAAGCCTATTGTATTTACCTGGTTAAGCAGAGCCTACTGTTTTGTCTCCTGCTAATAAAAAACTGGCAGAAGCACAAATGAATTGAACAAGGCCATGTTTTGGGAGACAAAACTAGCAAAAGAGACAGAAAAGCTATGACAGATTGTACCAATGAAAGTTGCCAATGGGCCCAATTTCATTATAGTGGGACAAAACACTGAAGGAAGCTTGAATGATCAGATCGGTCATCCATTGGGGTAGTTATTTTGTAAAGCTTTGATTTGATGGTCAGTTTGGATTTTCCTTAAAAACCCAAGCTCCTATGAATACAAAATTGTGCCTGTATCCATTATATCTATTTTTTTGTATAATTCTCTCATGGGGGTGGGGGGTGGGGGAGGCTAGAATAGATCATTAAATTATTTTTTGGGTGACAGCCTTTTCTGTCCTTGTTTTATATTTTTACCTGCTACACAGTTATCTGCCACAACTTACCAATCTACTAAACACCTTAGTTATTTAAGTTATACATAGGATTCAGTAGGGACTAGTAGGGACAGAAATTGGAATTGGAATTAAATCTGTGGAAAGACACACCAACAATATCAGAAGTGCTGATAACTACTCTGACAGCTGGAAATGGGAAAGCCTGAAGGAAACTTATGGTGAATATGGAAAAGTAAAAAAAAAAGAATATTAAAATAAACCACACCACCACCTCCTTACCCTACGTCAATAGGTATTGTGAATCCAATGCAAATAGAAGGAGTAGTAGACAAATGTTATCTTCCTATGTTTAAAAGTTCTCAGTGACATTGATTGCAGTTAAGAAATAAAGAAATATCTGCTACTATGACAGATTGAGGCAAAACAGGGTTTTGCAAGTTGTAGCTAAGAAAACCTATTCCCTTATTGCTGATGTTTAGGTTTTTTAAAAAAAACATGGCTCTTCCAAAGAACTCATTACCTCATCACATATGACCATCCCAACACTCCCTTTCTTGAGAGCTTCTGCATGGAGACGGAAAGTTTCATAGGAAATTATCAGGATGGGGGATGGGATTCTACGGCCTCGCTGATTCACAAATCCAACTATCAGGAAAAAAATAAAAATGGCAAAGGAATAAAGATTTAAAAATGTATTTAAAGGCAAGAATTATTTAATAAATACAAAGGGAAGCAACTGAAAGGAAACTTGCATCCAGGCATTAGAATTTCTTAAAATGAGTAATTTATCCTCCAAAGGTAACAGGCTTTTACACTTTCCATTCCTGCTCTCCAATAAATCTACTTTCTGATATTCCCCAACTTCTGTATTGCTTTGGATCAGAAAAGTACTGTGTAGCATTAAATTATTCAAAGTAACTTAACAGTCTATTGATAAGTCAGGACAGAGCTCCAGCCTATCAACCTGTCCTTAATTTACCACGTACTATTATATCTCTGCCTCTTTGTACTTTGGTTTAAAATCAGATTTTGCCTTTCTCAGAAGAAATCTATGAATATCAATGTACTTAAAGACTCATTTACTTCAGTGGGATTTCTTTAACCAATCTGAAGAGTGCACCAGCTAATATACCTTTTTCTATAGCCTCTGTTCTTTCTTAATTCATAATTGTAAAAGTTTGCTTATTAGACCTTTTAACTTAACCACAGCAATCATCCTCAGCAGAGTCTGCTAAAAAAAAATCCCTATCACTATATGGCTTAGTCTGAAACTTACTGGCAGTTCAGTTAAAGCATTTCTCTTGTTTCCCAACAGCTGCATATTGTGTAGCATTTATACCTAGCTTATTATCTATGTCCTCTTTAGAGCCTCCATCAATAGCCAGTGGCTGGATTCTTCCTCCAAGCCATTTGCCCACTTCATTGTACCAATTTTTCACAAGGCTGGAAGGCGCAACCACGATTGCCTTGTCAATTTCAGGCTTGCAGTCCGGACTTTGGCACAAAAGTGTCCAAATCAAAGTGATACATTGCAAGGTCTTTCCTAGACCCATCTCATCTGCCATGATGCAGCCATGACTTCCAGGGATCCGACGGCTCGTGACACATTCCCACAGGAACTTCACTCCCTGTATGAAATTGCTTGAGTTCAATTTAAGTAGGTATGCAGAATATTTAAAATTACATTGAGTTATCTAACTAAATTGTAGAGCCCAATATCTAAACACTTACAGGAGCAATGGGCATTTCCACCTGGTAGAAATCATGTACTTAGCCAGGAGATTATTGTTAGTGGAATTCAAAATTACAGTATTCAAAAGATCTCAAACTTTCAAGAATTGGCATTGGTGTAAAGCAGTGGCCAATTAATAATGTGTGGATTACAGCACGGGTGTCAAACTCGATCATGTCATGGGTCATATGATGACATATCATGATGTTTTTTGCCTTTGCGGAGCTGGGTGGGCGTGACCTGTGTGTCACCTTTCCAGACCATGAACTTCCAGTTTGACCGCCCAGACTATAACATCAGTGAATTGTTTTACTTTATTCCAAGCAGAAATAAATCAAGATGGCAAACTAAAGAAAAACTATCATAGTATAATTGCTAGCTACACTTCATCTTGCAATAGTTTGCAGAAAAACTGCCATGCCATTTTTTTCTGCAGCATAGACTAATATAGATAAGACCTAAACCTATGGCCACATTCAAGACTGGAATTTCCATTAATAAGCGAGCTGTACCCAATTTTATGGCCTTTTTTGCGACAGTCATTAAGTGATCTGGCTCCCCCCACTGCTTGTCATAAGCCCTCTGGGAAGGCTGCAAATGATGATCTCATGACCCTGTGATGATGCAACCATCGTACATACCTGCCAGTTGCCAAGTGCCCACATTTTTATCACATGAGCACAGGAACAAAGCAAGGATTGGAAGCATGAGGACCAATTGTAAGTCACTTTTTTCAACACATTTGTCACAGCAGTGACAAATACCACAATCGAGCTCCTAGCACTTTCATTTACAGATCAAATTTCATTTACTGCTTTAGCACGGGGAGTGGAGGAGGAAAAGGTATGGGAAATCTCAAAGTTTGATTCTGGATTGACAGAGGAACTTAAATGGTTTAGTCATCATGAAAACTGTTGACACCCCCTCTCCCTGCACAAGACTAGAAGGCAGAAAGACACAGGAAACATGCAACAATCCCTACCCACCTCAGTGTTTCAAGTTTGATAGATACTGTATAGATATCAATAACTGCATAAGCTTAGTTATTATCTGTTTATTTGTATTGTTTTTTAAAATATGCCTGTTTTCAATAATATTAAAACAAGACATAATAAGGTGAGTACTGCTGATTAGGAATTAATTAGGAAATAAATATGTGTCTTTGTCTATTTATATTTGTATATTGTATACATTTTCATAGTTAAATAAAAAATTTAAAAGTAAAAAATGAAGATTTTGAAAAAAAGAATTGATATTGTCAAGTTTCTCAGAATAAAGGCTTCCCCAGGACAAGCAGAGCAGTTGGAACTTATTTATGTAGCATGAGGCCAGATATTCCTCAGGTTTGTGGTTTTACAGAAATTTACAAGGTCTTTAATGGCTGACTATACTGTATTACTTACTGCTATAGTTAGCTTCCCGCTATACTCACCTCTCTTTGATGAGGTCGTAAAACACGGCTAAGACAAGGATCTACCACAACATGAACAGGTGTTTTATCCCTTCAAGAAGCAAACAGAGCACAGATCTAAGGAAATATAAACCTTAAAAGATATATTCTGGGGAATATCTTCAAGGGATGTGGGGATGACTGCTGCCAATGTATTAACCTTGTATAACACAGTTTTACTCTGTTCTCCAGAATTCACTGGAAGCAATCCAGTTCAAAGCTAATAGAAAACTTAAAGAAGCTTAGCATGCATCCAGAAGCTGTTTTAAATTATTTCATTCCCAGAGTACACGATTCAGAAATCAAAGACCGAACATATTGTGTATCACAATTGCTGAACAACGATTACTAACAAAGTAACTGATCAATTTCATCAGTAGGTTTTTGGCATATATTGGTGCTTCTTTGAATCCATCAACTAATCTTGAATTTGTCTTTATTTATTTGTTAAATTTATTTAGTGTCTGTATCTCACCATGGGGCTATTCTAAGCAGTGTACAAAAATAAAAACTGAGAAATGAAAAGTGTAAAACATGATGGTAATAAAGTAACAGAATAGAACAAACAATGAAAAGGAAAACCATAACACAATGATATGAGAATAAAAGATAGGGGGGGAGGAGATGGAGTTTGCTATAAATCTAGTAGCCACTTCCAGTGGTACTCCTCCACTGGGTTCCCAACTGGTTTGAGCCAAGTCTCCGGGCTATTATGGAAGGATAGGAGAGTAGAGACAGATCTCACTTTGGAGGGTAGGATATTCCAAAGGGCAGGCATTATGGCAGAGTTCTTTGACTGATGGGATGCACAGTAGGCTGTCTCTGCCAGCACCAATTGGGTGGATTTCTCCTAGCAAGATGAGTTGGTTCATCAGGTACCTATGCCATTAAGAGCTTTAAAGGTCATAACCAACCCCTTCAACTGCACCCAGAAGAATACTGGTAGCCAGTGCAGTTCACAGAGCAGAGATATAATATGGGCCATTCTAGGAGCCCCTAAGAGTGCTCTTGCTGCTATATTTTGAATCATCTGAAGCTTCTGAATGGATTTCAGGTGTAGCCCCATGTAGAGCATATTGCAGTCGTCCAAACAAGAGATGACCAGGGCTTGTGTCATCAGGGAGTTATAATCCAGGAAGGGTCTCAGCTGGTGCACAACTTAAAGTGACTGAAAAGTACTAACAAGTCAAGTGTGAAAACTTACTTGTCTACTTTCAGTTGATCATGAGCACTCAAAGGTGGTGGTTCATATAGAACCAGAGCCCCTTCTTCAAAAGGGTCGTGGAGAGCATGCCTAACTCCTGAACGTTTGATGCCCAATGCTCTCAATCCCAGGGGGCCTGAAAGATCATTCAAAGAAAGCAGTTAATCTAACCATTTCATTTTCAATATATGCAATCAAAACTGAGGTTTCAACAATATGTGGACTTCACTTTCAATGAAATTGAGCTCTACATGAGAAATATGTCATCACACCTGTTTTCTGGAACAAGGTCTTCCCTGAAATCTAAGTGGCTCCCAACCTGAGGATGTTCTAGAATACTTAAAATACCCAATTGTTTCTCCAGGCCTTAAGCTGGGATGACTGGGGCCTTTTGTTGGATGTGGTTAGCATGTGTTTCCATATATTTTGGTACTGTGGGGTCAGATTGTTAAGTGTGGTCCGCTGCATTTAATCTTCTTTTTATACAGGGTTGGTGTGGAGTCAGATGATACTAAAACTGAAAAAGACTAAATAAACAAATGAACTTCATTTTACAAACAGGACACTGTTTCATTTTCATTAGGCTACTGACATTTTCATGTGGCCATGTAAGTAGAGAGTAGAACTCGAAGTCCATTCTGTATATCATGGATATCTACCTACAACCACTTCAATTGAAAGAGGGGACGAGCATTAATTAACCATTTAAGTCTCTTTGATGTGCATGAATACATGTTTATTACTGATGAAAATCCAAGGGAATGGCTAATGCTTGATTTACTTGTGAATTTTAGGCTGATTTCTCAAATAGTTCTATATAAATGAAACAATAGGCGACAGATTATGCTAGGAATCCCTTTTGTTTTGCTAATGTTATAGACATGTGAATCAATGATTTAAAACTCAAAAAAGGAATATTGTAATGAATATGTGTCTTAGAAGACACATAAACAGCTTTGCAAAGAAACTTGGGAAGCAATTCAAAACCCAGAGTTTAAACACCAATGAAAATCAGTATAATTATATCTTGGAAGGTTTCTAGGAGAGAGTTGCATAAAAAATTAATATCAAAGCATAACAAAATACAGAGCATCAAGATGGGAGAATTCTAAATAGGACTTTGCTTACACAATCTGTCTCAGAAAATAAATATGAGATGAAAACTGATTAATTTATAATTTGGTTATGTTTGAAGTTAAACAAGTTCATGTTTTGTTTATTAGATTTTTATCCTGCCTTTATTACTTTTTAAGTACCTCAAAGGAATAGACATACATAATACTCTTTCTTCCTCCTTCTTTTCCCCGCATCAACAAGTCTGTGAAGTGAATGACCTTCCCAAAGCCACCCAGATGGGTTTCATGTTTAAAGTGGACAAAGCTAGAGCTCAGTTTCCTAGTTTCTAGTCTGGTGCTCTAACCATTTGATCAAACTAGGTTGCTTTTTTTGGGGGGGGGGGTGGCAATTTGACATCATTTTTTTTTGCTTTCATTATTCCTATGTATACAGTGTATTAATAATCTACCAGTAACACTAATGCTTTATGACAATAGCTTTCTTTTTTTTTTCTGTTACAAATACAACAAATACACATTTTGGTTAAGAGCAAGACTTATAAATGAATTACTATGTATATGAGCCATGGTGGTGCAATGGTTAGAGTGAAGTACTGCAGGCTACTTCTGCTGACTGCAATTTGGCAGTTCAAATCTCACTAGGCTCAAGGTTGACTCAGCTTTCCATCCTTCTGAGGTGGGTAAAATGAGGACCCAGATTGCTGGGGGCAATGTGCTGACTCTGTAAACCGCTTAAAGAGGGCTGTATAAAGCACTGTAGAGAGTCTAAGTGCTGTAGAGAGTCTAAGATATAAGTCTAAGTCCTATTGCTATTTAAAATCCCAAAGGAGTATGGCAATCTAGTTCAAGTCAAACAGCAATTTGTCTACATCAGTGATTTTTGTAGAGTTAAAAAAAAAACATTTAAAGAGATTAGAGAAGTAAGAATTGATGCTTAAAAAAAAGAAAAACATTACCTGTATAATTTGGAATAGGAACCTTGAAAGGTTTTGATAAAATGCTGCGGATAAATGCCTCCTAGAATTTAAAGTGATAGTCATTAAATTATCATTTAAGCTATCAATAAGTAAACTTAGAAAACATTGCACTGACACCACTATATTTATGTTGAGGTAAATACATTTAAGATCGAGGAGACATGTGTTATTAATTATAGTGTGAAGTTTGAACAGATCTGCTATAATTGATTTATGTCACATTCTGAGATTTAAACAGTCTAAATCTTTTATCATAATATATAAGATATTCTAAGATACAAAATTAAAAAGCAACTTAGATCTTCTTTCATACAAGAAATATGTGAATTTACCCTATGATGCAGTTTCTCTTTTACCAGAGTCATTAATGAAAGAGATATGATCCAATAAGAATAAAAGAATTGTGCCAAATCTTAAGAAAGCATAAATGTCACTTACATGTTTATTACCATCAAGGCAGTGAATTCGATTGGTTAACTGAGTCAAAGGTTTTCGGAAAGGAGATAAATAACATTCCTGGATATCAGTCTTTGTATTATGTTTCTGTCTCTTTGAAGTCTAGAGTGGATCAGACAAATTGCATCAAGATTTGGCTGTCTGCAATGAAGTGTAACACTTGAGAAGCTACCTATGAACTCTTATTTTTTAGCAATACATAAAGCATTCCAATAAACAACTACAATAGAAAATGATTATTATCACTACTACTATTTACTGGAACTTCATAAGCACTGTATTCACTGTAAAGAAATCCATAAAGATCGAGTTGTAAAATTTCTTTGTTCCCAGACCAGCCATATCAGAATTTGTATCTGACTGCTCCATAGTCAGATCTGAGCAGATCTGACATATCACTCACCCATAGAGTACATCTAATTTCACAGGGAGGACTACTAACATTTAGAGAGTTCAATAAAATGAAAGGATAAAGCAACTGATTAAAGAGTCAATTCCTCCTTGGAAATTTCACATTGGCTTATTTGAATGCCCTAACAGAAGAGATTAAGAAAGGATACTTACTGCTTCAGGATACCAGTCCTCATCCTCTCCAGAGCCATCACCTCCAGGTTTTCTCTTGGCCAGCTGACTGGGAGCTAAACTTCTCCTCTACAAACAGAAACAATTAAATATGTTTATTCTGTAGAATACATTGACCAGAAACATACGAATACATTTATGAAGTAGCTGGGCTATACCTCAGTCATAGAGCACATTTATTATATTCATCATCATCGAACAATACTAGTCTTAACAATGGGCAGCAGATGGCACCCATGGCTCATAGAGCCTCTGCGCACTATGGATCAATTACATCTGTTTCTGAATCAGAAGCCTAACTCACAATCACTTATGTTTTAGACACCTATGTTTGGATTTTTGCACTGCACCGCACACGGGGTCACCTTTGAACACTACCCAGAAACTTCCAACTGTCCAAAGCACAACACCAAAGATAATTTTGGGCACACCTCACTGTGCCTATCTATCATAACTCTTGTGAGCTGTATCGGCTCCCAATAGGCACCTGGGTGCAATTCAATGTGCTGCTAATCACCTGTGAAGCCCTACATGGCAGAGGAACAGGTGACTTGTAGGACTGTCTCTCCCAGTCATCTCTGCCACCCAGGAGGTGGCACAGAATGGGTAAGCGCCAGCTTTTCCTATTGCAAACAGGGCCACCGAATGGGACCCAAGGAGGCATGGCTTCTCAGGAGTTGCATCTGTCCTTTGGAACTAACTCCCCCTCCGGGTTCAGATGCCAACACCCTCTTGGCCGAAAGTCCTAAGGACCAGGTGTTTTTTTATTAGATGATCTGCAACGTACCTACATGATTTTATCTCCAACCTCAATTGCGTTTTCTTTTATGTTTTTTTGCTTCTGGGAGGTGGGGGGATAGTGGCGGTTCATTATTAATTTTTTTTTTTTTTTCCCTTTTGTACACTGCCCAAAGTCACACATTCTGAGCGGGGTGGCTTTAGAAAGTTTTAATAAATAAATAATTTAAAAAAAAAAAAAAAAAAAAACACCAAATCTCGAGAGCTCCTTTCCCAGGGAAAACCCTCACCATGTTCTCCCTGCAGAGCTATGTCCCATCTGCGCACAGCTTTAGGGACAGGGAAAGAAGACGCGTCGCACCGGCGACATTTTAAAGTCGCGGGAATGGAAATCCGTGCAGGGCGGGCGAGAAAGGAAACGGACCCTCCGTCGCCCCGGGACAGAGAGCAAAGCTCCAGCGGAATTGCGGAGCTTTTCCTAACAGCTCTGGGAGGAGCAGGAAGTGCGGATAGCAGCTCCTTCAGCTACAATGGAAAGGTGGAGAAGTCCGACCGCGGCGATGAAAAGCGAAGCGTCCGGCGACAGTGCTCCGGCGAAGAGGAAAAAGAGGAGTCGGACGGGAGACAAAGAAGACGATCCCGCAAAGTCTCCTAGCAACCAGGCTCGAGAAGCGCGACAGATACCCGAACGCGCCGGCTCCTTTTTTTTTTTTTTTTTTTTCCCTTCCTCCGGTTGGATTTGCCGCGCAAAGGAGTCCAGGCCTTTTAGCCCCGCCCCCTCAGCGGAACCTAGGCACGGCCGATCGCACGCCGATCCGATAGCTTGCATCGATTAGCTCGAGGTTCTTTTCCAGGCGGACAGGATCGGCTCTTTTCAACTGGTTCCGAGCGTGGAAATCCAGGAAAGGTCACCGAGCCAGCCGCTTTCGCCAGCAACGTTAAAGCCAGCGTGGCTTCCAGACGACGTTTGAAGACCAGTGTTTCGAAAACTTGGCAACTTTGTAGATGCTATACGTTAAATAAAAATAAATAAGCTCCCGGAATTCCAGCTGAGAATTGAACATGTTTGCCGAACGTTTTATTTATTTATTTTTTATGTATTTATTTGATTTGTCAATTGCTTACAAGATAAGAGGAATAAGTTTAAACATAGTTATGGATACATGAAATGGATACATATGAGAAAAAGAAAAAATAAACAATAGGACAGGGACGGTAGGCACGCCCCCTACAGACCTCTTAGGAAAGGGGTGGGGTCAATAGTAGACAGTCTAA
>BLBF01000020.1:45418746-45435766 GCA_015471245.1 Laticauda colubrina
TTGGTGCACTTATGCACACTCTCTACAGACCTCTTAGGAAAGGGGTGAGGTCAACAGTAGACAGTCTAAAGTTAAGGTTAAGGTTATTTTTGGGTTTGGGGGAAGAAACTACAGAAGTCAGGTAGAGTATTTCAGGCATTGACCACTCTGTTGCTGAAGTCGTTTTTCCTGAAATCAAGTTTGGTGCAGTTTACCTTGAGTTTGCATCTTGTATTGTTATGGTTGAAGCTGAAGTATTCATTGACATTTAGGACATTGCAATATATGATTTTATATACTGTACTTAGATCAGACCAAAGGCGGCACAGTTCTAGGTTTTCTAGGTCTAGAATTTCAAGTCTGGTGGCATAAGATATTCTGCAACAAGTAAAGGAGTGGAGAACTCTTCTTGTGAAATAGTTCTGGACTTTCTCAAGTGTGTTAATATCAGATACATAATGTGGGTTCCAGACTGATGAGCTGTATTCAAGTATTGGTCTAGCAAATGTTTTGCATTTGCTCTAGTTAGTACTGTGATATTACCGGAGAAAAATCTACACAGGATTAGGTTAACAACTCTTAATGCCTTTTTGGCTATGTAGTTACAGTGGGCTCCAGCACTTAAGGCCATGTCACATCGGCCGACGGATGCAAAAAGTATGTAAAAAGGACACAGCGGACGAAAAAATGTTCCATCCATTGTTATCCGCTCTCAAAAGGCCCCCAAATTTGCATAAACAGAGCTGACAACAACGGAAAGGAACGGACGGGGAGAGGACATAGCGAGGATGTTAAGCAGATGCTCCACAGAAGCCTAGCGGATGGAAGCGGATGGAAGCAGATGGCACATCTGCAGGGCTTCCGGGGGAGCACAGCGAAGCGGATGCCGAGTGGATACAGCGGATGCATCACGGATGCCTAGCGGATACCTAGCGGATGCAAAGCGTTCACTGCGCATGCGGGGAGGATGCATTACGTCAGCCCCGCGGATATAAAAGGATGCAGCTTGCAAGCAGGTCACCATTCAGAGGAAAGACCTGCTGCCAGACACATCTCCAGCCAACAACCATGGGGAAGAAGAGGAAGCCTGTGCCTACTCCTGCTGGCCCTGGCAAGAAGGACAGGGCCACCATCCCACCCCCTGGTGCTGACTCTGCTTCTGCTGGGGCTTCTGCTGGCGCTGCTCCTGGTGCTGGTGCTTCTGCTGGTGCTTACTCTGCTGGTGCTGCTCCTGGTCCTGCTGGTGCTGCTGGTCCTGCTGGTGCTCCTGGTGCTGCTGATGCTGCTGGTGCTGCTGGTGCTGCTGCTGGTGGTGGTGGTGTGGTGGACCAGCCCCTAGAACCTCAAAGCCCTTCTGATGAGGGCCCAGAAGGCCCTGCCAGAGGGAGGAAGAGGCAATCGCGCGATAGGCAGAGGAGACAGTACTCCATCAAAGAGGAACATGAGGATGAGGTGCTTGAATGGCTCTGGTGGAAGAGACACAGGCTCTATTGAGACACCAAGCAGAAGCAGGCGGCTTGGAGAGAGAAGGCGGAGAGCCTGGGCTACACTTCGGATGTCCTCCTCGGGTGGTGGAAGCACATGCACACCTGGTACGGGAAGCTGCACCTCAAGAAGTCTGGCCAGGCCACGGCCGAGCTCACCAACCGGGAGACCTACATGATGGCCAAGTGCAGCTTCTTGGAGGGTGAGGTCCGCCACCAAGAAGCAGCCCCTCTGTCAACCCTCTCTCTCAGGCAGTCCACAGAGAGCCAGTCCTCTTGTGGCCAAGAGTCAGCTCCTGTGTCCAGGCAGGTATCTGTGGAGCGCCCCACGACGGAGAACCCCCCCGACAGCTGCACTCCCCGTGGCGGAGCATGTGGAGGACCCCCTGACGCAGTTGGAGCAAAAAGAGGCCGCTGCCACCAGAGACCAACCCACCCCCACACACCCATCTCCACCTCCACAGAAAGCAGGCAGAGAGCAGACCGGAGGGACAGAGCCACACTGTCCTGCTGGAGATCAGGGACACCATCAAAAGCAGTGTAGATCTCCTCTCTCAGCTGGTACACACCGACATACCATCCTCTAACAGAAAGCCTTTACTCACCTACGTCAACCAGACCTTCATGGACATGTCCGAATCCCAGTACCAGGTGATCAAGGAGAGGATCACAGGTCTTCTGCACAACCTTCCAGGCCCAGCTGAACCTGCTCCGACGCAGTCCAGGTCTGCTCCTCCACCCTAGGTGATGTCACAGCCCTTCCAAGGCTTTCCACAGGCCCTCACCTACAAAGGCTACGGCGACCAGGAGTTCCAGCAGCACAGGCAGCTCTTCCCAGTCCAGGCACAGGTTCATCGTACGTCACCAGTGCCACCGATGCCACTGATGCCACAGACGCCACAGATGCCACCGATGCCTCACCTCGCTCACCTGCAGACCAGACAGCCCCACTACACTCCTCCTTCCTCCACCCCCCAGCCAAGCCCGGCCTCAGAACATCAGTCTCCGGACTGACACCCCATGTCATGGAGGAAGGGGCTCTCAACATCACGGGACTGAGCCAGCTCTCTGAGAGCTTCCTCCACACACCATCCCCTGTTGTCCTCTTGGGGCCAGGCACCCCAATGGTGCCTCAGACCAGTACTCCAGCAGCAGCCACCTCCACAGCACCTGGACCCTTCACCCCTGAGACTATGGGCACGCCTCAGAGTGACTGAGAAGAGTGCCAGAGACTGGGTTGCTACCTGTTGACTTTATCTTTGCTTGGGACACTTTACTTGGGTCATTTTGCTTTTAGACTTTGTTATTAATAAAGTTTATCTTTGCTTCACACACTTGGTTCAGTTCTTTTAGTCAGTAAAGTCTTGGTGGAAACTTTTAGAAATGGTTTAAGCCTTTGCATGCTTGTGGGATGGGTCAGGATAGCAGTGGGATGGGCAGGGATACCTGTGGGATGGGTAATAGCTGTGGGATGGGTAAGGATAACAGTGGGATAGATAAACCTCCAGTGTAAGCATTGTGGGACTCTATGGTCCACCCTCCCAGGTGCCACACCTATGGCCCTTTATTGTCAATAACAATTTAATCATTCATCAACACAGTTCAACATAAACACAACTCTTTATTAAATGCCCTGTTCATTGTAGGGCCACTCAACATACATGGCACAATCTCATCAGTGTGATGAGACAGGCTGAACGAAGCATCCATTAAGCATCTACCATCCTGTCTTGCCACTCCACTGCTCCAGCTGGGGAGTTGCATCAGTGTTTCAGGAGGTTGCGCTGCTTCTTCCCTTCACGTGAAGCTCTGTTGGGGCCTTGCACATCCACAGTATCTATCAGGTTTCACTCTTGCCTCCATTCACCAGACTCCATGTCCCCATTGCCTTGTTGGTGGTCCACCAGCCTGTTCTGCAAGACTGGGTAGCGGGTGCACATGAGATTGTGCAGGATGCAGCAAACTTCCACGATGTTCCTCACAGTCTGAGGGCAATGCTGCATGGTGGTGAGAAGTACCTAGAACCTGTTGGCCAGGATGCCAAAGGTGTTCTCCACCACCCGCCTTGCCCTGGACAGCCTGTAGTTGAAGATCCTCTCTTCACGGGTGAGGCATCTGGAACTGTAGGGCTTCATGAGGTAGGTTCTGAGGGAGAAGGCATCATCCCCCACGATGAAGTAGGGCACATCTTGTGTGTCGTTGGGCAGGGGGTCTGGATCTGGGAAGCCCATGATGAGGTTGCGTTCCAGCCCCTCCTTGAGGTCACTGGCGTTGTATACCTGGGTGTCAGGCGGAGCTCCATTCAAAATCCAGGAAAGAAATACTTAGACTCTTTAGTTTAGAGAAAAGTTATCTTTTACTGAAAGTGAAGTGGTAGCAACCAAAGAATTCTGAATCTGAGAAATTAGGCGCGCAATTCACATATAGAAAGTGATGGAAATGTTCCCACCCCCAATTGTTCAAATGACACTTCCAATTAGAAGTTGTGGAGATGATCATGTGGGCATCTTCAGGTGATGATGAGGCCTCTGTCCGTTGACCTTGGCATATTTTGATAATGGGTTGCAGTTGCGCAGAGAGAAGAAAGCTAAGTGAGAAATAGAAACCTAACTCTATTTTATGCTCCCCCTCCCATTTATACAACAGACGAATGTAACACCTTCAGCTCACTTCCCCAACTTATTCCTACCTCCCCTCCCCCCCCCCGTTACTTATGGTAGTCGAAAAGATGCAAAGCAATAGCAGAAGATTTTGAAGGCTGACACTGGGCATCTGAAGATGACCCATTGCCTGAAGCATCGATGTACATGAACTTGTAGTCAGCATCGACCATGGCGAAGAAGATGATGCTGAAGAAGCCCTTGTAGTTGTGATAAATGGACCCTGACTTGGCTGGAGTTTTGCAGGCCACATGCTTCCCATCTATGGCTCCAACGGTGTGGGGGAAGTTCCACTTCTGATGCCACTGCTCTGCAACTTTCTTCCATCCTTCTTCAGTGGAGGGGCACTGGAGGAGCTCCTCCAGGTATTCTTCGATGATGGCCTGCACCACTTCTCTGACCACAATGCTGATGGTGTTGTGTGGCACCCTCCAGCCGTACTGCATGCTCCTGTAGGTGGTCCCGGAGGCCAAGTGGCGCAGAGTCAGTGCCACCTTGAGCCCAGGGTCCAGGCTGGGCCGGAAGTTGGTTTTTGCCTTGGTCAACCTGGGTCTCAGCCGCTCCACAAGTTCGTCAAACATGGCTGGAGGCATCCTCATGAAGTTCTGGAATGCACGAGGGTCTTCGTTCCTCAGCTCCACCATCAGCTTGTTATACAGTCTGTACTTGGCTCTTCTCACAATCCATCTTCGGACTCAGACACTACTTGGATGCCTCCTTTTCTTTCTGTAGAACAGGTGAAAGAGCCTGTAGAGGGCTTCGCACTGTTGTAGAACGATGGTGGCTACCAAAAGAAGTGTGCGACGATCCATGGTGGAGATGACTGGATGCTGTGGAAGAGCAAGAGCATGATGAAGGCTGAAGAGGTCTGCACACCAGGGCTGCTGGACTGAAAGTGAGATCCAGGTGATTTCCTCCCCCTTTTTATAGGAAATATAGGTTTTCCGCTAGGTGTCCTTCTGCATCCTCTAGACATCCTGCAGACATCCTAAATATCCGAGATACGTCCCCTATATGAACATTTTTTCCGTTTTAATGCTTTATATGCGAGCTGCATCCGCTTTCATCCTTTCTACATCCATGCTACTTACGCTGTGTGTCCATTCCGCGTCCGTTTCTCTTCCTCCCTGTGTCCGTTTTCCGCTGGAGCGGATGTGAATTGCGCGGATGCACAGCGGATGCCTAGTGGATATAGCGGACACGTAACAGATGATGATGGATGTATAACGGATGTTCCCCATATGTGTAGCGGATGTAGAACAGACACGTTGGATACTTTATCCGCTCAAAAAGTTTTGTGCAGCTCAAAACTTTTTGAGCAGATGAAATCTCAGTAGATGGATGCTGGACGGATAGAGAGTATGAAAAACGGACGCAGTGAGTACAGAACGGATGCATTGCGTTAACCAATGGATGGCAAGTGTTTCACTCCATTTTACATCCTCTTTCCATCCGTTGGTGCTGTGTGACATGGGCTTTAGATCATTAGAGATGAGTACTCCAAGGTCCTTGACAGAGTTTGGATCATCAACAAGGTCTTGACTATTCAGCTTGTATTTTATCTTCTGATTTTTTTTGCCAATATATAAAACAGAGCATTATCCAGATTGAAAGGCTTGAGAACTTCCTCAGTTAGGAACTGTAGGCTGATCATCCTGGAGATGTCATCTTTCGTAAGGTTATTGTGAGACTACTGCAATAAAAAGTCATATTTGGATGGGAAAATCAGAATTTGTTTACATTCCTAGAGAGTATAGCTGGTTTGGTGCAATGGTTAAGGCACTGGGATAGAAACTGGGAGACTGTGAGCTCTAGTCCCATGTAGGCTCAAAGGGATTGGGTCATCTTGGGCCAAGTCCATTGCCCTAGGAAGCAGGCAGTGGGAAACAATTTCTGAAATGTTGCAGAGACAACTTCAAGGACTTTTCCAGACAATCACCAGGAGTGAAAAATTTACTTGAATCACTGGACACCAGATGCCCTTTGAGGTTCAGTACACGAGTGAAAACTCAAAAGCAAAATGTAAAAAAAACTGTAATAGAAAAAAGAGTGGTGGCAATTGGTAGTCTCTGTGTTCCTTTTAGTGGTGAGCTGACAGGATCCTAAAAGAAGGAAACCCTCAAGCTCTCAACACATTGAAAATGCTTCACAATGAATTCCATGTTTTATATAGACTATCTTCTCCCACATGTGCAATATCAGTGATCTCCCAATTGGAACAATTGTACTTTATTTTAAAAAAATGATAACAGGTTATAAGGTATCAAAAAGCATAATGGGAGTATAAATCAATATTTCAACAATACTCATCTAAGCATTGATCATAGTCTTCCTACAAATCTTTTCTCTCAACCTGAGAAGACTGGTTGCCCTCCAGATACTTATACACCAAACACTGAAAAGGATTAATACCTTCTTTTTTCATTTAGATAGTCCTGACTTGTAATGAATTTGGAAAAAATCCACTTAAGAGGATAAAGGGTTAAAGGAAAATCATCTGATCTCTCTATGGAGGTAATAGGTGGGAAAAGAAGGGAAAAAACACAAAGGAGCTAATCAGAAGGGTAGCCTTCTTAGGTGGGTATTTATAAGAGGAGGGGACTCCATCATGTCTTTCTCTTTCGGGGTGTTTTTCTCCTCATAGGCTGACTGAAAATCAGGTAAGGGCAAAGCTAGCAGCAACTAGCCTGGAATCTAATACATTGGAACAAAGTATTAGAATTGATGAAGCTATACTACACTATATTGTACGGAATAACTTCTATTCAATTTGCTGGATTGAGATCAGAGGTACATGAATTTGTTCTGGTTTGTGTGAGATTCCGAGTGGAGAGAGCAATTGATGGGGATTAGACTTTTCAGAAAACCCTTGTTTATTTTCTCCTTTTTTTCTTCCTGACTTTCTTTTATATTTCTAACTTTTATTATATCTCATAAAGTTTTAGAATTCTTAATCAGTGATGCTCATTGCAGGAAGAGGTATCTATTGTAACTTTTATTAGCTAACCCACTTTACATTTTTCTCATTATCCTCAGACTATGATCCAAATGGTTTTCAATCCTCATTCCTTAACATTTTTTCAAGAATTTGTTTTTGAAAGTCCTTCTATTAACAATAAAATAATAAAATATAAATGCACACATATATTTATTTTACAAGTTCATTGTGAATTTTAAGATTCCTAGTTGCAGATTTTAGTATTGATTACTGAGAACCATTGCTCACAAAATTGATAAATGACTCAAAGTCAAAAGTCAAAAGCATATTTTGTTCTCCTTCCAGCATGTTTGCAAAATCTATTTAATTAAAATAAATCCAGACTTAAAACATGACTGAGCATTGCATTTCACACACACCTGAATTCTAATATTGACAGCCACTCAGGAATGCTTCATTAATTCTGTGTAATTATATCTAACAGTGTCCATTGGAGTCTCTGTTTACACAGCTAGTCTCACAGCTGCCATTTTGAGGAAGAATTACATTTTTTATTTTATTTAATGTTAGGCTGGTGGTCTTTTGTGCCTTACTGGCAACTCTTTGCACTCCTAGGCAGAATAATAATGCACACATCTGCAAGTAATGAAGCAGGCTATTTATCAACTGATCTAGAGACAGTGAGCTGGATCCAGACCGACTGTTTCATCAGTGGAAGAAATAATTACATTTGTAGGAAAAATCTACACTCCAGAAAAGGGTGTTCTGAAAGGGAGACATTTTTCACTGATTTTCCCTTGTAGTCCTCCATATTACCTCTACAACACTGGGGAATTCCTAAGCGTTCTAGAATAGATTTTGGGAAGTAATATGAATAAATAAAAAGCAGCCCTTTCTACAATTAATCAAATCTTTATTATGGTCATGGACCAGCATAAGGAGGGTGGGGTACAGTCAATTAAAAAAACAAAAACAGTACATCAGAATCTAAAATAATGTTTAAAAGCTAAAAGATATATAAGTATATATTATTTTATAATAAAATATAAAAATGAGTCTGAAAATAATCTAAAAGGGTAGGAGCATTAGATGGATGCAGGGGAGCGTAAAGGTTAATATATCTACCAAATTACAAAGCACTCTACTATGATGAATTAGATGCTCATTTAGGTCTAGTTTATGGCACAAGTGGTTATTCTATAATGTTATATAACAACATTATATAATTGTATACCTCCACACTGCTTTCAGATATCTTTCACTACAGTTGCAGATGTTAAGTCTGGATCCAGTGTGATCTAAATGTTGAAATTTGCTTTGTAAATATCAAGACCCATTCCTGTGGTTCAAAACAGCTAAGAAAGAGAAAGTCATACTTTAGTTCACGAGGACGATTTAGTATTTCAAAGAAAGGAGGCTGTATTGCAACCCTTTGCAAGGCTGATAGACAAGCAAATCCAATGGATGAATAATAATAGCCAGAAGCAACAAAAAAAAAAAAAATCAGTAAAATTTCTTTGTTCGTAGAACTCAGTTTTTAAGCCCTTTAAGATGAACTGAGTGTTCAGATACAGAGATTTTGTAGAACAGGAGACAGAATAGTGGCTCCCTAATGGGCAGAAAAAAAAATCCATCTATGCTCTATGAGAAATCAAAAAGAAAAATCATAGTAATTGATGACTCACTGCTGTGAGGACTTAAACATAAACTGACTGTGCTCAATGGCTTCTGAAGTGTACATTCTGCCAAGAGCAGAGCTCAAGGGCATGGCAGAACAACTTCCCAGAGTTATCAAAGTCCATCCATTCCCTCTGAGATATATGAAACCAACTACAGCTGTCTCACCACATATTTTGAAAACCACACAATATCAAGACCTTGGGATTTGGGTTCTATTTTCATACAACCTTCCCATCCTGAAAGACAGTTGAAATGAGGAACAACAATATAACAAGACTCACTACATAAATAACGTTGATGGAAGAGATTTGGTTTCTGGGTTCATGATCTATGAAGATGATGAACTGCTGCCACAAGATGGGTTGTATATCACAACGACTGGTAAAATGTGTTTGGTCAATTCTTGGTTGAAGAAAGTCATTTGTTCAAAAGAAAGAGTAGTTTATAAGGAAAAGTTTCATTGTTTTGTGGAAAATGCTCATTCTGCTGAGAAAAGTAATTGAATAAACTTGGCATTGGTTCAGAGAGCATTTAAGTTAAAATAAATGGAGGACTGAATAAAAGCAATTATGTTGCTGGTTCTATCGCTGTCTTTTTAACCAAGGAGATGGAATTCTCCAAAAACAAACTGCAGCCTTTCAACAAAAGGCAAAGCTGAAGTGATGAGAGATTTTAATTCCTCCAATATATACTGGGAGAGAAACACTGCCAGTCATATTACTTCCAGGAAATTCCTGATTTCTTTTAAAGATAGCTGAATCCTCTTGAAATCTTTGTTTCAGAGAATGGAAAAAGACATAAGAGGATTCAGCTATCTTTGACTTGGTAATAATCGATAGAAAATACTTAGAATTATTTTTAGAATAGTGAAATTTAATAGACTAGAGTGCAGTTACTCACTCAGCAAACAAAAATCACACTCAAGGGTAATAGTACTTGAAAAAACCATGGGAGTTTCAAGTTTCTCATCTAGGTTTAAGCTGTAAACATGTTACACTTCAAAGTAGGCCAAACTTGGAAATCCATCTAATGCAGGTCAGTGATACTTTTATTATAATTTTGCAAGTCTGAAAGCACTTTCCTTCTCCTTGCTTTATCTTTATAAGAACTAGGCAGGAGCTTGTCTGAGACATTAACACACATTATTTTCTTGTCTCTTATTTAAGCCCATGTCACACTGCACCAATGGATGGAAAGAGGATGTAAAATGGAGAGAAACACTTGCCATCCGTTGGTTAACGTGATTCATCCATTCTGTACTCACTGCATATGCTTTTCATCCTCTCTATCTGTCCAGCATCCGTCGACTGAGGTTCCATCCGCTCAAAAAAGTTTTGAGTTGCTCAAAACTTTTTGAGCAGAAAATGTATCCAACACCTCCGTTCTGCATCCACAACGCATACGGGGAACATCCATTCTACATCTGTTGTCATCCGTTACGCATCCGCTATATCCGCTAGGCATCTGCTGCGCATCTGCGCAACTCAAATCCGCTCCAGCGGAAAACAGACACAGGGAGAAAGCGAAACAGATGTGGAACGGACGTGCAGTGTTCGTAGCACGGACGGAGAAAGGATGAAAGCGGATGCAGCTCGCAAAGAAAGCATTTAAAACGGAAAAAACGTTCGCAGAGGGGACCTATCTCGGATATTTAGGATGTCTAGAGAATGCCTAGAGGATGCAAAAGGACACATAGTGAAAAACCTATATTGCCTATAAAAAGGGGGAGCAACTCACCTGGATCTCACTTTCAGACCAGCAGCCCTGCTGTGCAGACCTCAGCAGCCTTCATCTGGCTCTTGCTCTTCCACAGCATCCAGTAATCTCCACCATGGATCGTAACACACTCCATTTGGTAGTCACCATCGTTCTGCAACAGTGCGAAAAAATCTACAGGCTCTGTGAACTCTACTACGGGAAGAAAAGGAGGCGTCCAAAAAATGTCTGGGTCCGAAGATGGATCGGGAGAAGAGCAGAGTATGGACTGTATAACAAGCTGATGGTGGAGCTGAGGAACAAAGACCCTCGTGCATTCCAGAACTTCATGAGGATGCCTCCAGCCATGTTTGATGAAGTTGTGGAGCAGCTGAGACCCAGGTTGACCAAGCAGAGCACCAACTTCCGGCCCAGCCTGGACCCTGGGCTCAAGGTGGCACTGACTCTGTGCCACCTGGCCTCAGGGACCACCTACAGGAGCATGCAGTACGGCTGGAGGGTGCCACACAACACCATCAGCATTGTGGTCAGAGAAGTGGTGCAGGCCATCATCGAAGAATACCTGGAGGAGATCCTCCAGTGCCCCTCCACTGAAGAAGGCTGGAAGAAAGTTGCAGAGCAGTGGTATCAGAGGTGGAACTTCCCCCCCCACCATTGGAACCATAGATGGGAAGCACGTGACCTGCATTGCTCCAGCCAACTCAGGGTCCAATTATTTCAACTACAAGGGCTTCTTCAGCATCATCTTCTTCGCCATGGTCAATGCTGACTACAAGTTCATGTACATCGATGCTTCAGGCAATGGGTCAGCTCTAGATGCCCAGGTATACAACGCCAATGACCTCAAGGAGGGGCTGGAACGCAACCTCATCATGGGCTTCCCAGATCCAGACCCCCTGCCCAACAACACGCAAGATGTGCCCTACTTCATCGTGGGGGATGACGCCTTCTCCCTCAGAACCTACCTCATGAAGCCCTACACTTCCAGACTCCTCACCTGTGAAGAGAGGATCTTCAACTACAGGCTGTCCAGGGCAAGGCGGGTGGTGGAGAACGCCTTTGGCATCCTGGCCAACAGGTTCCAGGTACTTCTCACCACCATGCAACATCGCCCACAGACCGTGAGAAGGATCGTGGAAGCTTGCTGCATCCTGCACAATCTCATGCGCACCCGCTACCCAGTGTTGCAGAACAGGCTCGTGGACCTCCAACAAGGCAATGGGGACATGGAGTCTGGTGAATGGAGGCAAGAGCGAAACTTGATAGACACTAAGGATGTGCAAGGCCCCAACAGAGCTTCACGTGAAGGGAAGAAGCAGCGCAACCTCCTGAGACACTGGTTCAACTCCCCAGCTGGAGCAGTGGAGTGGCAAGACAGGATGGTAGATGCTTAATGGATGCTTCATTCAGCCTGTCTCATCACACTGATGAGATTGTGCCATGTATGTTGAGTGGCCCTACAATGAACAGGGCATTTAATAAACAGTTGTGTTTATGTTGACATGTGTGGATGATTGATTACATTATTATTGATAATAAATGGCCATAGGTGTGGCACCTGGGAGGGTGGACCATACAGTCCCACTATGCTTGCACTGGAGGTTTATCTATTCCACAGCTATTACCCATCCCAAAGGTATCCCTGCCCATCCCACTGCTATCTTAACCCATCCCAAAGGTATCCCTGCCCATCCCACAGCTATTACCCATCCCAAAGGTATCCCTGCCCATCCCACTGCTATCCTGCCCATCCCACAGCTATTACCCATCCCACAGGTATCCCTGCCCATCCCACTGCTATCCTAACCCATCCCACAGCTGTTACCCATCCCACAGGTATCCATGCCCATCCCACTGCTATCCTTACCCATCCCACAAGCATGCAAAGGCTTAAACCATTTCTAAAAGTTTCCATCAAGACTTTATTTAATAAAATAAATGAAGCAAGTGTGTGAAGCAAAGATAATCTTTATTAATAACAAGCTGTAAAAGAAAAATGAGCCAAGTCAAGTAAAGTCAACAGGTAGCCACCCAGTCTCTGGCACTCTTCTTGGTCACTCGGAGGCGTGTCCAGTCTCGGGGTGAAGGGTCCAGGTGCTGTGGAGGTGGCTGCTGCTGGAGTGCTGGTCTGAAGCACCACTGGGGTGCCTGGCCCCGAGAAGACAACAGGGGATGGTGTGTTGAGGAAGCTCTCAGACAGCTGGCTCAGCCCCGTGATGTTGAGAGCCCCTTCCTCCATGACATGGGGTGTCAGCCCCAATACCGATGACAGATGTACTGAGGCCGGGCTTGGCTGTGGGGTGGAGGAAGGAGCAGTGTAGTGGGGCTGTCTGGTCTGCAGCTGGGTGAGGACTGGTGTGGGTGGCATCGGTGGCGTGGGTGGCATCGGTGGCGTGGGTGGCATTGGTGGCATCAGTGGCACCGGTGGCGTCCGATGTACCTGTGCCTGGACTGGGAAGGGCTGCCTGTGCTGCTGGACCTCCTGGTAGCCATAGCCTTGGGAGGGTAGGGCCTGTGGAAAGCCTTGGAAGGGCAGTGACATCACCTGGGGTGGAGGAGCAGGCCTGGACTGGGTGGGAGCAGGTTCATCTTGGTCTGGAGGGTTGTGAAGAAGATCGGTGAACCTGTCCTTCACCACCTGGTACTGGGGTTCCGCCATGTTCATGAGGGTCTGGTTGACATATGTGAGGAAGGGCTTGCAGTTGGAGGATGGGACGTCAGTGTGTACCAGCTGAGATAGGAGATCTATGCTGCTCCTGATGGTGTCTCTTATCTCCAGCAGGACAGTGTGGCTCTGCCTCTCTGGTTTGCCTCTCTGCCTTTCTGTGGAGGTGGAGCTGGGGGTGGATGCGGGTTGGGCTCTGGTGGAAGTGCCCTCTCCTTGCTCCCACTGCATCAGGGGGTCCTCCATGCGCTCCGCCACAGGTAGTGCAGCTGTCGGGGGGCTCTCCATCATGGCACGCTCCACAGATACCTGCCTGGACACAAGAGCTGACTCTTTGCCAGAAGAGGACTGGCTCTCAGCAGGCTGCCTGAGAAAGAGGGTTGTGACAGGGGCTGCTCCTCGGTGGCAGATCTCACCCTCCAAGAAGCTGCACTTGGCCATCACGTAGGTCTCTTGGTCTCTCAGCTTGACTGCGGCCTGGCCAGATTTCTTGAGGTGCAGTTTCCCGTACCAGGTGTGCCTGTGCTTCCACCAGCCGAGGAGCACCTCCGAAGTGTAGCCCAGGCTCTCCACCTTCTCTCTCCAAGCAGCCTGCTTCCTTTTGGTGTCGCGATAGAGCCTGTGTCCCTTCCGCCATAGATACTTGTTCTCCCTCAGCCACTCCAGCACCTCCTCCTCATGTTCCTCTTCTATGTTGTATTGCCTCCTCTCCCGTTCATGCGTCTGCCTCTTCCTCCCTTTGGTAGGGCCATATGGGCCCTCATCAGAGGGGCTTCGAGGTTGTAGGGGCTGCTCCTCCACACCAGCAGCAGCAGCAGCAGCAGCAACAAAAGTAGCAGCAAAAGCAGGACCAGCAGGACCAGCAGGACCACCACCAGCAGCAGCACCAGCAGCACCAGCAGGACCAGGAGCACCTGCAGGACCAGCAGGACCAGGAGCACCAGCAGGACCAGGAGCACCAGCAGGACCAGCAGGACCAGGAGCAGCACCAGCACAGTAAGCACCAGCAGGACCAGCAGGACGAGGAGCAGTGCCAGCAGAGTAAGCACCAGCAGAAGCACCAGCACCAGGAGCAGCGCCAGCAGAGTAAGCACCAGCAGAAGCACCAGCACCAGGAGCAGTGCCAGCAGAGTAAGCACCAGCAGAAGCACCACCACCAGAAGCAGCATCAGCAGAAGCACCACCACCAGAAGCAGCATCAGCAGAAGCACCACCTCCAGAAGCAGCAGCAGCAGAAGCCCCAGCACCAGAAGATCGAGCCTGTGCAGCAGAAGCCCCAGGAGAAGCAGAGTCAGGGCCAGGGGGTGGGAGAGTGGCCCTGCCCCTCTTGCCAGAACTGGCAGCAGATGGCAGAGGCTTCCGTTTCTTCCCCATGGTTGTTGGGTTGCTGGCTGGCTGGCTAGCTGGAGAGCTGTGCCTGGAAGCAGGTCTTTCCTCTGAATGGTGACCTGCTTGGGAGCTGCTTCCCTTTATATCCGTGGGGCTGACGCAATGCATCCTCCCTGCATGCACAGTGAACGCTAGGCATCCGCTAGGCTTCCTCTCTGCATCCGCTTCATCCGCTCGGCATCCGCTGTGCATCCGCTTCATCCACTCGGCGTCTGCTCTGCATCCGCTCTTTCCGTTCCGCGTCTGCTTTGCTGCGCTCCCCCGGAAGCCTTGCGGATGTGCCATCCACTCCCATCCGCTTCCATCCACTAGGCTTCCGTGGAGCATCCGCTTTCCATCCGCCCTATGTCCTCCCCCCGTCCGTTCCTTTCCGTGTTGTCCACTCTGGTTATGCAAATTTTTGCCCCTTTTGAGAGTGGATAACAACGGATGGAACATTTTTCTCGTCCGCTATGTCCTTTTTACAAATGTTTTGCATCCGTCGGCCAGTGTGACAGGGCCTTTAACTATTGCTCTTCCCCCTGTCCTTCAAGGCCATTCCCTCTGTTCTCTTCAAATACCATTTGTTCAGCCCCAGAAGTTGCTCAGCTAGATTTGAAGCTTGATTGCAGACAAGAATTAAGACCTAAAACAAAATGTGATTTGTATGCTGCAGTATAAAGAAAAAATATCTCTGCTCCAGAATTTAAATTCCATGCTTTTTCCTTCTAATATTCCAAGTAAATGGATTATTGGCTAATTTCTTGCAGCCTTTGGGAGTCTGAGAAATATATAAAGAGAATATATAAAGAGAAATATAGAAAGAAACTTCCCGAACAAAAATTTCACCCTCCTCATTTATTTCTACTGTTTTCTAGATTGATATATATTTCTAGGGATCTTTTTTTTTAATCCAATTAAAAGGAGTAGCTCTGGTCTTCCTATGAGAAAAAAAGAAAAACAGTACCTGGAGCAGTATCTTCCTTGTTTAAAATCCCATCTGAATACAGAATATTTTTATATTTTCTTTTTTTTAAATTTTTATTGGTTTTTAAAACAAACATAAACAAACAAAACATCAAGCCATCTTCCATATACATATATATATATATATATATATATATATATATATATTTTCTTAGGCTTTCACGGGTACTTGCATGTGTGCTGTTCAGCTTCCTTCGGGTATTATCCCACGTCATTGTAGTTCTGTTAAAGTTGTAGCAACGTTTCAGCAGAATCTCATCTGCCATCATCAGGCTTCTGTATGGATATGGGTCTTACAGCTCCTGGTTTTAAATTTGAGGCTGGTCCATTCTGATTGGTTGGGAGCCTGGACCTGTGTTCAATGGACTTGGAGTTTGATTGATTGGTGTTTCTGGTTTCTTCTGTCTGTTTTGTGGTTACCTCAACGCTACCTCAACGCCCAATCCCACCACCACCCAGCACAGATAAATTCCATCGCGAAAACACTAATTACCAGAACCAAACGCCTGGCAGATAAGACACATATAAAGACTGAACTATGCACCCTGACTAAAGTTTGCCTGGCTTGTGGCATGGAGATCTTTCTATTTGAGAGTGCAGGCTTCCAAATGATTGACAGTCTGGTGGAATCATCTCTTCTATTCATGCTGTCAGGTCTTTTTTCAATCTCTATGGCTTCTCTGATGATTCTGTGGTTGGGGTTTTCTATAGTGGCTAGGGTTTTTGTGCCATTGAAGTTGATGTTGTGATCTGTGGTTTTCATGTGTTGGACTAGTGAGGAGGTGTGTTCCAGCTTTTTTACTGCATTTTTGTGTTCATCTAGGCGGGTACTTATTCTTCTATTGGTCTGTCCAATGTATGTGGCCGGGCATGATGCACAGGGAACTTCATATATCCCTTGGTTTTCCAGGTCAATTTTGTCTTTGGGGTTTTTAAGGATGGCTGCTATTTTTTTGTCTGCTTTGAAGGCAGTCTTGATGTGATGCCTATGTAGTACCTTACTGATTTTGTCTGTAGTACCTCTTATGTAGGGCAGGACAGCTGTTCCATAGGTCTGTTAATCTTCTATATCTCTGTTATGTCTTGGTGTGTTTTTGTGGATCAAGCTGGTGATTTTGTTTTTGTGGAAGCCGTTGGCTGTCAATACTTTAGTCAGGGTGCATAGTTCAGTCTTTATATGTGTCTTGTCTGCCAGGTGTTTGGTTCTGGTAATTAGTGTTTTAGCCACGGAATTTATCTGTGCTGGGTGGTGGTGGGATTGGGCGTTGAGGCTGCAGTTGGTGTGTGTTTTCTTCTGGTATATGGTGTGTCCCAGTGTGCCATCTGTTCTTTTGTAGATTAGTACATCTAGGAATGGTAGTTGTTTGTTTATTTCCGTTTCCTTGGTGAACTTGATTTTGGGGTGTGTGTTAGGAAATTGTTTAGGTTTTCTTTTCCATGGGGCCAAATCACAAATGTGTCATCGATGTATCTTAGCCATAGTTTAGGTTTGTGGGTGGCATTAGCCAGGGCTCTGGATTCGAATTCTTCCATGAACAGGTTT
>BLBF01000020.1:45436166-45457803 GCA_015471245.1 Laticauda colubrina
TGGACTTGGAGTTTGATTGATTGGTGTTTCTGGTTTCTTCTGTCTGTTTTGTGGCTTTGATTGGCTGGCAACACTCTCTTCCTGTGTTGGAGGCTTTCAGTGCAGCTTGGCTTTGTGTGAAAGGACGGCTGTTATCTATTAGGAAGCTAGGTTTCACCTGGGTGCCTGGTGCGGGGGTGTTTGAGCTGGAGGCATCAGAGGGAGCCTGTTTGTGCTCAGGTGTTTGCCTGGCTTATGGTGTGGAGATCTTTCTATTTGAGAGTGCAGGCTTCCAAATGATTGACAGTCTGGTGGAATCATCTCTTCTATTCATGTTTTCAGGTCTTTTTTCAATCTCTATGGCTTCTCTGATGATTCTGTGGCTGGGGTTTTCTATAGTAGCTAGGGTTTTAGTGCCATTGAAGTTGATGTTGTGACCTGTGGTTTTCATGTGTTGGACTAGTGAGGAGGTGTGTTCCAGCTTTTTTACTGCATTTTTGTGTTCATCCAGGCGGGTACTTATTCTTCTATTGGTCTGTCCAATGTATGTGGCTGGGCATGATGCACAGGGAACTTCGTATATCCCTTTGTTTTCTAGGTCAATTTTGTCTTTCACACAAAGCCAAGCTGCACTGAAAGCCTCCAACACAGGAACAGAGTGTTGCCAGCCAATCAAAGCCACAAAACAGACAGAAGAAATCAGAAACACCAATAAAGTCCAATAAACACAGACCTAGACTCCCAACCAATCAGGATAGGCCAGCCTCAAATTTAAAACCAAAGGCTGTGAGACCCACATCCATACAGAAGCCTGATGATGGCAGATGAGATTCTGCTGAAACATTGCTACAACTTTAAAAGCACGACAATGACGTGGGATAATACCCGAAGGAAGCTGAACAGCACACATGTAAGTACCCGCGAAAGCTTAAAAAAAGAAATATATATATATATATATATATATATATATATATATATATATATATATGTACAGTGTGCCAGTTGGCTGATATTTTTTTATTTTCTTAGAACTCTTTTATGCCTGAACTTTTGGAAGAAAGATTTTTGCCTCTTCCACAAAACTTTGTGTAACAGTTCTCTCTAAGTTGGCAGCAGTTGGTTCTTGCCTGATTTATAGCCCTTGTTGTTGTTGATATCTGAATATGAGTCAGCAGTGTGATGTGCCTGCAAAAGACAATTTCAATTTTAGATGGCATCAATACAAATATAATTTTTAGTTCCAGGGAAGCAATTGTTTTGATCAGGCCTTACCTTGAGTATTAGGTACAGTTCCGAACACAATCATTTAAGAAGGATTCAGAGAAATTAGAACTCGTTAAAGCTATGCCTCATGAAAAGATATTGTAGGCGTGACTCAGGTTTTGCCTTGAGAAAAGATAACTTAATGATAGCACTTTTCAAAGGCTTGAAAGGATGTCAAGTCCTCTCTTGTCTCAGGCTGCAGGATGTGGAATAATGGATTTAATTTTCAGGAAAGCAGAATCAGACTGAATGTTAGAAACAGGTTCCTCACAATAAGAGCAGTTTGACAGAAGAATCAATTACCCTGAAAATTGGTGGACTTTCTTTCAATGAGTTGAAGTGGAGGATACAGAGCCATCACTCTGGAATGTTTTGGTTTGAATTTCTGCACTGAGTAGGGGGTTGAACTAAAATTCGAACTGTAAAATTCAACATAGGTTAGTGAAATGTTTAAAATGCTTTATTGTATCCTAGGAACTGTGGTGGTGCAGTGGTTAGAATGTAGTATTGCAGGCTAAGTCCTGACTGGTTCAAGGTTGACTCAGCCTTCCATCCTTCCGAGGTCAGTAAAATGAGGAGACAGAGGAGGATGTGTTGAGGACAATATGCTGACTCTGTGAACCACTGAGAGAGTACAATAGAGCACTATGAAGCAGTATGTAAGTCTAAGTATTGCTGCTATTGCTATTGCTATCCCATGATACACACATCCCTTCCTTTATTCCTCTTTTATGGGCCAGATCATGGAACTCAAGAGTAAAATAGTTGTTTGCACACTAGTCCTGGCAATTGACAGGACATGGTCCTATATTTTCTTTGCAAGATTTCAGAAGTGGTTTGTCATTGCCTACTTCCTAGTACTGAGAAAAAAAATAGCTGGTGCAAGGTTGCCCAGCTGGCTTTGTGCTAAAGATACAACTAGAACTCATAGTCTCCCAGTTTCTAGCCTGATGCCTATATCAGGTACAGAAACTGGCTATCTTATTTCCTCTTATATTTTTTCAGAAAATCTCGAGGGTGAAATATATCAGCTTTGGCTTAATTTCATGTCCATCACAGTTTTGTGATTATTCTGAGAAATGATGACTTTGATAACCCACTCAGGGTTTGAACCAGTTACTTTGCAGGTGTAACAAAAACTGTCAACATTTTATTCCTCCCATCACTGAGATCTTCAATTTCATCATTCTGTTCTTGCTGAAAATGTAAGCATTGGAGTGTGCATGTCTGGGTGGAATGACATTGTCACTTATAAAATATAATATATCTTAATCACAGAATATGAGTGAGGAATACTTTTAAAAACTCTGTCATCCACATACTTAAATCAAATATAGATGATAATGTTCTGTAGTGTAGTTTTTAGATATTCTCATTTCATAGAAAAACATTTTGAAGCTAGTTTGAGATATTAAATCCAATCAACTGGAAAATGTTTGAACATTGCTTACCCTTCTTTTTTATATGAAAATCAAACAATAAAGGCTGCATATCTTTAGATGAGCATAAGGTTTTTTTTCCAGCTGGAGGCTACTGTCATATACTGCTGTTGTCAAACAAACAAACAAAAAAAACCCAACCCAGAAGCACAGTTACAAGATCCCTGCCTATTTCTTTAATTTCTTATATCTTCAAGAAGAAACCAAGATATTGTTCTCTGTCAGCTAAATGGATCTCAGCTCACTGATGAACAACAGGATTTTGCTATTTCATATCTTTTGCTGTTATGTAACAGAAAATCCCATAAACTCAGTATGTTCTTTCAAATAAGTTCATCATCTCATCTTCCTTCTTTAATGAGGCTGGAATAAAAGCTTCCTACAAGCTGAAGGATTGCTTGAGGAAGAGTAAGTTGCTTGTTATGAATCTAAACCCAATATCCTTGACAGCAACGCCTTTCTCCTGATTCACAGCACACAACAGAAGGATGGAATAGGGTTCCAATGCCAAACCTCATTATCCAAGGCTAGAGTTCTGTCTGTGACCTTGAAGGAGACAAAGCATCCTGTCAGTCAACAGGAATGTTGATTTACCACCACCTTATCAGGTACTTAGGAGCAACACAAGGAAGCAACAATCAACAACCTAATAGCCATCCATCAGCACCCTAATTAACAACTAAAATATGTACAAAAGCAGGCACCATATAAATACAAAATGTAGAATATGTGCCCAGTGCACATATTCTGGAGTGGGAGAAGTTCCCTAATGATGCTTTCCAGCACGAGCCCAAAAGGTTTGGAAGAACAAACCTTTGATCGCAGTGACCGACTCAGATTGGACCCTGTAACATCCTGGGACACATATATTTGTCTTCATCCATGAGACAAACAAGCTTTTGTTCCCCAAGGCATTTCCTTAGGGACCAAAGGATTGCCTCTACATATGTTACTTTAGACTAAGAAGGTGGGCCAGATGAAATAAGCCAATGCCATGTGGGTCAGAACTACTTTTATTATCCCAAAGTGCTTTTTTCAAAAAGACTTTCTTGATTTTTGCTTGAAGATGTTTCGCTTCTCATCCAAGAAACTTCTTCAGTTCTGAATGAATGGTGGAGAATGGAAGCCTCTCTTATCTAACCATTGCCTTAGTAGTGGCTCTTCCTCCTATCTTTCCAAGACCATTCCATATCCTCTCTACAGTTACACTTGAGCATGTGAATCAATGGACATATGAACTGTGCTACTTACTGTTTTCATGTGAATTTAATTCTTCGTCTTGCCTCTATTATTTTCTTGACTAGTGACTGGAAGAATATTTTCCTCTGAGAAAGATGACACATTTTCTTTTCCTTCATTGCTGATAAAGTCTGTTGGCACTCATGTCTTCTCTTTTCACAGCATGAGCCTATAATTCAAGAAGTTGGAGCACTGTTTAATTCAGTCTTCCTGTGTCCTGATATGCAGATTAGCCCTTTAATAAAAGAAAGCTGGGCACCTGTTCCTCCACAGGAGCTACTGACTTGCCTCTCTAATTTCTCTTACAGTAATTTCTGAAATATAAAAGAACTGAATGGAAAAACAGATACACTTCTTTATTTTCTCTACAGTTGCTGAAAATGTATGTAAGTATTTGAAAAGATTCATATTTCTCTCTGTAACAGACAGAATTATAGTGAAAGGGCATTTTGCTTGTACTATTTTGCCTAAGATGGAAATCATGTGTTCAGAATTCATTTTGTAAGAGAATTGTATCCCTTCCAAGCTGATTTCTTGCCTCTCCAATTTGCTTCAGAGCTAGACACATCCTTGGAGACAATTCCCAGGAACATCCTGCTCCATAGATAAGGGGGGGGGGGGCTACATAGGAGCATGAACACACAAGGACAAGGGTTACTGTTTAAAATAACAAAGTATGGACAGAGCAAAGAAAAAGAACACTCCATGGATAAATAAGGGGAGGGCATGGGCAAGACATTGCCCACATTAATAATGAACCGTTGTCTCTGATTGGATCAACTTTGTTTCTGTCAGTGTATTCTATCTTACATATTGCCCCCCCCCAAAAAAAAATCAGAAAATAAAATACAAGCTGAATAGTCAAGACCTTGTTGATGATCCAAACTCTGTCAAGGATCTTGGAGTACTCATCTCTAATGATCTAAGTGCTAGAGCCCACTGTAACTACATAGCCAAGAAGGCACTAAGAGTTGTTAACCTAATCCTACGTAGCTTTTTCTCTGGTAATATCACACTACTAACTAGAGCATACAAAACATTTGCTAGACCAATACTTGAATACAGCTCATCAATCTTTAACCTTAGACTTTCCACTATTGACCTCACCCCTTTCCTAAGAGGTCTGTAGGGGGTGTGCATGAGCACACCAATGTGCCTACCGTCCCTGTCCTATTGTTTCTTTTTTATTTTTCTTATATGCATCCATTTCATGTATCCATAACTATGTTTATACTTGTACCTTTTATCTTATCTTGACAAAATAAATAAAATAAAATGAAATGCATATTATACTCTGAGCCACTCTCGCACAGTGTGGCTATTCCTTACATGTATTTTGTCTGTATGTTTTGGGTATATATTCACCCAGACTTTTTGCTTTGGCCAAAGAATAAAAAAGCTGTTATTTTTGCAAGCCTAGTCTTGAGTCTCACGCTTTGGCATCTCTGTGGCTCAGGGAAACTTCTGGGACCTTACAATAGCAATAAACAGAATTGGTGGATTTCGTAAACTAAAATATTCAGTAAACTGAACAGAACCATGATATTTCAGGGCTGTCAGTTTCCTTTGTAGATTTTGTGTATTGGGCTTCATATCTGCTTTTCAGGACAGTAGGAAGCACATAAGGAAAAAAATATATTTGACAGATATTGGGAAAACCAGTCACAAAAGATAAGTGAGGTCATAGAGCTTATACCTTCCCCTAAAGAAGACATGGATATGCCCCACTAACTTTTTAAATGCAGTGTATTCTTCTTTTGTTTCCTACTCAGTCCACCCATAAAGCAACTGAAAGTCACTTTTTTACTGATTCATTTTTAAAAGAAGAAAGTTCTCTCTTCATATGACACAGTTTTTGCTATGGGTATTGTGAAGTTCAGCTATAACTTAAGATCACGCTGTGCCAAAAATAAACTTAAGCAGAGGCTTTGAAGAACAAAATCTAACTTTTATTGATCAATAAAAGGGTAAGACCTCTCCTTTCATATACACAGATATGTGAGGAAAGTTATAAAGCATATAGGTGAAAGTAACTCTTCTTATACCTTAAGATTCTTTCAGAAGTAGAGTAATTGCATTGGAAAACACTCTAAGTTAGATTTACATCTTTCCTGCAAAAAGGCAATGTCCTCCTGACACTTGTTTATCTTTCAGTATCCTTTTTCCTATTGTCTGTTAATCGATCACAATTGACCATTTAAGAGGGCTATTAACACCATACTTCAAAAGGTGTATATTGCTCCAGATGTAGGGAGTTACGTTCCCAGGGACTACGTTCCATTCAGATTGATATAGATGGGATAATCACATGTCTTCATATGAGAGAGATATAACTAATTGCAGGCTAATTTTACAACACAAAGGTTAGAGAAATATTTTCCACAACAGCAAGATAAGAAATGCCAATAGAGATAAATACTTCTATATATATAGGAAAACAACTACCTAACATCAAGATAAGACATGCCTATAGAGTAACTCTCTACTCTCTATACATATTTTTATTTCTTTCCTTTATTTATTACCCTAACAGTACAATCTAGCATGCCTCATTGCTAATGCAGTTGCTGACAGGGATGGGAGTGGAATCTGCCCAGTTGCTATTGGCAACATTAGGTTGCCAAGGGCATATTCCCTCCAAATTTTTGAACATTGCCATTTATTGTCCTTTTGACTTGAATTACAGGAGAGATTGGGCATCTGGCTTCTTGAGAGAATGTTGGCTCTGTTCTTTAAAGAAGGATAGTCTAAGCGACTAAAGAAAATTGATATTGTCAAATGGGTGCGCTACATGTTTTTGCTGTTGTCTTTATCAAGAAAGTGGCCATAATTCGTATATTTTTGTGGAGGAACACGTGCCATTCTGTGTGCTCCATTCCATATTCTTGTTACCCACAGGTTATTTCTAGGGACTGCTACTTATGAGGACACAGGTAGACTCACTGCCAGCTCTGCCATTCTCTTATGGCATTAGTCAAGGATAAATCTTGTTCGTTACCAGTTTCTTCCTCCACTTTCACCCCATTTTCTTCCTCTGTACCCATGACTAGGCTGACTAAATTTATCATCCAAGCATTTCCTATATGTAATCCCAGCCACCCCACATTATTGTGACTTATTGCTATCTACCAGCATTTGGTGAGGGTAGAAATCAAGCTGGAGGAATCCATTTGCTTGTTTGGCTTTGAACACTAAGGACAGTACCAGTCACTAGTTTGTTTTTATACTGGCGTACTTTCTGTCAGTTCAAGAATGAAAGCTTGTTCCTGACTTACAATCACAATTAGCCCAAAATTTCTGTTTCTAAGTTATTCAGTAAGTTTTGTCCCATTTTATGACCTTTTTTGGTACAATTGTTGAGGGAATAACTGCAGTTGTTAAATGAATTGTGCAGCAAATCTGCCTCTCCCCAATTAACAACTGCAATGATTCACTTAACAAATGTGGCAAGAAAAGTTGTAAAATAGGGCAAAAGTCACTTAACCATTTTCTCACTTAGCAACATAAATCTTGGGCTTAATTGTGGCCGTACGTGGAAGACTATCTGTATAACTCCAGACAGTGAACATGCCTACTACTCCTGCCTATTTTCTCAATCAGGCTAAGAGACAGTGACTGGACCAGAATTACCAGTTGGCTTTCATGCCTGAAGCAGGCCTAGAACATATAGTCTACAGTTTTGGGTGAATTGTGGTCATAAGTCAAAGACTACCTGTATGAACCAAACTACAAAATATGGCCTTGAGGCTGTCAACAAGTGATCAGAGGACAATAACTACAGTTGACATTTTGCACAAGTCAAAGTTTACTATCCCAGATTTAAGTATACTGTATTACTAATCTTGTATAGAAATGGTTCCTGAGAACCATAAAAAGTTATTAATCTGGATAGTGATGATCAATGCAAAAGTACTATGAATTACGGTGCTATGGATTCAGCTTACAAAAGGATTCTCAAGGTTTTCTACAATCATAAGCAATCCTTTTAATATTTCTAATATAATCGACAGGAAAGGCCATCAAAATAAAAAGAAGTCTTAATTACATAAACAAATTTAAATCAAATTTGTTAGAATAAAAATATCTTGACCCAAGAAAATCAATTACAGAAGTTGGTTAAATTCTACTGGGAAACATTAAAAGCAGGTAACATTCTGATATTTTATCTTGCTATTACACATTTTATTGACAATAAATGAGGAACTTAAATTGAACCAGAAGAAAATCAATACAAATGAACAGGATTAAGATAATAGGATCCAAGAATAAACACTGAGAAACAATTTAGTGTTTTCCTTTTGCAATAACTTCTGTATTTGGAACTGGGCAGTCTTAATATACAGCATATATAGAAATGTAATTTGGAAGTGATCATAGCAGATGTAATAATGGCCAAATCTTCCTTTTTGCAGAAAGACATACAACTAGATTACAGCCAAAGCTGCAGAATAACATTTGTTCACATTTAGGGGATAACCAAGCAACAAAAAAAATAGAATAGAGCCCTCATAACAGATCAGAGCAAAATGTGTCATGTTTTTTTGTTAATCTCAGGACCAAGAGGAGTAAACTGTAATAATACCTTTATCATGTAACACAATTTAAATATCAAGATTAAAAAAAATGTGTATATAGGGGACACTGAGTGCCAGGACAGTAGCATCCCTTTAATTCCAATAACCTTTTCCCCCGCCTCCCCCATGAGTGGGTGTAATGTATGGAGAAGAGGGAACACTCTGCTTGAAGAATAGATTGGGAGGTGGTGTGGAAGGAAAGAGGGTTCAGGGGCCGTGGCTACTATGAAGCTGAACCTTGAAGCTGACCTGACTGAAGCCATCTTGGAGCTTCAGTGTTGCCACACTGGAGCTGAGGGATAGAGAGGAGGGATTAGAGATAGCTGGGGTGTTGTAGCCAAAATAAACCAAGGACATTCTCACAACTGGTCAGAGGAAGAAGGAATGGTGTCACCAGGCAACCAGACAGGTCCTTGATTGGACCATATGACTGATTGGGGATGGGAAATTTTTTTACATTTAATTAGGTGAAAACCATGGGAAACTTCAATGTCAGTTTTCACCAGCCTGTGCCAATATGATGTATCAAATCAAGCTATACTTTGAAGAATCTATCTGCCTCAGAGTTTTGCTTGCTGTGGGTATATTACCCTGACATCATAAAGAGCCTGACCTACAGTGATGGTCCACACTTTGGATCTGCTTTTCCTGTTGGGGCAGTAGAAAAGAAGAAAAATTGTATAACTCTAGGTTTCTGTCATAAGAATGACTTGCAGATGAAAGAAAGGATATGTTAAACAGGGTTTTACAAATGAAATGCCTTATTTTTATAGGCAGTTAATTTTGATGAATGCTTATTAATTCAATCCATATGTGTTTGGTATTAGGAATGTTAGTCACCTAATAGTTGGATTGGAAAATATATAAACCAGGATAGACATTTTAATACTGTCTCTTTAAGAGAAGGCTAAAACTGTAATTGGGTGTGGTTCCTTAAATGGCGGTAAGATGGAGCCAGAAACCTGGCTTCTTTCTGTTCCGGTGTTTCTAGAGAGTGTTGCGGTTCCTCCATTTTTCCCTATTGACTATTATTCTTGGATTTGATGTAAGACTGTTACTGAACTGTTTTTGATACTGGACTTTGTTATTGGATGATCCCTGGACTGAAAACTGACTGCTTTAACTATGAATGACATGGACTGTTTTATTGAACTTTGCTTAACTGTTTTACTGGAAGTAAAAACTTACATTTTACTATACAGTGTGGCTGTGTGCTGTGTATGTGTTATTCTTCACTACTCTCACTATGTCTCCCTGTGTGCGCTCATTCTCCTAACGGGTAATTACCTCAACATTTGGCATCATTCTGACCTTTATTAGGACCATAGCTGGTTGCAGATTGTCTCCATCCATATCGATGTCTATATCTCACTAGACATCCATACACACAGAAACACATTTGTGTGCAATTAGTGGGTTACCTTTCAAGTAAATACAACATTGCTTCCATAGATCCTGTCTATGATCCATGAAAATATATGCAATTTTAAATTAGAATTGAAGTATTTGCAAGCCTATTTGTTGCTTTTGTTGGAAATGGCTAACACATCAACACTGCTAGGATCTTCTGAAGATCCATCTGCTACTGGAAGAATCAGTTCTTTGGCTCTTCCGATTGTCAAAAGAAGGAGGGAAAAGGAGAAAATAAACATTAAGGAGCACTAAGGAAGACATTCTTTTCAAATTGATCCTCCAAATTTTATATCGTCCAAGGATAGCTTTTGTGTTCTATAAATTGTTATTATTAACCTATGGAAATGTCAGAGTATGAGGAACTTGATTGATAAGTATTCTTCGTGATTCAACCAAATAACTTGTGTTTAATGGTTTAATCTGTGGATGAAACTGCTGCTTCTTAAGATAATCTGTAAATTGTTCATCTAGCATGATAAAAAAAAAAAACAGAAATGATTTCACTTGGCTGATGTACCATACCATTTCCTCTGAGAAAAGGGTTGGAAATGATTCACTGGAGGGAAACAATATCATTTTCCTCTTTCAAACCATTCATTTGACTACAATTGCTATTCAATATCAAGACCATTCATTTCCCTGCTCATTATTTTCCTCTCTGTACTTTCAGTGGCAAAGACTGAAAGTACTACAGTATGATGAAGATCTGAACACTCAGTTAATAGCTGTTAAAAACTGCCCCATAAGTGCTATGTTGGTTGATCTCCTGCACATTGATTCAGAAGTAAGAGTCATTGTTCAGCTTGTCGGTCTGCAGGACTCTAGCATAGCACAAGTTCCAATATAACAAAAGCCCACATTCTGGTTCAAGTATGCATCTTTTAGATAATGGAAAAATGAATGCTGGGAAATATTAAACATCTGTTCAGTCATTGCAGCTCTTGCAGCATCAAACCACCAATCACCTGAAAGGCATCACTGGAAACCCTAGAGCTATATGCAGTGCCTTAAAATCTTGAATGTTATGCAGGGGTGAGATACTAATGGTTCAGACCGGCTCTATAGAACTGCTTGTTACATTGCTGTCCAGTTTGGAGACCCAACAAATCATGTCCCTGGCTGGACCCTCCCCTCTCCACCCAGCCCTCCCCACCCAGTCAGTCCTTATCACGCATGCATGATATCACATTCTCCCCACTGGCCCTGTCCCACTCAGTCACTCCTTACGGTATTTCTTTTTCCTTTTTACCCTCCTGATGATCAGCTGTTCCAATGATCAGCTGGAAAAAAACCCCGACACTCCATTTTTGCCCTCCTGGGCTTCAGGGAAGCCTTCTGGGAGCAAAAAAGCCCCCCAGGAGGTTTCCCTGAGGCCCAGGAGGCCAAAACACAGAGCACGGGGGGTGCTGCAAAAAAGAAGAAGCCATGCCCACCTAGTCACATGGCCACTCCCACCTAGCCACGCCCACAGAACCTGTAGTAAAAATATTTGTATCTCATTCCTGACGTTATGCCTATATTATCCATTGGGCTACTGTTTCTCAACCTTGACAATTTAAAGATGTGTGGACTTCAATTCCCAGAATTCCCCAGGTAATACATTAAAATGTATACCTCCTAAAATTAAATATATATTATGTTTACTACTGCATTATACAGAGAGAGGGAGAGAGAGGGATGGAGAGAGAGAGAAAGAGAGACAGAGACAGAGAGCACACATAATAGTGCCCTAAACCACCAGATTACTACTGCAATGATTGTAAGCAAAAATAAATGTGCCAAGAACCTACAAGGGCCTTAATGGAGCCCTGCTGGATACAAACCTCAGAATTCCTCCAAAAATACTGGCAAATTATCATTTTTAATGTGATTTTCAGAAAGAAATTATTAAACATATAAGAGAGGAATTGATGTGTTGACTGTATTTAATCAATACATAATCAAAGTTAATGTAAATCAATTTGTCTTTCTTTCCTTGAATATTCTTGCCTCCTCCCCAACGCCAGTGTATTGTTTCAAATCAAGTTTAGTTCATAGTTAAAGTAAGTAGCACGCTCTTACTATATAGCAGGGGCAATCTACTGCATTTAATAAGCATTATGCTCAGATTTTAGACTAGGGACACTTGTTGTAGGATATGATAATGTGTCATGCCCCTGTTAGAATTTGATTCCGAGGGGGAGGTCGAGCAGCTGACAGGGAGTGGAAGTGTGGCTCCGGTGGCTGTGGAAGAAACTGGGGAAGGGCACAGTCTGGCTGGGCAGAGTAGGGGAGAAGTAGAGCAAGGCAGAGGGATTTCAGAGGAAGATCCAGGCCCACCCCCTCTTCATCATAGGGCATGCAGGGAGAAACTGAGAAGAGAGCAACGTGAGTTGCATGGCTTATGGGGGAGGAAAGGCCCTGATTCCCTTCATTAGTTGCAGCTGGGAACACAGTGTTTAAAAAGGCAAGCTATACACAGCAAAGCTGTTGGAAGCAAACTGTGAGTTATCTTTGTTGAGGCTTATCTGGGTTCCTGGCATCTTCCCAACTGTGTGTGTTTTGTTGGCCTTTGAAGTCTGCAATTCCTTATCCTGCCCTGTCCAGTTAATTGCTGCAGCGTAGTTTGTGTGAATTTTTATTTACAGTTTATATGTACTTTGTTTTGGGACTGAATTTCCTCCACTTAAAGACTGTTCTTGGGAGAGTTTTTTCTCCAGCCGAAGGTAACTGGACACTGAGGGCAAAGTTGGAGGTATTAAAGGGACTTTTCTTACTTATGTGACTGTGTTGCCTTTGTGCCATGCCCCAGGCCATCACATAATGTGAGAGTATTTGATATGGCACTGAATATAGGAATGCATTTTGAGTATAACAATATATTGCATATACTACCTGCTTGAGATAATGGAGATCGGTTCTGATGAAAATTGAGGAATATTGTGAAGCAATATGATGCAGCAGGAAATAATTTTCCCTAGATGGTATGAATGGCTGGCTACAAGAAATTAAGAGAGAACAGAAAAAGTGACTGGGCAATTCAAAGATAGAAGAATGAATGAGAATGTTGCCTGTTTGGTGAGTATCTACCATATTTAGAAAAAAAGTCTGTTCAAGTATGTTCATACATTATTCATATACATATGCGGCAAAGGAATGGATGCAAATCTAAAAGCACACTTGATTTGATTTTTTTAAATGAAAAGTTGAGATAACAGAAATAAAGCAGATACAGGGTACAGACGTTCTCAACATGAGACAAGCCATTTTTTTTTTGGTAGTGTCAAGAGTGGGTCTTGAAGAAAAAGAAGGACATGAACAAAGGTGTGTTTTTGGGATTGTAGGAAGAGAGTACTGTGTTCGGGGAAGAATGAGACCCGGAGACCAGCATAACTTCAGCTCTTTTATTTAGTGCAGAAAGTCCATAACAACCAGGAGCCGTGGCAGCTCTTTTCATAGAGAAGCTGCTAGTAGCCAATGACAGCTACTTGTTTTTCCCGCCGCTTGAACTGGCCAATCATAGGCTAGCTATTATTGGCCAATCAGCGTCGAGAAAAGGAACCAATCAGCTTTGAGTATTCTTGTCCAATAGGAATAGCCTATTTGGAGTATGTTAATATGGAACACCCCTCCCCTCTTGGTATGGTCCTACCATACATAGTCACGTAAGTAGGTGGGGCTTTTAGGTTGCCTAGTTGACCTGCGCAGTTTAGTTGTGTCGTCGTCTTCAGCGGGTTTGGACAGGATCGCTGTTTCTCTCGTCCTTCTCTGTGGAACCTCCTGGAAGGTAGAGTCAGCCATGCCGCTCCCCCCCGGCCTATTCGGGCTTTTATTTGTAGTAGAGTTTGGTGTTATGTGTTGTATGGTGAGCATTTTCTCAATTTTTTCCTGAATGTCCCCTGCGTCTAATTTATCTCAAGTTTCTTTGGTATACCAGACCATGCGTTCCCTCCTCCGTTCGTAGCCAGTTGACCTGGTGCTGTCAAAGCATGTCTTATGCCATGTTCAGCAAGGAATTTTTCGAATGGTAATGCGGTAAACTGTGGGCCGTTATCTGAGATGAGCAAGTCCGGTAACCCATGTGTGGTGAATAGTTTTCACAGTTGTTTCATAACTTCTTCGGTGGTGGTCGAGTTCATGAGGCTTACTTTTAGCCAATTGGAGTAAGCGTCTACTGTGATTAAAAATGTATGTCCTTTTGTCGGCCCTGCGAAATCAATGTGGATTTATGACCAGCGGCCCCTTGGTGTTTCCCAGTCTAGGATAGGTGCTGAAGGGGTGCAGGTCAGGAGTTTTGGCATTTCCTGCAAGTTTCAACCCATTTCCCAATATCCTTGTCCATCCCTGGCCACCAGACATAGCTCCTGGCCAGGGATTTCATTCGTACAATGCCCGGGTGGCCTTCATGCAACATGCTCAGTACTTGTTCTTGTAATTGTTCTGGTATTACTACCCGATCACCCCATAGAATGCAACCTTTTAGCAATGACAGTTCAATTTGCCTATTCTTGAACGGTTTAAAAGTAACATCTGTCTCATTTTCTGGCCACCCTTTTCCTACCCAGTTTAAAACTTTTGACAAGGTTTTGTCTCTTGTGGTCATTCTCGCAATGTCCACCGTTGTTATTGGTAGGTTTGACAGAATCTCAATCTGTAGGGTGGATGTGGTTGGTGCCGGATCAGTTTCTAGGTCTGGTAGGGGAGTGCGGCTCAACGCATCGGCATGGGAAATGTCTTTACTGGGCTGGTGGATCAGTTTATAGTTGTAAGCTGCAAGGAACTCGGACCACCTTGTCATTCTTGGAGAAAGTATATTTGGGGTGGCTCTGTTTCCAGCTAGTATTCCCAATAGGGGTTTGTGATCTGTAACAAGGGTAAAAGTCCTACCGTAAAGATATTTATGGAACCGTTTGACGCGGGATATTGCTGCTAATGCCTCTCTGTCCCATTGACTATAGTTTCGTTCAGTTTTTGAGAGTGTTTTGGAGTAGAACGTGATGGGTGTTTCTCTCCCATCAGACAGGATGTGGCTAAGTACGGCTCCAAAGCCGAACAGTGATGCGTCGCAGGTGACTGTTAATGGTAATGTCTCGCTGTATTGCATCAATACTGAGTCGGAAGTGATTAGGTCTTTTATCCTCTGGAATACTATCTCTTCACGTCATCCTCAGGTCCAGGTGGCTGTCTTGTCCAATAGCCTATGTAGTGGTTCTGCCGTTGTTGCCTTCTGTGGCAGAAAAATGTTGTAAAAATTTATAAGTCCCAAGAATGTTTGCAACTCTACCTTGTTTTTAGGTGTAGGCGCTTCTTTGATTGCCTTAATTTTTTTCTCTGTGGGGTGGATGCCCTCTTTATCGATCTGGTGCCCCAGGAATTCGACTTTCGATGTGGCCAATTTACATTTTATTTTTTTTACCTTGAGTCCCGCCTTTTGGAACCTTTGTAACACCACTCTGACATGGGCTTCTAGTTGTCTCTCATCGCTAGCTGAGACTAACATGTCATCAAAGTATGGGACTACTCCTTTTATCCCTTGTAATAATCGCTCCATTAGGCTTTGGAACACCCCTGGGGCTACGCTGACTCCGGATTGCAGCCTTTTGCATTTGAAGGCTCCTCTATGAGTCACGATCGTTTGTGCCTCTGCTGTTTTGGGGTCTACTGGCAATTGTTGATATGCTTGGGCAAGGTCGAGCTTTGCGAAGACCTTGACTCTCCCCAATGAGTGTAGTAGATGTTGCACTATCGGAACAGGATACACACTTTTTTGTAGTGCATGGTTTAGGGTAGCCTTGTAATCCCCATAGATTCTCACAGACCCATCTGGTTTAACTGGGGTCACGATTGGGGTCTCCCATTTGGCGTGATCAATTGGTTCCAAAATGCCTTGTGCTGTTAGTTTGTTTATTTCTTCATCAATTTTGGGTTTTAGTGCGAAGGGGACTTGCCTCGCCTTCAGCCTAATTGGAGCTATTGTTGGGTCTAAATTAAATGAGATAGTGGATCCTCGGTACTTGCCTAAATTTCCATCGAAGACGTCCTGGAACTCTCTCATCAGGTTCTCCTCCCAGTCTGCGTCGGCAATGCGGTTAATGCCGGTCACTCCGATTCCTAGAGGCTCGAACCACTCAAGTCCCAATAGGCTTGGTCGGTTTCGGTCTACGATGGTTAGAGGCAAGATTTTCTGGTGTTCTTTGAAAGTTATCTGGAAGTGTCCAAGTCTGACAGAGAAAAAGGACAAGTATTCTGTTTCCTTGGTAGTCTTTTAGGATTAGTGATTGGTGTTCTAGTTCAGCTCTGCCAATATGTCGTACTAGTCTTTTAATGGTATCCCATGATACCATTGATAGGTACGATCCAGAATTGACCTCCATTTTACATTCTTGGCCCTCGATCCGGACTGCCACATGTACTTTTCGGCCATTTGTTGCTTTAGAGTGACTGATGGTGATGTTTTGGTGTGTTTCCCCTTTCCTATAGCTCTTGTTTAGCTGCTTGCCTTTGCTTTCACGACTCTTGCGGCTCCACATTTGCCTCTCTTTATTTCTTGATGGTGTGTTGTCCCTACGTCTGGGGTTGTAGCTTTTTCGGTTTCGGCATACTCATGCGATGTGACCCCATCTCTCGCAGTACCAGCACACGGCGTCTAAGAACCGGCACTCGGAACGGGGGGTGGTCTCCTCTGCACCTGGCACACTGAAACCCTGACTTACGACCTTTCTTCAGTCATTGTTCTAATTCAGCCTGGAGTCTGTGGATCTCCTTTTCATCGTCATCGTTGATTCTGGACGATCCACTGTCTGCGTAGTGTGTGGTGGTTTTGTGCGCACTCTCTGCCTTCTTCTCGGTGCTCTGGCTCATTTCGGTCGGTGTCTTGGATGAATTGGCCTTCATCTGTTGCCACTGATTTTTTGGTTGCTTCTGCTGCCGTGGCTTCAGCAATAGCCTCAGTAACTGTAATCTTTGACCGGGTTAGCAGCCAGCTTTGTAGGGTGAGATCTCTTAGTCTGAGGACCACACAATCCCTCATGGCTTCATCCATGTTTAGGAATTCTCATGCCCCTCCAATGTCCCTGAGAGCCGCTACGAAGTCTGCAATGCTCTCACCTCTCTGATCTCGTTTGTAAAATTCGTGTCTCCGAATAAGGCTGGAGATGGTTGGTGCGTAGTAAGCCTTCAGCAGCTTTTCTAGATCTGGCCAGGATATCTGTTTCACATCTGGTTTTGCCAGTGCCTTGGCCATCTTGAACACTGTGGGCCCACAGTGCGTCAGGAACACAGCTCTTTTCCGGTTGTCTGAGATTCCTTGTAGATTGTTACTTTCCAGGAATATGAGGAATCTATCGATGTAGGATTCCCAGTCCTCTGTTGCTGGATTGAATGGTGCAGGTGGCGAGTTGATTCCGGCCATTTCATCTGCTTGGTTCTCGACTGGTCTCCTCTCTCAGTATCCCACCTTCGTCGCCAGTGTTGTGTTCGCGGAAGAATGAGACCCGGAGATCAGCGTAACTTCAGCTCTTTTATTTAGTGCAGAAAGTCCGTGATAACCAGGAGCCGGGGCAGCTCTTTTTATAGAGAAGCTGCTCATGACTAGTGGCCAATGAGGCTACTTGTTTTTCCTGCCGCTTCAACTGGCCAATCATAGGCTAGCTATTATTGGCCAATCAGCATCGAGAAAAGGAACCAATCAGCTTTGAGTATTCTTGTCCAATAGGAATAGCCTATTTGGAGTATGTTAACATGGAACAGAGAGCCTATGAGTTAATTATGAAAAGTAGTAGAAGATGGACTACTGCGAACCGTGTACATGGCAAGTAAACATAAAGAAAGGAGATGTGCAAGCTGCTTGAAATAGCAGTATATATGTATGAATATTACAAAATAATACAGAAGTGTCTGATGGAATGTTGACAAGAAAAGATAAAAGGAGAAGCTGCACTATTCTCTTTCTGAAGGCCCCCATTCTGGACTATCATCACTGGAGTTCTCCTGCCCCTGTTTTCCCAAATCCCCATGCATTATTCGGCTAGGGTGTAGAGAGCGACTCAGGGTGTGTGTGTTTATTTTTTTTTAATCTATTTTGATTTGTCAATTGCTTACAACATAACAGGTATTTAGATTAGATTAGATTCAACTTTATTGTCATTGCCATGGATACAGGCAATGAAATGCAGTTAGCATCCAACCAGAGTGCAAAACAACAGTAAAATATAAATATATGTATGCAAATATGCAAGGCATCTATGAATATGTCAATGGAAAACACAACAAAATGTATGTACGTGAGTGCACAAAGATAAATGTGACTGTACATATATGAACAAATATAACTGTACAAAATGTTTGTGGATATGTTAAATATAAATACAAATGCACAGAGAATTATACAAAAGACATCACATATTATCAAGGGAAGCATCAGCATATGTGTGGGGACAAACAAACTGAGGAGTTCAGCAAGGAAACCGCTGTATGGTAAAAGCTGTTCCTAGCCTGCTGGTCTTAGACTGCAGGCACCTGAACCTCCTCCCATATGGAAGAAGAGTAAACAGTTTGTGGGCTGGATGGAAGAGGTCCTTAATGCTGTGGGCTTTATGCAGACATTGTTTCCTCTGAATGTCCACAATGGCAGGAAGTGGAATCCCTATAATGTGTTGAGTGGTTTTCACCACCCTCTGTGATGCCTTTTTTTCTTTTATAGTGCAATTTCCATACCAAACTGAGATACAGCTAGCTAAGATGCTCTCGACTGTGCAGTGGTAGAAATTAGTCAGAATAGCTGAGGAGAGGTGATTCTTCCTCAGTAATTTCAGGAAGAAGAGGCACTGGTGAGCTTTCTTAATCAGACTAGTGGTGTTAATCTGCAAGGACAATTTCTCAGAGAGGTGGATCCCCAGGAACTTGAAGCTGATGACAGGTATAAGTATAAACATAGTTTTGAATACACGAGATGGATACATATAAGAAAAATAAAAAGAAACAATAGGACAGGGACGGTAGACACAATTGGTACGCTTATGCACGCCCCCTACAGGCCTCTTAGGAAAGGGGTGAGGTCAATAGTAGACAGTCTAAGATTAAAGTTTTTGGGGTTTGGGGAAGAAACCACAGAGTCAGGTAGAGTATTCCAGACACTGACCACTCTGTTGCTGAAGTCGTATTTTCTGCAATCAAGTTTGGTGCGATTAACCTTGAATTTGTATCTAATGTTTGCTTTTGTATTGTTATGGTTGAAGCTGAAGTGTGTGTGTGTGTGTGTGTGTGAGAGAGAGAGAGAGAGAGAGGGAGGGAGAGAGAGAGAGAGAGAGAGAGGGAGAGAGAGAGAATGTAATGCTTAATCAACTGTAATTAATAAACTCTCTGTGTTCCTTTGAGCATTTTATTTCTGCACTAGATCCCTGAACTCCTGCATTTTATCTTGTAAGTGTATCAACTAATAAGTTCCTTCCCATCCTGCCCTGCAATAAGTTCCTTCCCAGTAAGGAACTTCCCAATAAGTTTCTTCCCATCCTGCCCCTCAACCATTCTTACCTAAGTGGGTTAGATGGCTTGTAAAAGGTGTGACTGCACTTATGCTTCAACAAGATGGTTGAAAGAGAAAAAGAATGTGTGAACTTTCAACAGAAGTGTTCGTGAAAAGAGTCATTGATCCAAAATCACCTGCTGAGTTTCCTTAGCTGAGGATGGAGTTCACTCCCAATATCCTATCTGCTACACCATACTGGTTGATGCTCTGCATAATAAATACTCCTTAAATTCAAGCTTGAGATTCCATTTGAGTCTAGTGCGCATTTGAGATCTTCCTGTACTTCTGCCCCTTCCTCAATTTAGAAACCTTCAGCTGGTCATTCACACCTTAGTCACCTCACAACTGGATTCGTTGTAACATGTGCACTTGATCTTAGACAAAAGGCCAAAAGCAATACCCACTCTATGTACATAGATAGAGCTGCTTTTGAAAACTGTCCAGAAGTTGCACCTGGTTCAAAATGCAGTGGCAGGCAGTGGTAATGAGTGTTTTATTTTGTTTATGTGTCATCACAGCTTTATGAGTGCATTGGTTACAAATCAGATTCCGGATGCAATTTAAGGTGCTGCTTCTCACCTAAAAAGCAATTTTGGGGTTATTACTGTGGGTATATCTGAGCATTCTTTTTTGTTTTTTGTAGTCTTTTAAATTTGTTAGCCCCCCTCTCCCCCCCCGACTCCTGAGTCTTTTTGGAATCAGGCCATCTCAAAATTGAATAAATATATAGGACATTATGATGACATAGCCATTGTCATGTGGAGACTGACTCTGAGGGAGAGGAGAAGGAGTGGAAGTGTGGCTCTGGAGGTTGTGAAGAAGGCTGGGGAAGGGCAGAGGCCAGCTGAGCAGTCAGTAGAGGACCCATCCCCTATCCATCACAGAGAGGAGAGGATAAGGGAGAGATGTGGTCTCCTCGTGAGGAGAGGGCCTTGATCTTCTTTATGGGCTGCAGGTATGACAAACTGAATAAGAATTTGCGTACTGATTTTTTGCATAAATTCTTACTTGCGTAAGAATTTGCCTGTGTACTGGCAAATGCTGGAAACAAATCATGTAAATATCTCTAGTTTATAGTTCGTCTCTGAGTTTGGCATCCTTCCCTGTGTCTGGTATTTGTGGACATCCTCCAGCCCTTATCTTGCCTGGTTTGTGTTGCTTTTTTCCTTCTTCGTGTAACTGTTTGTGTGGGAGTTTTTTTTGTCTTCCCACAAAGATATTCGGAGCTTGGAAGCAAACTGAAGGAATAAAAGAGGCATCACCTGTTTTCTGTTTGTTTTCTATCCCACCTTGGGTCATCATAGCCATATAGCCCTACAGTGTACCATATGTCAGCTTGCACCATGCAACAAGACCATTTCCTCTCCATTATTTCCTCTCTGGAACTTACCATTAATCTTCCCTAATGATAATAACAGAATGACAGAGCTGGAAGGGACCTTGGAGGTCTTCTAGTCCAACCCTCTGGTCAGGCAGGAAACTCTATACCAGCGGTCACCAACTGGTGGGCGGCTGCCCACTGGTGAGCCATGAGAAAATTTTGGTGGAGCACAGAGAAATCTCACCCCAAGAGCACCCACCCAAAGCAATTAATCCAGGTTGCGCAGAAACACAAGTGCCTGTGCCGCCTACATGGCCTGCGGTCAGCCTCCCTGCCCACTCACTCCTTACCCGGTAAACTTGCCTGCTAAATTTCTATTTTTCCTTTTTCCAACCATCATCTGTTTTCTGTGCCAGGAGATTTAGATTAGCTAGGAAGCAGAAAATGGTTGGATTTCTTTTTTTCCAGCTAGTCTTTAGATCTTCGGCTCTGCTTTTAAGTACAGCTGGACCTTCCTTAAGGCTAGGTCACACTGGCCGATGGATGCAAAACTTATGCAAAAAGGACACAGCGGACGAGCAAAATTTCGGGGGTGGCTCCATCCATTGTTATCCGCTCTCAAAAGTGGTGAAAATTTGCATAAACAGAACGGAAAACAACAGAAAGGAACGGACGGGGGTAGTACATAGCAAGGATGGTAAGCGGATGTTCATAGGAAGCCTAGCGGATGACAGCGGATGGAAGCGGATGACACATTCGCAGGGCTTCCGGGGGAGAATAGCAAAGCGGACACATAGCAGAAGAAATGGATGCGTAGTGGATGACGTGGATGCATCATGGACACCTATAGGAAGCAAAGCGGATGCATAGCGGATGCATAGCGGATGCATAGCGGATGCATAGC
>BLBF01000020.1:45457813-45474454 GCA_015471245.1 Laticauda colubrina
AGCGGATGCATAGCGGATGCATAGCGGATGCATAGCGGATGCATAGCGGGTGCAAAGTGTTCACTGCGCATGCGGGGAGGATGAATTGCGTCAGCTCCGCAGATATAAAAGGATGCAGCTTGCAAGCAGTCACCATTCAGAGGAAAGACCTATTGCCAGAGACATCTTGAAAGAACACCATGGTTCGTCAGTCAGGGAAGAAGAGGAAGCCTTTGCCTACTCCTGCCAGCCCTGGCAAGAAGGACAGAACCACCATCCCACCCCCTGGCACTGACTCTGAAGCTACTGGTGCTTCTGCTGCTGCTGCTGCTGGTGTTGCTGCTGGTGGTGCTGCTGGTGTTGCTGGTGTTGCTGCTGCTGTTGCTGCTGGTGCTTCTCCTGCTGGTGCTTCTCCTGCTGGTGCTGCTGGTGCTGGTGCTTCTTCTGCTGCTGTTGCTGCTGCTGGTGGTGGTGTTGCTGCTGCTACTGCTACTGCCGCTTCTGTGGTGGACCAGCCCCAAGGCCCTCAAAGCCCTGCTGAAGGCCCTGAAGCCCCTGCCAGAGGGAGGAAGAGGCAAAAGAAGGAGAAGGGAGAGAGGAAACAATACTCCATTTCTGAGGACCATGAGGAGGAGGTGCTGGAATGGCTGAGGGAGAACGAGTACTTGTGGAGAAAGGGCCACAGACTGTATCGCGACACCAAGAGAAAGCAGGCAGCATGGAGAGACAAGGCAGAGAGCCTGGGCTACACTGCAGATGTACTCCTGGGATGGTGGAAGCACATGCACACCTGGTATGGCAAGCTGCACCTGAAGAAATCTGGCCAGGCTACTGTCAAGCTCACTGACCGGGAGATATATGTCATGGCGAAGTGCAGTTTCCTGGAGGGTGAGATCCGCCACTGAGGAGCAGCCCCTCTGCCAACCCTCTCCCTCAGACCGCCCACAGACAGCCAGTCCTCTTCCAGCCAGGAGACAGCTACCGTGTCCAGGCAGGTGTCTTTGGAGGGCCCCACGACAGAGACTCCCCTGACAGCTGCACTCCCCATGCTGGAGGACATGGAGGATCCCCTGTCTCAAATGGATCAAGAAGCAGCAGCAGCCAGAGACCAACCCACCCCCAGCTCCGCCTCCACAGAAAGCAGGCAGAGAGGCAGACCGGAGGGCCAGAGCCACATTGTCCTCTTGGAGATCAGGGACACAATCAAAACCAGCACAGATCTTCTCTTTCAGCTGGTCCACAGCGACATACCATCATCGAACCGCAATCCCTTCATCACGTACGTGAGCCAGACCCTCATGGACTTGTCCGAGGCCCAGGACCAGGTGTTGAAGAAGAAGATAACAGCACTGCTGCACCACCCTCCAGGCCCAGCTGAACCTGCTCCGACCCACTCCAGGACTGCTCCTCCACCCCAGGAGATGTCACAGCCCTTCCACAGCTTTCAACAGCCCCTCACCTACCAAGGCTACGAGTACCAGGACTTCCCACAGCAGAGGCATCCCTTCCCAGTCCAGGCCCAGGTTCATTGCATGTCACAGACACCTCATCTCACCCAGCTGCAGACCAGACAGCCCCACTACACTCCTCCTTCCTCCACCCCACAGCCAAGCCCATCAACAGAAAATCTGTCATCAGTATTGTGCCTGACATCCCAGGTCCTTGATGAAGGACCTCTCAACCTCACAGGACTGAGTCAGCTCTCTGAGACCTTCCTGAACAAACCATCCCCTGTTGTACTCTCGGGGCCAAGCACCCCAATGGCGCCTCAGACCAGCACTCCAGCCACAGCCACCTCCACAGTCCCTGGCCGCTCGACAGCTGAGACCATGGACATGCCTCAGAATGACTGAGAATAGTACCTGTTCACTTTATCTTTGCTTAAAGACACTTTACTTGGTTCATTTTGCTTTTTTAATAAAGGCATACAGTTTACTTAAGACAGTTATTAATAAAGGTTATCTTTGCTTCACACATTTGGTTCATTTTTTTTACTTCATAAAGTGTTGGTGAAAATTTTGAAAAAATGGTTAAACCTTTGCATGCTTGTGGGATAGGTAAGGATAGTTGTGGGATAGGTAAGGATAGCTATGGGATAGATAAACCTCCAGTGCAAGCATAGTGGGACTGTATGGTCCACCCTCCCAGCTGCCACACATATGGATCTTTTTTATCAATAGCAATTTATTCATTGATCAACACATTTCAAAATAAACAAAGCTCTTTATTAATGCCCTGTTCATTGTAGGGCCACTCAACATACATGGCACAATCTCAGCAGTGTTATGAGACAGGCTCAAGGAAGCATCCATGAAGCATCTACCATCCTGTCTTGCCACTCCACTGCTCCAGCTGGGGAATTGCACCAGTGTTTCAGGAGGTTGCGCTGCTTCTTCCCTTCACATGAAGCTCTGTTGGGGCCCTGTAGATCCACAGTGTCGATCAGATTTCGTCCTTGCCTCCATTCACCAGGCTCCATGTCCCCATTCCCTTGTTGACGGTCCACAAGCCTGTTCTGCAAGACTGGGTAGCGGGTGCGCATGAGATTGTGCAGGATGCAGCAAACTTCCACGATGCTCCTCACACTGGGTGATACTGCATGGTGGTGAGAAGTACCTGGGACCTGTTGGCCAGGATGCCAAAGGCATTCTCCACCACCCGTCTTGCCCTGGACAGCCTGTAGTTGAAGATCCTCTCTTCACGGGTGAGGTATCTGGAAGTGTAGGGCTTCATGAGGTAGGTTTTGAGGGAGAAGGCATCATCACCCACGATGAAGCAGGACACATCTTGTGTGTCATTGGGTAGGGGGTCTGGATCTGGAAAACCCATGATGAGGTTGCGTTCCAGCCCATCCTTGAGGTCACTGGCGTTGTGTACCTGGCTATCTGAAGCTGACCCATTGCCTGAAGCATCAATGTACATGAACTTGTAGTCAGCATCAACCATGGCAAAGAGGATGATGCTGAAAAGCCCTTGTAGTTGTGATAAGAGGACCCTGAGTTGGCTGGAGCTTTGCAGGCCACGTGCTTCCCATCTATGGCTTCAATGGTGTGGGGAAAGTTCCACCTATGACACCACTGTTCTGCAACTTTCCTCCAGCCTTGTTCAGTGGTGGGGCATTGGAGGAGCTCCTCCACGTATTCTTCAATGATGGCCTGCACCACTTCTCTGATCACTTTGCTGATGGTGTTGTGTGGCACCCTCCAGGCATATTGCATGTTTCTGTATGTGGTTCCAGAGGCCAGGTGGCACAAAGTCAGTGCCACCTTCAGTCCAGGGTCCAGGCTGGGATGGAAGTTGGTGCTCGGCTTGGTCAACCTGGGTCTCAGACGCTCAACAAGTTTGTCAAACATGGCTGGTGGCATCCTCATGAAGTGCTGGAATGCACGAGTGTCTTCAATCCTCAGCTCCATCATCAGCTTGTCATAGAGTCCAAACTGCACTCTTCTCCCAATCCATCGTCGGACCCACACAGCTCTTGGACGTCTCCTTCTTCTCCTTGCGTAGAAAAGGTGAAACAGTCTGAACAGGGCTTGGTTCTGGTGCTGAATGATGGCAGCTACCATAAGGAGTGTGTGATGATCCATGGTGGAGATCAATGGATAATATGGAAGAGCAAGAGCAAGGCTGAAGAGGTCTGCACACCAGGGCTGTTGGACTGATAGTGAGATCCAGGTGATTTCCTCCCCTTTTTTATAGGAAATATCGGTTTTGCGCTAGGTGTCCTTCCATATACTCTAGGCATACTCCAGGCATCCTAAATATCCGAGATATGTCCCATATACAAATGTTTTGTCCGTTTTAATGCTTTATATATGAGATGCATCCGCTTACATCCTTTCTATTTCCGTGCTACTGATGCTGTGTGGACATTCCGTGTACTTTTCGCTTCCTCCCTCTTTCCATTTTCAGCTGGAGAAGATGTGAATTGCAAGGATGCCCAGAGGATGCCGAGAGGATACAGCAGACGTGTAACGGATGACAACGGACATAGAACGTTTGTTGCCCATATGTGTCGTGGATGTACATAGTACGCGGCGGAAAGTTCATCCACTCAAAAAGTTTTGTGCAGCTCAAAACTTTTTGAATGGATGAAATAGCAGTAGACGGATGTTTGACGGATAGAGCATATGAAACATGTACGCAGTGAGTACACAACAGATGCAGCGCGTTTTCCAACTGATTGCAAGATTTTTTGTCCGTTTTACATCCTCTTTGCATCCGTTGGTGCAGTGGGGCATGGGCTTTAGGACTGAAGGTTTGCTTGCAAGCAAATTCAATGCAGACTCATGGCAAGCAAATTTGAGAGACTGAGCTAGCCAATGGCAGATAGATAGATGGATAGATAGATAGATAGATAGATAGATAGATAGATAGATAGATAGACAGACAGGTAGATAGGTAGATAGGTAGATGATAAATAATTGAATGATTCTGTGAGCAACTCAATCTACCTGCGTTGCCTGATTTTGGGTAAAAGTTGCTCTTTTTTATTAAAAAAATTCAATATGTACATGCATGGTGTGTTGTGAGTTAATTTTGTGAGTTTGGTTGCAAGCAAATTTTATGTGACAGACTGAGCTAGCCAATGGCAGATAGATAGATCTCTGAATGAATCTGTGATTCTGTGAGCAACTCAATCTGCCTGCCTGCTATGCCTGATTTGGGGTAAAAGTTGCTCTTTTTTAATAAAAAAAATCAATACTTACATAAATATTTATAATATTTACATACAAGCCATGCCCAGCCTGTCACATGACCACCAAGCCACACCCACAAATTAGGCCATACCCACAGAACCAGTTAGTGGTCTCTGGGATCTAAAATTATGAGTTTGGTGGTCCCTGAGGTCCAAAAGGTTGGTGACCCCAGTGGTGGCTAACCTTTTTGGGCTCCTGTGCCAAAAATTGTGCACATGCTTGCATGCTTGTGCTCATGTGCCAGCACCCAGAAGGCAATGCTTGCACCCCCTTATGCCCCCTATGCAATCCCCACCACTCATCCCCCCACCACCACCTTACCTGCACTGTGCCTCACTGCTGATTTTCGGCCAGTTTGAGGCCTTTTTCGGCCTCCCAAACACTTGAGGAAGACTTCTGCAGGCTTCTGCAAGCTTTGCAGGCCAAAAACTAGCCCCATTTCATCACTTTCTGTTTTTTCAAAAATACCGAAAGTGACAAAATGGGGCTAGTTTTTGGCCTGCAAAGCTTGCAGAAGCCTGCAGAAGTCTTCGTCAAGCCTTTGGTAGGCTGAAAAAGGCCTCAAACCAGCCAAAAATCAGCTGTGAGTCGCGCACATGCATAGTGAGGTAAGTTTGCCTGCAGCTTTCATGCAGGCACAAATGGCTTTGTGTGGCACCTGTGGCAATCTTGCCATAGGTTCACCATCATGGCTCTATAACATTTCAGATAAATGGTTGCCTGGTCTCTTCTTAAAAACTTCCAATGTTGGAGCATCCACAACTTCTGGAGGCAAGTTATTCCACTGATTAATTGTTCTATCATGAAATTTCTTCTTAGTTCTAGGTTGCTTCTCTCCTTGATAAGTTTCCATCCATTGCTTCTTGCCTTGCCTTCAGGTGCTTTAGGGAATCGCTTGACCCTCTCTTCTTTGTGGCAACCATTAGATATTGGAACACTGCTATCATGTCACCTCATTCCTTCTTTTCATTAAACTAGACATACCCAATTCAAGTAACCATTCTTCATGTTTTAGCTTCCAGTCGCCTAATCATCATTGTTGCTCTTCTCTGCACTCTTTCTAGATTCTCAACATCTATTTTATATTGCGGCAACCAAAACTGGATGCCAAGTGTGGTCTTACCATTATAGAGCAGTACTAACACTTTGCATGATCTTGATTCTATCCCTCTTTTAATGCAGTATTTACTTTTTGGGCAGCTGCAACACACTGCTGGCTCATATTTAAGTGATTGTCTATTCGGAGTCCAAGATCCCCCTCATAATTATTATGACTGAGCCTATACTATACATGTGCATTTGGTTTTTCACGACTGAATTTCATTTTGTGTAACACACATTTTCCTGCCTTATCAAGTAGTATGTTTTGGTGTACTTTGTCAAATGCCTTCCTGAAGTCAAGTAAGTTATATCCATAGCATCTCTCTGGTTGAATAATTTTGTCACTTTGTTAAAGAATGCAATAAGATTTGTCTGGCATGATCTATTTTTGACAAACTGATCTTGGCTTTTGGTTATGATTTTGTTTATCTATAGGTGTTTGCATATTCATTGTTTGATTATCTTTTCCAGAAACCTCCCAGGTATTGATGTAAGGCAGATAGGTCTGTAGTTTTCTGGATCCATTCCCCCCACCTCTTATTGAAGATGGGAACTACATCAGCTCTTTTCCAGAATACAAGAAGCGGGGGATTGCATCCCATTGCATTTGAGAGTCCTGATAATTTGCTTCTTCACAGTTCTTATGATTAATCAGACCTCCCTCCTGGAAGCCTGATTTTTATTCTTCAAACTTCTTTGGGAAAAAATGATTCTCAGAAATTAAATGTATAAACAACATTTTCCCCTTAGTGAGAATTCAGTCTAATTCTTAAGAGTGCTTCACAGGCAATCAGAAGAGATGGACAATAGAATTTTCAAAATAACCAGCTCCAGATGATAGAGTAAAAACACGGTAGACATTAAGATTATTGAAGAAATTGGATTAAGCTTTTGGAAAGTGGTATGGCATCAATCTTCCTTTTTTCTCTCAGTCCCAATTTGCAGTATTTCAAATTGTACTATTTATACACAGCTAGTACATAGAAGCTGATATTTAAAAAAATTAAATTACATGTGGCTTAATTTTTTGGTCCAAATATTTAAGAAGCTTCTTAAACGTATTGTACTTCCAGTTTGTATATTTTGTCTTTCCAGTAGTTAATATGACCTACAACTGGGTCTGTTGTCCAGGATCCCACCCTCCATTCTGAAATCAATGCTGATCTTTTTTTTTTTTTTTAATCTTGCAACTCAGTCTTCAGTTTCCAAATAAACCTGTAAGTGGTTTGAACTCAAGTGAAATGAGCTGCCTTCATCATAAGCCCTAGTGGATTTATTTTAGATTTCAAGTGTCACACTTTTACCTATATTTATAACATTACTCCATTGGTTATGAAATAGTCATAATCTCACTACATGCTTTAAAATGCAATGTTTTCTCACATATATCTAACATCCGGTTCTTGAACCTAGTTGTGAATCCTCTCCTCTACTGTCATCACAAAACAACAGTAAGAGCTCCTACCATCCTTATCATTACATTATAGCAGAAAAAGATGAGTGGCAATTTTCTTAATAAAATACGACCAATTTCAGCAGGGAGGTTGCATTCCCTCTCAGTGCAGAGAAAGTAAGACTAATTCAAATAGATAAATGTGAAGAGAAGACACACAATGAAATGTATATCTCCCCTGCCCCCCCAGCCTCACCCCCTACTCAGTCAATTCTTCTCTTTGTAAGTTAGCACATTAGGAAGAAAGTTCTATTTGTACTTCTCACTGCTATTCTGTTGTGCGTTTTTTTCCTCATTACGATTGCTTCTTCAAGTGGATTGGCCTGATTTCATGGAGAATCCTCCTGCCAATAAGTCTGAAGGATGCACAATTGAGGCAATTTTCAGACAAATTGGGATAATTTCATTATACCATTTAGTCACTGGGTGGCACAGGGCAATCATATCTCACTGGAGCCTTAAGTTTCCTGTTACTGTTCTACATTTTGGAGCAAATAAAATTCTTGCCTAGCTTTCTGACTGATGTCTCCTTTATATTTTTTGTCACTACAACCCCTGTGGTATGCAGCTTATAAATGTTTTTGTTTTGACTTGGGTTTCTCCCAATGAAAGCTTCTCAGAGGCTGTGAGGGTCTCTGACTTGAACTTAGTCAAAGGTACCCAATATTTGACAAACACAGCTGGATAAGCACCTGAAAGAATGAAACCACCTGAAGTAATGGATTGTTTACAACCATTGTCAATGGGAAAACACAGTCCAGTCTTTGAGTACATTTTGAATCCACCCATAGACCTCTTTTCCCTGTCTTTCACATGGTTTAACTGACACATTGCCTTATATTTCTCAGACTTGGCTGCTCGGTGACTGTTGGCTGTTGAGATAATCACCAATTGCTGCCCTTGGAATTTCACACGAGATATGTGCATAAACTGGGAGCAAGAGCACAACATCAGTTGAAACTAACATTATAATATGTATCAGTGATGGCTAACCTTTTTGGTACAGAATGCTCAAAGCGCATGTGCATCACATCCCCAAGATGCAACATGTGTACGTCCTCCGTGCATGTGCACCAACCCTGTGCATCCCCCCTGCATGCACCCTGCCTCCTGCGCATGAGTGGCAGAGACCCAGAGAACAAACTGGTTGGCAGGAGGTGCGCGCATACATGTGCAACACAGCTGAGCTGGGGTGATGTCTCGTGTGCCCACTGAGAGGGCTCTGTGTGCCACCTCAGGCGCGCATGCCACAGGTTCGCCATCACAGATATTGTGCTGGTTAAACAGTATATAGTTAGTTTGGGAATGAGAGCTGTCCCCTTAAGGGAGTGCCTCATGGGAAATGTAGTTAATGCTTCATGGGAGATATAGTTCACATCTGTAATCCTGATTGGTCACTGAATTGACCTCTAGTTGGGTTGTGGGGAGTTTTGGTCATTCTTACCTGAACCCAGCAATGTGCTGGAGTCTTTCTTTGCAATATCATTATGGGATGAAGATAACTATCTTTTCTCAGTATGAAGATAACAATGCAAAGATTGGATATTAGATGAATTTCAACATAACTGTGAGTTATACCCAGGGGTGGGATACGACAGGGTTAACTACCGGTTCGGGATTTACGAGCTTCCCTCACGCTGTGAGCCGTGTGCCTGTTAATCCTCACGAGCACTCATTAGCACGCTGTGAGAGAATCAGCCTTTGAAATAGCCCTCTTTTCTTGTTTGTTTAACTGCAGCTGTGCCTTGTTCGGCAGCTGAAGTTGAAAAATCTGGAAATAAAGATCAGGTAAGAGCCCAGGTGGGCAGGTGGGCAAAAACATCAGCAGACATAGAACCGGTTCTATGTCTGCTGCTCTTCAGAGCTACCGGTTTGACAGAGATGGACAGAACTGGTAGAAACCCACCCCTGGTTATACCTTGAGGATGCCTGATATAATCCAATAAAGAAACTTTGTATGGAAGCCTTTGTAGTGTTAGCTCCTTATCCCAAGTATTTTAGGAAGATAAATATTGCCTGGGATAAGATAGATATATATGATCCATTGGTCAAGAAATTTTGGCTGGCAGGGTCCAGGAGAAGTACTTTTCTGCTGTGGCTCCTGCCCTTTGGACTCTGTGCCCTCAAAAGTCAGATCTGCACAGACCCTTTTGGCTTTCTGAAAGGACCTGAAAAATTGGCTCTGCCAACTGGCTGGGAGCCCAAATGGGGATGCATCATTTTAGAGGTGGTTAATAGACTAGATGACCTCCCTCCCCCTCCCATGTGCATCTTGTTCCATTCCTTCTCATCTTTAAACTAATGTAATGTTATTGTTTATTCTTTTAATGTCTTTATTGGTTTTTAATGATTGTAAACCACCTAAAGTCACCTCCAGAATTGAATAAGTTGAATAAATAAAGAAAATTATGCTTATACCATGTCCCTACCAGGGCACAGCTCTGAATCAAAATTAACAAATAAAGATTAGCCACAATTAAAACCCAATTAAAAACCCTATAAACAAATATATATGCGTGCACACACACACACAAAACGCACACACACACACATACATACATAAGCAATATATACCCTAATATATTCAACGTTACAAATGTACCATTATAAAATGAGCCATTTGAGTTTCTTGAGCTAAAAGGTCAAAACAATCTTATCATCTAATTTTAACTGCCATTTTCAACATCCTCAACACTCGGGGGATCATCATGGGACATATTGCAACTTAGCTAAAATGGGGTTGGGCATGGCCAGTGGGTGATGCATCCGGCCCATGGGCTGCGAGTTTGACACCCCTACTCTGCAATGTAAGGTATCCGTTATAGCTGTAATTTTATTCTATGAAAACAATATAAATTAAACATTTAATTAATTCATTAAATTAATTTAATTAATTAAGTTAATTAAACATTAAACATTCATAGCAAAACCTTGTTTTTCTTCATGAGCAAACTGCAAACCTAAACTATTTTTGTTATGTTCAAACAAACAAACAGAAGCTTAGTTTTGGAGGCTTAAAAGGAACTGTGTTCTTTAACTTTGCATTTTTCTCTTTGCGTGAAAAACATAGCTATCCTAACCACCAATGGACTATTAAGATGAATGGCAACTATGCTTCAAAGTACTTGTGTTGTACATTACTACCTGGGGAAAGATTGGCATTTGAAACTTTCATTATGCCATTAGGAACCTACTTCCATCAGTATAAAAAGCCTTGCAAGAAATCTAGGTTCCATTATCCCTGGAAGCCCCTGAAAAAGCTGTTTGTTTGATGAAATAGCCAGGTATGGGATGCTCTCCTCAGCCAATTATGAGCTATTTGCAGTTTTCTTATTACACTATGTGCCCTTTTATCATGTAATGATCCATATCATTGGCTTTTATGTAATGACCTTAATTTGAACAGGACACAGATAGAAGCAAGATCTATGCCAGATAGATTCATACAAATGCTCTGCCAAACCTAGATTCATGTATTGAAACTGTAGATGCCGTTCTTCATACCTGCTGAAATCATCCAATGTAAATCAGACATGTCCTTGATGTGACAGATGAAGGTGGCCCACAGATAAAACTTATGAATCACTGATTTCCATTGCTAAATGCAGTGCTTCCATATATTTTCATAATGTTTTGGTGTTGCCTTATTTTCTGATTGAACTACTTTATGCCTGACATACTTCTTAAAACAAAAACAATTAGGTTTTTCAGAGGAATATTTGAGGCCTATTTCAAAAGTCAATAAGTGATCCTTTGGATTACAGTGGTGGGATTCAAAAAAATTTATTACCGGTTCTGTGGGGGTGGCTTGGTGGGCATGATGTGATTTGGTAGGAGTGGCAGGGGAAGGATACGGCAAAATCCCCACCTCGCTAACTTGCTTTCCAGCTCCATTCTCCTGTGCAGGACAACAAAAGAAGATGGAGCCAGTCAGCTGGGACTCAGGAAGCAGAGAATAGCTGGGGGCAGAGCCAGTCAGAGGTGGTGTTTGCTGGTTCTCTGAACTACTCCAAATTTCCGCTACCAGTGCTCCAAAACTGGTCAGAATCTGCTGAATACCACCTCTGCTTTGGAACAAACCAGGCCACATTAAGATGATCAGAGCTCATTGCACTAAGCAAGCAGCTTCTTGTATTCACACATGCACTCTTCTCAGTCCAAAAAGCTTTAAATTCTCCATGTCACCTGAAGGAGAAAAGTACGGTTCAACAGGGGTGGAATTCATTTTTTAAAATATCTGGTTCTGTGGGCGTGGCTAAGTTGGTGGGCATGGCTTGGTGGTCATGTTATTGGCTGGGTGTGGCCAACTCAATATCACTCACATCAAGGCACGCATCTCCTCGCCTGGCCTCTCATGACTGTGGGGATGCTGCAACAGTCGTAAGTGTGAAAAATGGTCATAAGTCACTTTTTTCAGTGCCATTGTAACTTTGAATGGTCACTCCACACAAGCAAAGTACCAGCAAAGGAGGAAAAAAAACTCCTGAGAAGTTCCTGAGACAGGAAGGCTAGTCCTGCCAAGAACGTAATAAGGGTTAATGGAGAGGCAGTTTCTGTAAGCAACACCAGAATGTTTCCTTCCTGCCTTCCTTACAGAATTAGACCAGTAATTTCTTCTAACAACCGGTCCTCCGAATTGCTTAGAATATTAACAACCATTTCTAGCAAATAGGTGCGAACTGGTAGAATCCCACCCCTGATTATCAACCAGCAAAAAAAATGTGAAGTAGTATAATCCATGTTTGGAAGCCAGCTTAATATTGGGAGTTTGTTCCAACGCTTCCAGTTCTGCCATGTGATCTTCCCTATCAAGATTCAGATTTAATCACAGTTTGAAAAGAAATGAAGGGACTAAATTCACAAGTAAAAGGTTTCATTAACTCAGCTGAACTCAGGATTAAAGCAGTTTAGTTACATGCAGATTTATTTCCTTCATTAAATGTCTCTCCCTCTATTTGTGGAAAAGAGAAGCAATAATACACTATGGAATATTGTGATATGTTGTATTTTTCTACTTGTTAGCCTACATCTGAAATTCCATTGCAAAATATGGAAGACAATGTAGAATGGAAATGAATTGTGCCTGCCGCTTTACTTTTTTCCCTGACTGATGGATGGATTGATTGAATCATTCATCTTTCATTTTGTTTTTTGTACCAGTGACTCCATAAATATTCAAAGAGATTTACAGCAAACCTGATTGTCTCCCACAAAGTCACCTTTCCTACTTGTGAAGGGACACTGTAGTATAATTGTATCATTTGCATCTAGCCACTAACTGCAACAAGAAGTGGAAGACATCTGTTTGAAGTATAAAGGAATCCATCTTTGGAGAACAGATGGGTGTTTTGTCTTCTTAAATATCATTTTAAAGAATTTAAAAATTTGCAGGAGAGGCAAACACACTGAAGGTTTCCAGTGGTAACAAAAAAATACATTGGATAATATCGTGAAGGGGAAAAAATGTGTTTATGGGCATGTGTGGGTGGGTTTTCAAGATAAGGAAATGACCTTTTCAAACTTGGAGTCAGCTATACCTCTGGTTGAAACTTCTACTACACCAGCATCTCTTAAGCTGTTCTCAAATGCAGCCTCCCTTCCCCTCTAACTACATGTACTAATTGAAGAGATATACTTTTAATTCCAGCATAACAAAATCAGGGTTTCAAAAATACTTCAGAACAATTCCATCACCCTCAAAATGATTCCCCTCGGTTCTAGACTCAAATGTCAGATAAAAGAAGGGAAGTTGAATCATATTATTTACTAGCTCGATACCCATGCTTCGCTACGAAACTATGTGGTCGGACTTAGTTTTTGAGGAGGAAAATAAGGGGAGAGGGAAATTCTGCCTTTGTCTACTAGCATTCATCGGTATTTATCTGGTTAGTGTCTTATCAGTGTGTGAGAGAACTGAGGGCTGTTTGGAAACCAAAACAGTATTTGCTGTGTGAGCAAGGAGACAGCAAGGAGCCTGGGCATGGCTTAGCTCAACATTTCTGTACTAAAGCTGCTTGGTACTGTGAAATTAAAACTGAAACTGAACCTCCTCTCCTCTGCTTGTGTTTTGCATTTGGAACAGATTTATTTTCAGATAGAGAGGAGGAGTAGAACTTAGCATCAGAGCGTGTTAATAATAATATAGGAAATACTAATGCTCTGATGGTCATTTCAAAAAATCCTTTCTTAGTGAGCTCCTAGAAGCCAGGATTTCAAGTTTGTAGGCTTTGCAGTTCTGGAGATTTCTGAGAATGTGTGAGTGGTATTTCGCTTTTATATATGTAGATGAGCAACCCAATGAGACATAGATTTCTAGATTTGGCAGCGCAAAAAGCATTTAAGTTCAGTTTGCTGGTTGTACACATTCATTTTAAACTTAAGTTATTAAATGGTCTAAGAGGAAGGGAGTGATCTGCATTGCAAAAAGGAAAGTCATCTGTTATCCTTCTCAGCATTATATGATTGTTAATAGTAATCGTAATAATCTATGGTTACAGACAATTAACCAGCATACTGTTTGGAAAATATCTAATATTTCTTTAAAACCATTATTTAGACTGCAGTGATAATTTCCTTTTAAAGTGGCTTTTAATGCTGACTGCACTTATACGTCTCTTATTCTGTACCTTAATCATTAATGGGGCACAGAAACCAAGAGAGAGCTAATAGTACCTTTGGCTTGAAGTGTCATCCATTAACAATGCAATCAATCAGTGAATTTTATTCTCAGGACATGAAGAATAGGTATTAATCAAACCCTGCGGTAGAGAGATATAACGTCTTCACATCATAATCAGAATGGATAAAGAGATATAAAGAGAGCCATCTTTAATTCAAGTCAAATCCATGCCAGGGGAATCCAAGAGTCCCCCCCCCCCCCAGATTGATCCTTGGCACCTGCCCAGGTTCCTGATCCATTTACAGAATTTTTCTTTTTCTTTCTAGAGTGATGTAATTCAGTGAGAGAAAAAGAGAGTTGTTCCCAATTTCTAACATAATTTATGTTCAAGCAATCCAGGATTACTTGATTCCCTTTTACCAACTGGACAAAGTCAGTCACTAAACATTAAATAGGGGGCATAAGAATTCAATTTAAAAATTCCTCTTCCTCCACATTTTTACCATATGCAAAAGAGCTTTTCTCTTTCACCTTCACCTTCTAGTTACGAAATCATAAACAGTGGTCAAGTGATCATGCAACATTGTTTGACCTATAATTGGTCTACATTACTCTCATAACCAGGCCTTCTCTTAGATCAGGTAACCAATGCTTGCTCATAACCCTTTCTGGCTATTAGGCTAGCAGAACCCCAAGACACAGCCTAACTTGCTAAAGAAAAGTGGCAACCTCTCCTGGCTATGTAGTGATATATAACCTGAGAGGTTCACCTGAAAATGCCTACTCTGACATGACATCGACAGTCTCAATCCAATCTATTTCACAGGACTGTTATGAAGGCAAAAAGAAGAAAACTTGGGTATCGTATAATCTACCTTGAGCTCTTTATGGAAAAGGTGGGATACAAACGTGATGATGACGATGAATGCTCTGCACAAAATCTTAGCTATTTCACAGAGGGGAAAAAAGCTGTTTGTACCCTGCAGGGAGTCAACGCTTTTGGCAACTGGATAAGTGACTGTGAATCTGTATCTCCTTTTGCCCAACTTCCCGCAAGCAACCACAAAACTGGTTCAAACAATTCTATTACTTGTACAGGGGATAGAGGTTTTTTGATGATAAAGGAACTATTCACCCTGTCTTCTGTTCATCTAAAAAGCACAGCATTCATACAAAATACAGCACCGTAACCTTCATTTTGTTGCTTGTTTAAAAAGAAGCCCTACTCCTATATACCTGCTGGTCAGCTGCTTTCTAGTCCCTGAAAAGGTATGACACGGTATTTAAATCCTGATTGAAGTTTCTTTCAGCTTCAAGACTGTTCTTTGTTAGAAGCTGAAATATATCTACCAGCAGCACTTTGAAGGAGGTTTTCTGTGCCTTCCTTGATGGGACCTAAATCCAGGAGATAAATGTTTCACTCAGGAGATTGACAGATTTCTTATCAGCCTTTGGCCATGCACTTTCTATTTCCCCCAGTTATGTTGAATCAAAATGCATTCAGTCTAAGATTAGGGAATTTCAGTGGAATAGCTATCCTCCCTTTCTTTATACTGAAGAACAAATGTAACAAAATCTGACAGGAATATAATGGTAAAGGTGGCTTCGGCACTGAAAGGCCACAGTTAAATTATTATCATTATTTCAGAAAAAGGTGTGTTTCTGAAGTGATTAGAACCCAATATATCTATATGTTTATTTGTGCGTGCAGCAAAAATAATGGACAAAGACTTTTTTTGTCATACTTGATTCTTATTTTCCAAGATTCCATGGTAGGTGGGAAAAATGCAATCAACATCTATTGTTCTTGTACTTTCTAGCCAGAGCTATTTATTGTCTTTTCATTATATTATAATTTAGCCTAATAATGCACACTCAAAAAGAGCCTACAATTATTGGACAAGCTTGAGATCCTTGCTGTGATTAACAGGTTTTCCATCACCACCCTTCCTCAGCTTCAAGTAGCTAATTCTTCAATTTAGACTTAAGAAGTTCCTCTGCTTTTCATGGACATTTGCAATGCTCGACAAGCAGAAAGAGTATAGAATGTAATGCCTTGTACATTGTTTGCCTTGCTTACCATTGATGTGAAGGCGGAGTAGATGGAGGAGGGAGAAGAGGAGGGGGAGGGGAAAGAGGAAGAGGAAGAAGAGAAGAGAAAAGAGGAGGAAGAGAAAGAGGGGGAAGGAGAGGGAAGAGGGGGAAGAGGAAGAGGAGGTGTAGGAAGAGGAGAAGGGGAGGAGATGGAGGAGGGAAAAGAGGAGAGAGGAAGAGGAGGTGGAGGGGAAAGAGGAGGAGGAAGAAGAGGGGAAAGAGGAGGAAGAGGAAGAGAGGGAAGGAGAGGGAAGAGGAAGAGGTAGAGGAAGAGGAGGAGAAGGGTGAGGAGATGGAGAAGGGAGAAGAAGAGGAGGAGGAAGAAGAGAAAGAGGAGGAGAGGGAAGAGGGGGAGCTACAAATCCAGCCTTTAGGGTCATTGTAGCACTTATGGTAGCAACAACTTTCCTCCAGGCCTGGGAAGAGGCACTGCACTTTGATTATGAAAGGTTTGGTTTTCATAGTTGCCTAATGAATGTGTTTTTCACACAAACAGACAAACCATATGGTGAAGAGAGATGCTCAGTGTGTTTTGTTCGGAAAACACACGAGGTAGACCGGGTTCCAACAACAAATACTTTATTCTTCAACTAGTTAGTAAATAGGAACACTTGGCTGAAGCTGAGGCCAGCCTTTTATACAGGCTGGCTTGCCTGCTTGCAGCCAATGGCAGTTGTTTAGATTTGCCGCCTTTT
>BLBF01000020.1:45478802-45520463 GCA_015471245.1 Laticauda colubrina
ATTTATTTATTTATTTATTTATTTATTTATTTATTTATTTATTTATTTATTTATTTATTTATAAAACATACGAAGCATACAAAACAATACAAAACGATTGCCAAAAATAAGCACAAAGCTTGACTATTTGGCAAGCGATAACGAATAACATTACAATAAAAACAAAAGGGTCCAGCATGTTGCTCGTGGAATAAGGGTTAGGGAGAGAGAAAGAAAGGGAAAGAGAGAAAGAGAAGAATAGAAGGGGAGGAGATGATAAAAACCTCCCAATATTAGTCTCGCCAAATCAACTTGACATACCTATATACCTAGACATATACATGCATATACATATTTATGCTAGTAAATTACAGTGATGTATTCACATGATAAATATTACCTTTGTCATATAAAAATTACATTGAAGGAGAGAGAGAAGAAGAGAAAAAGACAAAAACAATCATCTATAAAACATAGAATTCTACTTGTTCGTTCAAGACATAATATTATAGTGAACCATGATTTGCCCGACACAACATGGATAATAAAACAACAGAGAAGGAATGAATCCCAGTTAAATCAGAGGAACACAGTATACTGCAGGTGCATCCGCATGTACAGGATCTCAAAAGGAGATAAACATAATAGATACAACAATGAATAAAGAATGAATCGTTAAATGTTTCTACAGAAAATATCACTGATACTGTGAGATCAACATTTTCTTTAATACTTTTTTAAATGAATAAATAGACTTGGTATTACGTAACTCAAGTGGAAGTTTGTTCCAAATATCTGGGCCAGTGTATCGTATGGATTTGTGTGCTAAGAATGTTTTGGGTTTATTCAAATGTACATCCATTGCATTCTTTGTTGGATAGGAATGGATTTCTGAGTTCAGCTGGAACATATCGATAAATGAAGGAGGTAATAAATTGGTATTAAAGCGGAACATCAAAAGTGCAGTTTGTAAAGTGTGAATGTCATTTACCTTTAAGGTCTTAAAAGAAAAAAATAGGGGATCTGTGTGATCATTATAACCAGCATTTGCACATATAGGAATAGCTTTCTTTTGCAATTTTAATATAATATTGTTGGCAGACACCGAGTTTGCCCATATCATATTACAATAAGAAATGTATGATAGGATAAGTGCATTATAAAGCATAATCAAAATATCTAAAGATAAACAATGTTTGAGTTTACATAATATTCCAACATTACGAGCAATAGGAAATGAAATATGTTTCATATAATCATTCCAACTAAGAGTTTCATTAATTATAATTCCAAGAAATTTAGTGGATGTTGTCCTCTCAAGAGGAAAATCATCTATTTTCAGAATACATTCAGTATCACAGCCAATCGGTTTCCTTGGATGTTTAAAGTGTATATAATTCGTTTTTTGTAAATTCAAAGATAATATATTACTTTTAAACCACTGTGACAATTTTGGTAGTTCATTATTTAAGGATCTAATGAGACATTGAAAATCTGAATTTGAATGAAATACATTAGTGTCATCAGCAAAAATAACATATTGTAATAAACTTGATGCATTAGGTAAATCATTGACATATAATAAAAACAATAGTGGCCCAAGAATTTACCCTTGTGGTACGCCGCATTTAATCGACAATATTTCCGAATTACAGAAATCAAAATATGTAAATTGCTTTCGATCATTTAAATAACTTGCAATTAGTTTCAGAGCAGTTCCTCTTATACCATAGAAATGTAGCTTTGATAGCAATATGGAATGGTTAAGAGTATCAAATGCCTTGCTTAAATCCATGAAGACACCAATAACATGCTTTCGATCAGCTAAGGCATTTGATACTCGATCATATAATTGCATAAGCGCCAGATCAGTTGAATGTGATTTCCTGAACCCATATTGATCAGGATTCAGAATATTATATTTAGTTAAAAAACTGTCTAGTCTATTATATATAATTCTTTCCAGTATTTTAGAAAATGTAGGTAACAAAGAAATAATAAAGAAAGATTAAAAATATGAGAAAGAGGGATAATAATCGATTCAATGATCTGTTTCGGCAAAACAGTGCTGATTTTGTCATATCCAGTAGAATGTGTTGATTTCAAAGATGATGTTACACACATAATTTCTGTATGATCAGTAGGCTTTAAGAACAGTGAATGATTGACGAAAATTTGTTCCATGACTATCGACTTTCTTAGTCTGATTAGGACCAATTAGGACCTATTTTTACAAAAAACTCATTAAAGGCATTACCTATGTTTTGTGAAGATTTAACACAATGATCATTAACATTCAATATTTTAGGAATGATTTTCTGCTTATGATTCCCTAATATTTCTTTCACAATTTTCCATGTGGAAGACATTTTTCCTTGTGCATTTTCAAATCGATTTTTGTAATACAATCTACGCGACGTTCGTATTATTGTTGTCAATTTATATCTATACCGTTTATATTCATATACATTTCCATCAGAATGATCGTTTAATTGCAACTTATATAATTCATTTCTCTTTAGTATCGATTGTAAAATACCTCTTGTAATCCATGGATTTCTTATTCTTTTACTTCCTGTTTGTTTGTTTCGCAATGGGATGTTCTTATCAAAATAATCATAAAATTTATTCCAAAATAATTCATATGCTTTATCCACATCATCACAAGCAAGTATGTCATCCCAAGTTACTGATGATAGAGCATCATTCAGACAGTTGATATTTTCCGTTGTAAGCCTACGTAATTTTCCCTTATTTATTTTCTTAGAATGTCTTTGTACTTCAAATAAGATACAAAAAATGGGGAGATGATCCAAGATATCACTATAAAGAATACCTGATTGATTTCACGCTATATTTGTATTTATAAATATATTATCAATTAAAGATAATGATTGCGCACTAATCCTTGTTGGTTTATCAATAACACAGTGAAAAAGTTAGAATGAAGTATCGTGCAAAATCTTTGTGAGTTGTGATTTTCAGATAATAAATCAATATTAAAATCACCCATTACACATACTATCTTATTACTAGTACTAATTTTAGACAATATAATTTCAAAATCATCAGAAAATGAATCCACGCTTGCATCTGGCGGTCGGTAAATAACTACAACAATCATATTCTTTCGATTTGGAATTTCAATTTCAACAGATAAAATCTCAGCATTAGAGTTTACACAAAACAAATTATGTCGTACGGTATGTATTCACAACGTACAGTGCTACGCTGCCTCCACGACGGTTTACTCTGTCAGAGCGAATCAAAGAGTAGCCATCAATATCAAATATCAGTGGAGATTTATCATTCAACCAAGTTTCACTTACACCAATAAATGAGAAATTAAAATTAAGAGATTATAACAAGGTGATTACATTATCATAATTTTGGGGCAAACTGCGAGCGTTGATATGTAAAAAACTTAAAACAGAGTTAAATCGGCCATGTTGGCACTGTAAGGCTGTATATATATAGTTGTTTAATTCTTCAGGCAAGAAATATTTACAATCTGCTATATGTGATATATCAGTTTCTTCTTCAAAATTCATTCAAAATCGTTAGTATAATAAATATCCAGTAACAATTGTAACATGATACAATGTGAAATACACAGGACTGAGCAATTAGGATGATTGGCGAGGCAAATGACATGGGAGCAGAGGAAAGAGAGGGGACGAGCATCATGAGGAAACTTACAAACTACAATTACAACAAAAGCAAAAACAGTAACCATAATCAGAAAGTATAACAAGCCGATCCTCTCTGAACAGAGTTTCATTAGTTCACATTTACAGAGAGATAGAGAGAGGGAAAGACAAGATGATAGAGTGATAGAGAGAGGAAGAACATGTGAAAGAAGAATGGCACAATTCAGAACATGTCAATCTGTCACTTACGAATACTGTGCACTTGAAACTCTACTTTATCATTGTTTGGAGAACGTGTTATGTAACAGACAGCTCCCTCCATGGATGCATAAGCAAATGAGAGAGATTGTAGTCAATGTAGACGTTGTAGGTTGACAACAATACAAAATGGCATTCTTAAAGATACAATAAGGAGATTAAAACATATGCGGAAGACCACCCAAATTACACCATTTTCCTGCAAAGAAACGGAGTTTTGTCCCCTGGGCGTAAAGATGCTGGACTTGTTTTGACCACCTTCTTTTCTCATCTAGGTCAGCCCTGGTGAGGTCTGTAATGTAAAAGTTCTCCTTATCAAGCTTTTTTCGCACATTTTTCATGATTTCCACCTTCTCTCTATGGGACAACATTTTCACCAAAATGTGCCTTTGCCTCTCTCCTCTCTTTCCGTCTCGATGAGCTCACTCCACCTTGACATCCATGTTGAAGTGCTGCTTGATGACTTTCTCGACGATGTCGACACAGTCTTTGCGCTCATCTTTTGCAGCTTCCTCCATCCCCGACGATCCTGAAGTTGTTATGACGTGAAAATCGCTCAGCCTTGTTTGCTTCAGCGTTGTGGCGTACAATTTCTCCTCTCATTTTCTCCATGTCAGACTCCATTTTCTCCAGTTTCTTTTCCAAAGTAATGTTTTTCTTTTCCAGATCATCCACACACTGGCCTTCAAATTCGATGGCTCGCTCTACCCTCTTGATGCTTTCGAGAAGTGAGTCCACTGCCTTTTTGATCATTTGTTCAAAGTTGCGTAATGCCTCTTTAAAGTATGCAGCAAGCGTTGCCGTGGTAAACACAATTAACTGCATGAAATAGGAGAGTAAGTAGCTTTTCTGTCAATAACATCTAATTAGGACTGGATATGTATTTCGTACCCATGCATTGTCATTGCACTACAGGATGAAGGGGGGATTGTCCAATTCCTCCCTCCATGGCATGAATACAATTACAGACATTCAGAGATATGAATCAGCCAATATGTAGAATGCCAAGATGGAGGTAAGTGTCACTATGTCCAGTGGTGGTATTCTACTGGTTCGGCCTAGTTCTGCCAAGGCGGTAGCTGCGATGAGCAGCAGAGACCAAACCAGTTCTCTCCGACACTCTGCTGTTGGGCCCACCTGCCTGCTGGGACTCCCATACTAACCTTTAGGTCCTGCTTTGTACAGCACAGCAATTTGTGTGGCACACCAATTGTCATACGGCAGCTGCTGAAGTGTCAGGGAGAGAGTGCAGGATTGCAGGAGGTGAGTTGGAAAACCTCTGTGCCTGCACAAAGTGCATGTTTGGCGTGCTCGCAAAGCGTGCCCACCAAGCCATCCACTGAACTGGTGGTAAAAAATTTTGAAATGTACCACTAACTACATCCCATGCAAAAATGAAGAATTGTATACCAATGTGTACTGTAAGTCAGCCATTCTCCTGATGAGAACTGCAACTATGAGTGCTGTGTGCTCCTGGGTACAGAGTTTTGAAAAATAGGCTCCTTTATCCCCTAAATTCTCAGAATCAATATATCCATAAACCACTAAAGCGACATCATCAATGAGGAAACAGAAGGAACTCCCCAATTGCAATCAATGTACTTCTTCTCTCAAACGGAATGACAACCTCTGTTGTTATGTCAAAGGTGCTTTTTCCAAAAGGCAACTAGACTTTCTTGTTTTTTTCTTTTGAAAATGTTTCACTTCTCATCCAAAAAGCTGCTTCAGTTCTGATTGAATGGTAGGGAATAGAAGGATTTAAATTCTTTGCAGTCATCTGGTTGTAGGCACTCTGAAGGTTGGTCATTAGCTCTTTGAGTCATTGAGGCTACTTGAGGGTTTATCTGTGTTCTCACAGTCACCTGAATCAGAGTGCAAATAACAATAGTAATAGCGCTTAGACTTTATATACCACTTCTTTACAGTGGTATAGTAATTATATACCACTTCTTTACAGTGGTATAGTAATTCTAGTGCTTTACAGCTCTGTCTAAGCAGCTTACAGAGTCAGCATAATATTGTCTCCAATAATCTGGGTCCTCATTTTACTGACCTCAAAAGGATGGAAGACTGAGCCAACCTTGAGCCGGTGAGGATCAAACTCCTGGCAGTGGGCAGAATTAACCTGCAATACTGCATTTTAATCACTGTGCCACCACAGCTCAGTATGGATGTGCAACCTTCTTAGGACTGTTCAGATAAAACAAGGTATGCAAAAAAAAAATGTGAATTAGGTCCATTTCTTTATTTGCAGCTTTTCTGTGAGATTGCCTCTTTCAATTATATAACTGTAAGCAACCATAAAGGAGAATATTTGTAGCTCAGGATTGAAATGAGGGTTCCTTGGTGCTCTCTGAGCTTGTTTGTTTTCATTTTTCATCACTAGCACTGATGATGTTACCTAGCTTGGGTAATGAAACATCTGCAAGAAAACAAGCTAGCTCAGTTTGCAAGCAACATTCGATTTAAACATGCAAACAGAAGGCACAGCTTTGATTTCAATGCCTTCAGAGTCTCTTTTCCTTATGGGCATCAGAGACAGAGAGAGTCCTTGCCAGAGCAATGTTTATGCCAATGTTTCTTTGGTGATCTTGAATCGTCTTGGAACCTGCATCTTTTCCACAGACCCAGACTGTCTAATTCCATCCTTGATTACTAGATATCTTCCTTTTCTCACACTCTATTCTGGGTGTGTTTCTTGTCTGGACTACCTCACAAGGCTGACATCAGTTTTGCAAGTTTGAAAGTACATTTATTCCTGTCACCTTTGTAGCCCAAAAAACTGTGTGTGTGTGTGTGTGTGTGTGCTGGGATCTTTCTAAGACTTTTCCCTGCCCACATTCCTGCTAAGTTCTAAGCTACTTCTTATCTGACCTCTGACCTGGTGTGGCTCTTCTCCCTCTCTCCCAAGGTCAGGTCCACATTCCATTATATACTCTGAGTTCAATTCCAATAGTTTTAATTATTTGCCATTTGCTTAGTCCATTTCTATTCATATTCTTTTATGAAAAACTATTAATGTAGGATATGGCTTATTTGTCTTTTCTCCAGTTCTTTCCCAGCTCTATTCTGGGAGGTTACCACAACAAGTATCATTCATTTGTCCGGGGATCACATAATTAGATGACTGTTTATCTTCTCTGTTCTATCACAATCTCCATTTCTGTCACAGAATGCTATGAGATAATTAGTTATTTAGTCATGCACATCTTTGGTCTGTCATTCATATGCATGGGAACATAGGGGAGGGGAGATTAAAGGAGATTATTCATGACTTGTCCACAAAGTCTGATTCTCCCCATCAGACAGCAATTAGCAGAAAATTTGGCTTCCTATCAGCTATTGCACAAATTAACATACTGTGACTCTCTTCCTGACTTTTAATCCCTCTCCTTCCCAGCAGCAAAATGCTTGTTTCTCCTGGCACACAATCTATCCCCACTGACAGGCAGGCCTGTGATATTCATCCCAGCGTTTATCCTCATAGACATATTTCAAAGCCAGCCTTGCTAGTAAAAACACGGCACAAAAGGAAGGAAATGTATTTGACACTGTAGTGTCTTGACACCCCAGACAACATGCCAGAAAAACCATCAGGAAAAGGGGTTAAAAGGAACAGTGTCAAGAGGATGGTTTGGAAGGTGTCTCATGTGTCTCCAGTTCACACAGATATGACAATACTGGGATACAATAATTGTTCATGGTCCGTCCTCCCCAAGTTGCTAATGGCTATATCTGAATTATTCCAAAGTTATATTTTGTCTGCCATTATTTCCCCATTTCTTTTACCTGATAAATTCCAGTCCTCTTGGACCTAAGCAACTTTAAACTGCAGCTTCTCCCTTTATTTCTTGTATCTTAAATTCACTGAGGCTAAGAGATTGATAGAGAAAAGCTCACAGATACTGAATACCAGAATGAAAGAAGTCTCATTCCTAAATTTACTCAAGAACAGTTTAACTACTTTAGGTGGGAGCCAATTAATTACATCAATTTATTGATCAGCCCATTTTAACAAAGTTCTTCTTCAGAGCCAGATACAGGAGCTTACTTTTACCACTTTTATGTGGAAAAAATATTAAAGTTGTCTGCTAGTTTCCCTTGTTATGACTGAGTTGATTCTCCACCTGCTGTTATACTCCTCTTTATGTAATAAAATCTGAAGAAGACTCATTTTGCCTTTGTTGTGATATATTCCAGGTCAGGGGGGAAACTCTTACATTAAATTTCTCCCATTATATATAACACAATAAAGTTTTGCACAGCAGCTATGAATGTGTGCAAACAACCAAATTCTGATCTATATGAATAATCAGTGTAAATGAATAGTCTACATGAATAATTAAATACTCCATCAATCCTTGGTCATGTATGTACAAACAATTAATGATCACTTATTATTATAGATTATTCAATTTCATGGTGTAATTTATTTCCTAATTGTTAATTTATTGCACTATAGGCTCTATCTGGTTTTAGATTTCACTGACTGTTAATTTTAATGTTTTTTTGATTTTCCAAAGCAATTTTAAATTTTAATGTCTAGGCTTAGTGTTAATAGAGTACAATGTTGCATCTTTTTACTTATGGACCTTATACCTCATGGTGAATTTTGTTATATCTTTTTTCAAGCTGACCAAGCTTAGGTGACCTGAGAAACCAAGGTGGTCTGAAGTCAATGGTACCTTTCTTCTTTCCCTAATTTTGAGCGAACATCTTCAATGTTCTCTCTGGTGATGGAGATTATTTCATAGCAGTGTTTTCAAGGCTTGTATCACCAGCATTTCACCAACTTCTATTTTCTACTGCTGTCATTCTCCCAGCCTTCTCACATCGGTATTATCCTGGAAAAGTAGCTGCTGGTTTACAAGAAAATAAATTTGTTCTGCCCATCAGATAGCCCCTGAGTAAAACCCAGCCATCTGCTTTCTTCTCTCTTTAAGAGACAAAATTAATGTGCCATTCTTCTTCAAATTTTAAAGACTGATGTGGCTAAGAGATTAATACATGAACTAAATGAATATATGGAAATTATGTGTGTGTGTGTGTGTGAGAGAGAGAGAGAGTATGCATAGAAGAAAGTTCTGAAGACAACTCTCTTATGTAAAGTACAGTGATGAATTACTATATTAGAATTCACATTAAACATTAAACCAGTTTGTTAGACACTTTATTAATATATGTTATCAACCTATGGATCTCAGTAAGAATCATCTAAGGACAAATATGTTATTCCAGTAAACATGAACTGCCAGCAGGAATAAATGACCATTGAGGTTCCTTCTTCTAGAACTCTGTGTATTATGCAATCACTTTATTGTATGGATAGACATTGGAAACCGGGAACTGATGGCCATCTTTCTCTTATTGAATTATCACCTTTTCCTTACATAGTATTTCTTCTGCTCCACTTCCTCCTCTTAGAAGTTTTTCCTGGTGTTCAGTTTACATTCAAGCATGAATCCCAACTGGGGAATGGATTAGGTGCAAAATATCATGGGATAAGTTACTTGTAAAGAAAGTTATGGGGCTAGTTGCGAAAGAAAGGTTATGTGTGACTTCCTGCCAGTGATGTATTAGGGAAGAAGGGAAGAATATCCAAAAAGATGAAGATGGTGGCTTTGATCATATGAGTTCTTGATTTTTCTGACTCCTTGGGGACGCTTATTTCCACTTAAGTTCTCTTTTGCATGATCCCTATTCTGCATTATCTCTTGAGGCTATCAGAGATATGTGTTAATAGAAACTTACTAGGTAATTAATTAATAATTGATTAATTATTAATTTATTCAAATTATTAAGTAATTAATAGGGGACACAGTGGCTCAGTGGCTAAGACGCTGAGCTTGTTGATCAGAAAGGTCGGCAGTTCAGCAGTTCGAATCCTTAGCAACCACATAATGGAGTGAGCTCCAGTTACTTGTCCCAGCTTCTGCCAACCTAGCAGTTTGAAAGCATGTAAAAATGCAAGTAGAAAAATAAGGACCACTTTGGTGGTAAGGTAATAACATTCTGTGCACCTTCGGCATTTAGTCATGTCAGCCACATGACCACGGAAACGTCTTTGGACAGCGCTGGTTCTTTGGCTTTGTAGCAGAGATAAGCACCACCCCCTAGAGCCGGAAATGACAAGCACATATGTGTGAGAGGAACCTTTACCTTTAGGTAATTAATAGTTCTGCCCTTAAAACTTATACACTGCTACCATATCTGATAAAATTTGGTTTTATCACTCCATATTTCAAAAAAAATGACTTTGGAAACATGTCTATGCTCCTAAAAACAATTGATTTCCCCAGCAAAATCAATTGTGGCAGACAAACAAGTTGGAGTAAAATATGTTCAGTAGGGACAGACCCAAAAATTGCTGGAAAGGAAAACCATTCTGTCTGACTGTGATAGGGCCAATTAAATACGGTAAGGCTGGTTTTGGACTGCAAATGTGAATGGCTTCAGGACTTCTACAATAAAGCAGATGCACACATGCAACATTGCCTTTAATTATCATCACTAACCTTTTCCAGACTGGATTGTTTATTCAAAGAAGAACAATCAGCATCTTAATCGTTTTATGAAGAAGTATTGCAGTGCCTGTTCTTTTGTGCTTAATTGTATATTTCTCTCTTTACGACTTATGAAATTAGTCATTAATTATTCATTATGACTCATTAGTTAGTCATTATGATTTAAGTTTTTTTGAAAAAAAAATGCCCATGACAACAATTGATATGCAGAGACATAAACAAACCTTGAAAAGGCTTTCCAAAATTGAAGATAAGGCACAGACCAACAAATATTACCAAGTCAGGAACATATCAGGCTCCTTAAATATGCATAGTTAATATTTATATTTAAGATGCGTTTCTATATATCTCTAAGCTGAAAAAAATGTCATTACCAGACAAAAGGAAAGATTATGCATAATCATGACTACATCTGTCCTTGTTCACTGTCATACTTGCTAGATGTGAAAGCCACACAGTTCAAATAAGCTGATTTATTGCTTATTGATATATTGCTAAAAGCCTTTGCACAGGAATCTTCTCAATTAACAGTCAGCACCTAGTTAAAGTCAGATAAGAATCAACAGCAATCAAGGGAGTTTGGACTTAATTGATTCCTGACTATGTAGGGATTCCAGGTTGGTCCCTTTTTTCAGTGTGCCCCAGATTCTGCCATTCCTTCTCCCAATGCTAGGAATGATCCTGATGATCCATGATTATTTTCTGTTAGAAAGAGATTTTATCAGGTTCATTTCCAAGCTGGGAATAAAAAATTCAGGCAGCTGTTTGAACCAGAGGTAAAGAACTGAGAGCACAATGTTATTACCTTTAAAGCCCTTCCTGACTTAGGGCCAGGTTATCACCTTCTCCCAGTCTATTCATCCAATTAGATATCCAGAAGGTTGGGCAAGTTACAGGTCCCATCAGCAAAATAATGTCAGTTAGCGGGGACCAAGAGATGTGTCTTCTTTGCTGTAACCTCTGCCCTCTGAAACATTCTCCTTTCAGGATGATCCGAACCCTGCTGACTTTCTTTAAGACCATGAAGACTTGCTTGAGTTCAGGGTCCCAATAACAGAGTTGGAAGGGACCTTGAGGTCTTCTAGTCCAATCCCCTGCTTAGGCAGGAAACCCTATACCTTTTCAGACAAATGGTTATCCAATCTCTTCTTTAAAACTTCCAGTGTTGGAGTATTCACAACTTCTGGAGGGAAGTTGTTCCACAGATTAATTGTTCTGTAAGGAAATTTCTCCTTAATTCTAAGTTGCATCTGTTAGGAATGTAAGTCACCTAACAGCTGTTTGGGTTGGACAATATATAAACCAAGATACACATTTTAATACTGCCTCTTTAAGAGAATCCTAAAAGTGTAATTGGGTGTGGTTTCTCAAACAGCCATAAGATGGAGCCAGAAACCTGGGTTGTCTTTGTCTTAGTCTCAGAAGTGAGTGAGTCTTTATTACCTTCTGTTGGAGAATATTGCCATTCCTCCTAATTGACTGATATTCCTGGATTTGATGTAAGTCTGATACTGAACTGTTTTTGACACTGGACTTTGTTATTGGATTATCCCTGGACTAAAAACTGACTGATCTTACCTGTGAATGATTTTGGACTCTGTTTGAACTTTGCTTAAAAGTTTCTGGAAATAAAAACCTACATTTACTGTACAGTGTATCTGTGTGTTGTGTATGTATTATTCAAACACTTTTCTCAAATACATCTCCCTGTATGCGCTCATTCTCCTAACGGGGAATTACCTCAACAGCGTCTCTCCTTAATTAGTTTTCACACATTGTTTCTTGTCCTTCCCTCAGGTGCTTTGGAGAATAGCTTGACTCCCTCTTCTTTGTGACAGCCTCTGAGATATTGGAACACTGCTAATATGTCACCCCAGTCCTTCTTTTCATCAAACTAGACATACCCAGTTCCAGCAACCCTTCTTTATATGTTTTAGCCTCCAGTTCCCTAATCCTCTTTGTTCTTCTTCTCTGAACTTTATCAAGAGTCTCAACATTTTTTTTACGCCCTGGCGACCAAAACTGGATGCAGTATTCTAAGTGTGGCTTTACCAAGGCATTATAAAGTAGTATTAACACTTCACGTGATCTTGATTCTATCCCTCTGTTTATGCAACTTAAAACTGTATTGGCTTTTTTGGCAGCTGCAGCACACTGCTGGATCATATTTTAAATGATTGTCCACTAGACTCCAAGATCCCTTTCACAGTTACAACTATTGAGCAAGGTACCACTATATACCATTTCTATTAACATTTATGGTTACAGTTCCATTTGGTGCTATATATAATTATTTTGCAATGTTTTACTTGTTTTAAATGTGTTTTATGTTCTGTGATGTATGCTGCTCAGAATCACTTATTGAGAGAGGTGGCTATAGAAATCAAATAAATAAACAGCCAAGTTACAATATGAACCTACCCATGGCTTGCCTTTCTGCATCCAATTACTCCTAAAGTCTATTGATGGTCCCAGTTCCCTTTTGAACTGGATCCCTAGTTCGTTCATGGGAAAGATCTGATTGTTTGACAAAGTCAGTTCTAGATCCTTTATATCAGCCAAATTTGCCAATTTGCTGGTTTTCTCTAGGTAGTTTGGAATGAATATTAATAAAGCATCTACCAATCAAGGTCACTCACAAGACTTTATCAGAACTGGCTAAGGGGAAAAAAATGAATATTCATATTATCAAAAAGGAGTAGTGCTTTTATTGGTATGTGACATGTGAAATGAACTATCAGATATTTTATTTGTATTTTACTTTAACTATATGAAAGATAAGTGAGAAGGTCATTTCCTTTCCCTTTCCTTGTTTAGTAATATATATGAGTGCACTTGAAGGATAACATCTCTGTTTACTCTTCCCTTGCATTCTCAATTTTTTTCTGATATGGCTGCGGGTCAGAATGGCATTGTGAGAGAAAGGAGTCATGAATATTGTCTCCTGTGCATTTCTATACTGTGGCATTTAATAAGTATGCTCTAATATTTCCAAAGGTCAATTGCAATCATATTACTCAAGCATCACTTTACTGTGTGATTAGAAAACCAATTAGAAACAGAGCTAACAGGCATTTATTCAACAACCATGCAAAGTATGGTTGGTTGCCCAAATTAAAAAAAAAAGTTACAAAGACAGGTTGCTGCTTATGTACTTAGCTATGATCTTCTGCAAACCTTCTTGAGATTAAGATTCATTAAAAACAGTAGGATGTGCATTTTCTGAAGAGCAAGATGAGGTTCAGTTTAGCCCATAATCTAATACATTTAATCTTGGGAATAGGTCTGGAAAAGTGAATCATCAGCCATATGGATGCAATAAGTATTTATATAAGTCAGGGGCTTAAATCTAGCCCGCAGGACCACTCTGGAAACAGCAAAGGACCAACATACAGTGCCTCTGCCAGTGAAAACAGGCTCACAATCTCCATTTTCAGCTGAGATGGCCTCCCTCAACCCTCTGCCAGTGAAAACAGAGCTTGAGAGCATCACATGTGGCCCTCCTGAGCTCCATTTTCACTGGCAGAGGGTTCCCAGCTGAAAACGGAGATTGGGAGCCTGTTTTTGCTGGTGAAGCACTCGGGCCATGTGATGTCAGGCTGGCCATGCCCACCCTGGCCCCCTGAAGTCAGATAAAACCCTGATGCATCCCTCAATGAAATTGAGTTTGACACCCCAGATGTAAGTGAATCTATACTATGACTTCCAAGCTGATTAGCCATAAGGGCAGGGTGGAAGCTTCCCTCTAAAATATGCGACTATTCTCCAATGTTAAAGGTGGAGATGCTGTTCAGTATTTTGTGATTTGTTCAAATTCTTCAGTGTTTAGAGTGAAAAGGTGTACAAAAACTGTTCCATATTAACATACTTCAAATAGGCTATTTCTATTGGACAATAAATACCCGAAGCTGATTGGCTACTTTTCTCGACGCTGATTGGTCAATAATAGCAGGGTTATGATTGGCCAATTCAAGCGGCGGGAAAAACAAGTAGCCATCATTGGACACTAGCCACAAGCAGCTCTCTATTAAAAGAGCTGCCACGGTTCCTGGTTAGATCAGATTTTAAGAACTAAATAAAAAAGCTGAAGTTATGCTTATCTCTGAGTCTCATTCCCGCGAACTGAACACTGGCGACAAAGGTGGGATTCTGAGAAAGACATCAGTCGGGCACGTGGCATCGAGAACCGAGCAGATGAAATGGTCGGAACCAACTCACCACCCTCACCCTTCAACCCAGTAGCAGAGGACTGGGAATCCTACATCGATAGATTCCTCATGTTCTTGGAGAGTAACGACCTGCAAGGAATCTCAGACAATCACAAAAGAGCTATAATCCGAACACACTGTGGGGCCACAGTGTTTAAGATGGCCAAGGCACTAGCAAAACCAGACGATGTTAGGCAAATGGCCTGGCCGGACCTAGAGAAGCTGCTGAGGGCTCACTACGCACCGACTGTCTCCAGCCTCATCAGGAGACATGAATTTTATAAACGGGACCAGAAGGAAGGTGAGACCATCACAGATTTTGTAACCACTCTCAGGGACATTGGAGGAGCATGCAAATTCCTGAACATGGACGAAGCCATGAGGGATCGCGTGGTACTTGGACTGAGAGACCTTACCCTACAAAGCCGACTGCTGACCCAACCAAAGATCACCTATTCAGCTATTGCTGAAGCCACGGCAGCAGAAGCAACCAAAAAATCAGCAGCAAAAATGCAGCAAATGAACGCCAACCCGCTAAAGACATCAACTGAAACAAATCAGGGCACCGAGAAGAAAATAGAAAGCACACACAAGACTGCTGCATGTTTCACAGACAGCGGATCATCCGGAATCGACGAGGACAAGGAAGAGGAAATCCACAGGCTCAAGGCTGAGCGAGAGTGGTGAATGAAAAATGGTCGTAAGTTGGGGTTCCAGTGTGCTGGTTGTGGAGGAGACCACCCCCATTTGGAGTGCCAGTTCCTGCCGGTATTGCGAGTGGAGGGGCCACATCGCACGTGTATGCAGAAACCGCAGAAGCTACAGCCCCAGAAGAAGGGACAACACACCCCCGAGACAGAAAGAGAGGACGACATGGAACCGAGAAAATCCCAAAGGCAAAGGGAAGCAGCCAAGTGAGAGCTACAGGAAAGAAGAAGCGCATCAGATCATCACTATCGGCCATTCCAATGCGACTAATGGCTGAAAGGTACATGTGACGGTCAGAGTCGAGGGGCAAGAATGCAAAATGGAGGTCGATTCCGAATCGTACCTATCGATGGTATCCTGGGATACCATCAAAAGACTAGTACCGCACATCGGCAAAGTCGAATTAGAACAACAAGCACTGATTTTAAAAGACTACCAAGGCAACAGAATATCGGTAGTCGGGTTTGGACACTTCCAGGTAACCTTCAAGGAACACCAAAAAATATTGCTGCTAACCATCGTAGACCGAAACCGACCAAGCCTATTGGGACTTGAGTGGTTCGAGCCTCTAGGAATCAGAGTGACCAGCATTAACCGCATCACTGATGCAGACTGGGAGGAGAACCTGATGAGAGAGTTCCAGGACGTCTTCGATGGAAAGTTAGGCAAGTACCGAGGGTCCCCTATCTCATTCAATTTAGATCCAACCATAGCTCCAATTAGGCTGAAGGCGAGGCGAGTCCCCTTCGCACTAAAACTCAAAATTGATGAAGAATTAAACAAACTTATAGAACAAGGCATCCTGGAACCAATTGACTATGCTAAATGGGAGACCCCAGTCGTGACCCTAGTTAAGCTGGATGGGTCCGTGAGAATTTGTGGGGACTATAAGGCTATCCTGAACCGTGCACTACAGCAAAGTGCATATCCTGTTCCAGTAGTACAATACCTACTACACTCCCTGGGATGGGGCAAGGTCTTCGCAAAGCTCGACCTTGCCCAAGCTTACCAGCAATTGCCAGTAGACTCGGAAACAGCAGAGGCACAAACGATCGTGACGCATAGGGAAGCATTCAAATGTACAAGATTACAATTCAGAGTCAGCTTAGCCCCAGGAGTCTTCCAAAGCCTAATGGAGCGATTATTACAAGGGATAAAAGGAGTAGTCTCATACTTTGACGACGTGCTTGTCTCAGCTAACGATGAGAGATGATTAGAAGCCCGCCTCAGAGAGGTCCTGCAAAGGTTCCAAAAAGCGGGAGTCAAGGTAAAAAAAGAAAAGTGTAAATTGGCCACATCAAAACTCAAATTCCTGGGGTACCAAATTGATAAAGAGGGCATCCACCCCCCAGAAAAAAAGATCAAGGCAACCAAAGAGGCACCTAGACCAAAAAAATAAGATTGAATTACAAGCTTTTCTGGGACTCATAAACTTTTACCACGTCTTTCTGCCACAGAAGGCAACTACGGCGGAACCTCTACATAGACTCCTAGACAAATCGGCCCTCTGGACCTGGGGACAACGTGAAGAGACACCGTTCCAGAAGATAAAGGACCTCATCACCTCCGATGTGGTATTGATGCAATACAGCGAGACATTACCGCTTACAGTTACATGCGACGCATCATCACTGTTTGGCGTCAGGGCCATGCTTAGCCATGTCCTGCCAGATGGAAGAGAAGCCCCCATTGCCTTCTACTCAAAGACCCTCTCAAAAACTGAAAGGAACTATAGCCAGTTGGACAGAGAAGCATTGACAGCTATATCTGGCGTAAAACACTTCCATGAATACCTTTACGGTAGGACTTTTACCCTTGTGACTGATCACAAACCCCTTTTAGGTATACTCACTGGAAACAGAGCCACCTCTAACATACTGTTGCCGAGAACGACAAGGTGGTCCGAATTTCTGGCGGCATACAACTATAGATTAATCCATTGGCCCGGAAAAAACATTTCGCACGCTGACGCTTTGAGCTGCGCTCCCTTACCAGACATAGAGACTGACCTGGCACCAACCACTTCCACCCTACAAATCGAGACTTTGGCAAACCTACCGATAACTGCAGCCGGCATTGCCAGAATGACCACAAAAGACAAGACATTGTTACAAGTTTTGAATTGGGTAGGAAAAGGGTGGCCAGAAAATGAGACAGACATTATTTTCAAACCGTATAAGAATAGACAAACCGAACTGTCATTACTGAAAGGGTGTATACTTTGGTGTGATCTGGTCATAATACCAGAAAAATTACAAGACCAGGTATTGTGTATGTTTCACGAAGGCCACCCGGGCATCGTGCAAATGAAAACCCTGGCCAGGAGCTATGTATAGTGGCGAGGGATGGACAAAGATATTGGGAAATGGGTCAAAACTTGCAGGAAATGTCAAAACTCCTGTCCTGCACCCCCTTCAGCCCCTATTCTGGACTGGGAAACACCAAGGGGTCCCTGGTCACGAATTAAATAGATTTAATGGGACCAACAAAAGGACATACATTCCTAATCGTAGTAGATGCTTACTCCAATTGGTTAGAAGTAAGTATCATGCACTCTACGACCACCGAAGCAATCATCAAACAGCTACAAAAGCTATTCACTACACACGGGTTACCGGATGTAATCATCTCCGACAATAGCCCACAATTTACAGCACTACCCTTCAAAAAATTCCTAGCAGAAAATGGCACACGACATGCACTGACAGCACCGGGCCGCCTGGCGACAAACGGTAGGTTGGAATGCATGGTCCGGTATACCAAGGAAACACTAGACAAATTGGACACAGGGGACATGCAAGAAAGAATCGAAAAAATGCTCACAATACAACACATAACACCAAACTCCACCACAAATAAAAGCCCAGCAAAATTAATGATGGGCAGAAAACTAAGATCACATTTAGATAGATTACACCCAACTTATGCCACCGAAAAACCAACCGACAGCTCGAGCAAGTATCGCAAATTCGAACCAGGACAACTAGTATACGCAAAAAACCTCACCGGCCAACCGTTGTGGATACCGGCAACAATTACACAGATAACCGGACCACGGTCCTACAGAATGGAAACAGACGACGGCCGAACCTGGTGAAGACATATTGACCAATTACAGTCACGCACACTATAACGTACCACCGACACAACCAGACATGAAGAAGAACACACACACACACACCAACAACATCACAACAACTACACAAAACCAGCAACAGATCAACCAGAGAGGGGGGAGACCCCTCAGTAATAAATAAGGGGGGGAAACCCTCTGGTAGAAAAAGAAGCCCCTTTGGTAGAAAAAGAAACCCCTCCAGTAGAAAAAGAAACCTCCCTGATAGAAAAAGAAACTGCAGAAAATCAAAATAATCACAATAAAAAACATTCCCAAATAAACGCAAGAAAAAACAGTAGAAGTCTTATAGAAGTCTTCGACAAGGAACAAGAAACACAAGTAGACCTGGATGCTTGGTCGGAAAGGAGCAGCCAGGCTGACTCTACCAGCCCGAGTAGGCCGAGCAGGAGGGGCATGGCTGACTCTACCTTCCAGGAGGTTCGACAGAGACGGACAGGAGAAACAGCGATCCAGTCCAAACCCATTGAAGACACAACTAAACTGCGCATGTCAACTAGCCAACCTAGAAGCCCTGCCTACTTACGTGACTACGTACGGTAGGACCGTACCAAGAGGGGAGGGGTGTTCCATATTAACATACTTCAAATAGGCTATTTCTATTGGACAATAAATACCCGAAGCTGATTGGCTAGTTTTCTCGACGCTGATTGGCCAATGATAACAGGGCTATGATTGGCCAATTCAAGCGGCGGGAAAAACAAGTAGCCGTCATTGGACACTAGCCGCAAGCAGCTCTCTATTAAAAGAGCTGCCACGGCTCCTGGTTAGATCGGACTTTAAGAACTAAATAATAGAGCTGAAGTTACGCTGATCTCTGAGTCTCATTCCCGTGAACTGAACACAAACAAACCATGGAAGTGCCTTGATCTTCTTGAAATTTCTTAAAATTCATACACAGTGAACATACACAGTGAAATGGTTGTAGTATTCCATTTCAAATGGTCCCACATATTCTTTTGTTTTTCTCCAAACTTCTGACATCACCAGTTCTTCAGATGTTTTATAAAATTACAGCCAGTGTTTCTGAGACAAATTCTTCTAGTCCCTGCAGTATCCTAGGATATAATTCACTTGGCTCAAAAAGTATCAGTTAACATAGCAAACTGTTCTCTTACTAAACCTTTACTTATCCTGAATTGTGTTCCTCTCTTTTCCTCAGATATGTTGGAAAAAGCTTTCTCTCTTCAAATACCACTGTTACCTCACTGTAGCAGTCTTGATTAGAATCATGGGAGCAGGAAAGTAAATTAAAATGATTTTCTCCCTAGAAATAGCTAATTGAGGTGGGAATGACATGATTTACTAGCAAAAAATTGTTGAGAGAGTAGGCTTCAGATTTGTGTCCCCTGTTCTCCCTGCTCCCATCCCTCAAGGATGTCTGAAGACAAAAAATCTGAGGATTATTGCTGCTTGAAAGAGAACAACTTCAATCATCAAGGCAGGAAGAATAGGTGTCTATAGATGCGTGGACCCACCTTCAGGAACCAATGTGAACTGAATTATAAGAAAGTACCTTGTTTTTCCTTTATTGATATACCATGATAGGGAAAGATTATCAGGTGGAAAGATTTCTTCTTTTCTATACAACTATCTGTCAATGATCCTAAATGTGTTTACTCTAAGAGAAAACCACTTACATCAACAGAGTTAGCATTGTAGTAAATTCTTGTAAGGTTTCGACTTTCAAAACTCAGGAACTGATTTTAATAATGTGATTTATAGTCATCTTATATCCATTTCTATATCTACCTACCGTCCCTGTCCTATTGATTCTTTTTATTTTTCTTATGTGTAACCATTTCATGTATTCATAACTATGTTTATACTTACACCTATTATCTTGTAAGCGATTGACAAATCAAATAAATAAATAAAATAAAATATTTCCTGCTATCTAGTTGTCTCATTTAGAATTCCTGCTTGCAAGACAGGGATAATCATACTCATTTAATTGTGCTGTGTGCTGAATAGCAGAGCATTTAAGAGCATTTGGGTGTCAATTTTGCTTCATTTTCCCAGACGACACAGCAACATCAACTCCAGATGCTTTCTGTCCATTACTTTCCCAGGAGGAATGAGCGGTAGCTATAAAGAAAATAAGAAATATGTTAAAATTATGAAAACCTATCACAAAATAACAAGATTGGGAATGTGAAACTCATAAAGCCCATTTCACATTGCACCAACGATGGAAAGAGGATGTAAAATGGAGAGAAACACTTGCCATCCATTGGTTAACGCGATGCTTCCATTCTGTACTCACTGCCTCCGTTTTTCATCCTCTCTAACCGTCCAGCATCCATCGACTGAGATTCATTTTGAGCAGAAAATGAGATTCATTTTGAGCAGAAAAAACATTTTGAGCAGAAAATGTATCCAATGCATCCACTTCTGCATCCACAACGCATACGGGGAACATCTGTTCTACATCCGTCGTCATCCGTTATGCGTCCGCTATGTCCACTAGGCATCCGCTGCGCATCCGCGCAACTCGCATCCACTCCAGCGGAAAACAGACACAGGGAAGAAGCGAAACGGATGCGGAATGGACACAAAGCATTAGTAGCACGGACGGAGAAAGGATGAAGGTGGATGCAGCTCGCATACAAAGTATTAAAACGGAAAAAACATTCACAGAGGGGACCTATCTCGGATATTTAGGATGTCTGGAGGATGCCTAGAGGATGCAAAGGGACACCGAGCGGAAAACCTATCTTTCCTATAAAAAGGGGGAGGAACTCACCTGGATCTCACTTTCAGTCCAGTAGCCCTGCTGTGCAGACCTTTTCAGCCTTCATCTGGCTCTTGCTCTTCCATAGCATCCAGTCATCTCCACCATGGATCATCACACACTCCTTTCAGTAGCCACCATCATTCTACAACAGTGCGAAGCCATCTACAGGCTCTTTCACCTGTTATACGGGAAGAAAAGGAGGTGGCCAAGAAGTGTCTGGATCCGAAGATGGATCGGGAGAAGAGCAGAGTACGGACTGTACAACAAGCTGATGGTGGAGCTGAGGAACGAAGACCCTCGTGCATTCCAGAACTTCATGAGGATGCCTCCAGCCATGTTTGACAACGTTGTGGAGCAGCTGAGACCCAGGTTGACCAAGCAGAGTACCAACTTCTGGCCCAGCCTGGACCCTGGGCTCAAGGTGGCACTGACTCTGCGCCGCCTGGCCTCAGGGACCATGTACAGGAGCATGCAGTACGGCTGGAGGGTGCCACACAACACCATCAGCATTGTGGTCAGAGAAGTGGTGCAGGCCATCATCGAAGAATACCTGGAGGAGCTCCTCCAGTGCCCCTCCACTGAAGAAGGATGGAAGAAAGTTGCAGAGCAGTGGTATCAGAGGTGGAACTTCCCACAAACCGTTGGAGCCATAGATGGCAAGCACGTGGCCTGCAAAGCTCCAGCCAAGTTGGGTCCACTTATTTCAACTACAAGGGCTTCTTCAGCATCATCCTCTTCGCCATAGTCGATGCTGACTACAAGTTCATGTACATCGATGCTTCAGGCAACGGGTCAGCTTCAGATGCCCAGGTATACAATGCCAGTCACCTCAAGGAGGAGCTGGAACGCAACCTCATCATGGGCTTCCCAGATCCAGACCCCCTGCCCAACGACACGCAAGATGTGCCGTACTTCATCGTTCGGGATGATGCCTTCTCCCTCAGAACCTACCTCATGAAGCCCTACACTTCCAGATGCCTCACCCATGAACAGAGGATCTTCAACTACAGGCTGTCCAGGGCAAGGCGGGTGGTGGAGAACGCCTTTGGCATCCTGGCCAACATGTTCCAGGTACTTCTCACCACCATGCAGCATCGCCCAGAGACCGTGAGGAACATCGTGGAAGCTTGCTGCATACTGCACAATCTCATGCACACCCGCTAACCAGTCTTGCAGAACAGGCTCATGGACCGCCAACAAGGCAATGGCGACATGGAGCCTGGTGAATGAAGGCAAGGGCGAAACCTGATAGACACTCTGGATGTGCAAGGCCCCAACAGAGCTTCACGTGAAGGGAAGAAGCAGCGCAACCTCCTGAAACACTGGTGCAACTCCCCAGCTGGAGCAGTGGAGTGGCAAGACAGGATGATAGATGCTTAATGGATGCTTCCTTGAGGCTGTCGCATAACAATGATGAGATTGTGCCATGTATGTTGGGTGGGCCTACAATGAACAGGACATTTAATAAAGAGTTGTGTTTATGTTGAAATGTGTGGATCAATGATTACATTGTTATTGATAATAAAGGGCCAAAGGTGTGCCACCTGGGAGGGTGGACCATACAGTCCCACTATGCTTGCACTGGAAGTTTATCTACCCCACAGCTATCCTTACCTATCCCAAAGGTATCCCTGCCCATCCCACAGCTATTACCCATCCCAAAGGTATCCCTGCCCATCCCACAGCTATCTTAACCCATCCCAAAGGTATCCCTGCCCATCCCACTGCTATCTTAACCCATCCCACAAGCCTGAAAAGGCTTAAACCATTTCTAAAAGTTTTCATCAAGACTTTATTAACTAAAATAAATGAAGCAAGTGTGTGAAGCAAAGATAATCTTTATTAATAACAAGCTGTAAAAGAAATATGACCCAAGTCAAGTGTCCAAAGCAAAAATAAAGTCAACAGGTAGCCACCCAGTCTCTGGCACTCTTCTTGGTCACTCTGAGGTGTGCCCAGTCTCAGGGGTGAAGGGTCCAGGTGCTGTGAAGGTGGCTGCTGCTGGAGTGCTGGTCTGAGGCGTCATTGGGGTGCCTGGCCCCGAGAGGACAACAGGGGCGGTGTGTGGAGGAAGCTCTCAGAGAGCTGGCTCAGCCCCGTGATGTTGAGAGCCCCTTCCTCCATGACATGGGGTGTCAGCCCCAATACCGATGACAGAAGTTCTGAGGCCGGGCTTGGCTGTGGGGTGGAGGAAGGAGGAGTGTAGTGGGGATGTCTGGTCTGCAGCTGAGCGAGATGAGGCGTGGGCGGCATCTGTGGCGTGGGTGGCATCTGTGGCATGGGTGGCATCGGTGGCATCAGTGGCATCGGTGACATCAGTGGCATTGGTGGCGTTCGATGTACCTGTGCCTGGACTGGGAAGGGCTGCCTGTGCTGCTGGAACTCCTGGTAGCCATAGCCTTGGTAGGTGAGGGCCTGTGGAAAGCCTTGGAAGGGCAGTGACATCACCTGGGGTGGAGGAGCAGACCTGGACTGTGTGGGAACAGGTTCAGCTTGGTCTGGAGGGTTGTGAAGAAGATAGGTGATCCTGTCCTTCACCACCTGGTACTGTGGTTCCGACATGTTCATGAGGGTCTGGTTGACGTCGATGAGGAAGGGCTTGCATTTGGAGGATGGGACATCAGTGTGTACCATCTGAGAGAGGAGATCTACGCTGCTTCTGATGGTGTCCCTGATCTCCAGCAGGACTGTGTGGCTCTGCCCCTCCTGTCTGCCTCTCTGCCTTTCTGTGGAGGTGGAGCTGGGGGTGGATGCGGGTTGGGCTGTGGTGGAAGTGCCCTCTCCTTGCTCCCACTGTGTCAGGGGGTCCTCCACGTGCTCCACCACGGGGAGTACAGCTGTCGGGGGGGTCTCCGTCGTGGCACGCTCCACAGATACCTGCTTGGACACAGGAGCTGACTCTTTGCCAGAAGAGGACTGGCTCTCAGCAGGCTGCCTGAGAGAGAGGGTTGTGAGAGGGGCTGCTCCTCGGTGGCGGATCTCACCCTCCAAGAAGCTGCACTTGGCCATCATGTAGGTCTCTCGGTCTGTCAGCTTGACCGCGGCCTGGCCAGATTTCTTGAGGTGCAGCTTCCCGTACCAGGTGTGCATGTGCTTCCACCAGCCGAGGAGCACCTCCAAAGTGTAGCCCAGGCTCTCCGCCTTCTCTCTCCAAGCATCCTGCTTCCTTTTGGTGTCTCGATAAGCCTGTGTCCCTTCTGCCATAGATACTCATTCTCCCTCAGCCATTCCAGCACCTCATCCTCATGTTCTTCTTCGATTGAGTATTTCCTCCTCTCCCGTTCACGCGTCTGCCTCTTCCTCCCTCTGGCAGGGCCATATGGACCCTCATCAGAGGGGCTTCGGTAGGGGCTGCTCCTCCACACCACCACAACCACCACCAGCAGCAGCAACAACAGGAGCAGCAAAAGCAGGACCAGCAGCAACAGCAGCAACAGCAGCAACAGCAGCAGCAACAGCAGAGTAAGCACCAGCAGCACCAGCAGCACCAGCAGCACCAGCAGCACCAGCAGCACCAGCAGCACCAGCAGCACCAGCAGGACGAGGAGCACCAGCAGGACCAGGAGCAGCACCAGCAGAGTAAGCATCAGCAGAAGCACCAGCACCAGGAGCAGTGCCAGCAGAGTAAGAACCAGCAGAAACCCCAGCACCAGGAGCAGTGCCAGCAGAGTAAGCACCAGCAGAAGCACCAGCACCAGGAGAAGCACCAGCAGAAGCTCCAGCACCAGAAGAGCGAGCCCGAGCAGCAGAAGCCCCAGCAGAGTCAGGGCCAGGGGGTGGGATGGTGTCCCTGTCCCTCTTGCCAGGGCTGGCAGCAGATGGCTGAGGCTTTCTCTTCTTCCCCATGGTTGTTGGGTGGTTGGCTTGCTGGCTGGCTGGCTGGCTGGAGCTGTGTCTAGCAGCAGGTCTTTCCTCTGAATGGTGACCTGCTTGGGAGCTGCTTCCCTTTATATCTGCGGGGCTGACGCAATGCATTCTCCCCACATGTGCAGTGAATGCTGTGCATCCGCTAAGCATCCGCTAGGCTTCCGCTTGGCTTCTGCTCTGTATCCGCTTCATCCGCTCGGCATCCGCTCGGCATCCACTCTTTCCACTGTGCGTCCGCTTTGCTGTGCTCCCCCGGAAGCCCTGCGGATGTGCCATCCGCTTCCATCCACTTCCATCCGCTAGGCTTCCGTGGAGCATTCGCTTTCCATCCCCTCTACATCCTCCCCCCGTCCGTTCCTTTCCGTTGTTGTCCGCTCTGCTTATGCAAATTTGGGGCACTTTTGAGAGCGGATAACAACGGATGGAACATTTTCTCGTCCGCTGTGTCCTTTTTACAAACGTTTTGCATCTGTCGGCCAATGTGACAGGTTCTTAAGAACTTAAAAAGCCATGAATGATAATGAAAATGGCTCCTATAAGTTACTTGTGACAATAACCAGAAAGATTAAAACAACCACAATCTCCCTTGCAGCAAAGAAATCCAAGAAAAAGATAACTTTTCATGAATATAAACATGTGGAACTCTGTATAATTTGCTACTTACTATTATGTTTTGATCTTTTGTTCTCACTGAAGTTAGAGGAAGATCTACCAGCTGACTTTCCAATTACTATTAAGTAATGATTCCAGTTTACCTTCTAGCCAACATATGAGCACATAAAATGTATTTCGGGGAAAGATTTCTGAGCTGGTAAAAATATACACTCAAACACAGATGTCAAATTAAGAGAAATAATTGAACATAGAGATGGAGTTACAAGAAGCTAAAGGAAAGACAGATCTCAAGAACAGTAAGATGAATCTCCTATCCAATTATAGAAAGTTCATCCAGGTTGTTCAGCATATGATGATTTCTTTAAAGGGAATTATAAAGAATGGGGGAATGGAACTCATGAGGCGATCACTGTGGTGATATGGATATAGTACAATTTCAGGAACAAGGTTTTCACACATAACATGTAGTCGATTTAACACTATAAAAATAACACAAAGAGAAAGTGCAGTATTGACATCACTCATTCCAAGAAAAGTAAAATACAAATTATAAAAGATTTTCAATATGTTTCTTGTAGACACAACTTTCTGATAGGAATGTCTTGCATGGTAGATTGCGAGGACATTATTTAATTGGATTTGTTAAATGATAGGGTTTTTTTTTGTTCTCAGGCCATTCATTTGACATATTCACATATTTATGCTGCATTCATCATAGAGTTCATTATTTTCTCAAGCCTGTCCTAGAAATATTTCATAAGGGAAAAGAAAAAAATGGTTCCATTTATTGATATGCTAGACCGCAAGTTGATAGCAAAATCATTAATGTGGATGCTGTTTCAGTAAGGGCTACAGACTACAATTGTGAGAATAAATAAAATGCACAATGAGATAAAGCAGGTCACTCACCTCACCCAACCCTCTGGTAAAGAACAAGGACTAATTAAGATTCCGGATAAAGGACTATTGATTCTATGACATAGAATATTTCCTACTGTAGAGTTTCTTTTGATTATATTCCTACATTTTGAATAGCCACCTGATTCCCTTCCCACCAGTGGTGGAATTCAAATTTTTTTACTACCGGTTCTATGAGCATGGTAGGTGGGTGTGGCTAGGTGGGCATGGCCAGGTGACTGGAGAGTCAAAAATATATTTTTTTCTTTTGCAGAACTCTTCCCCCGTGCGCCATTTTTTGCCTAATGGGCCTTAGGGAAGCCTCCTGGGAGCAAAAATGGGGTGCGAAGGGCACACAGCTCCCCCATGCCTCATTTTTGGCCTACTGGGCCTCAGGGAAGCCTCCTGGGCACTGAAAAAAGAAGCATTTTGAAGTCTTCCAAGGTAAGTACAACAGTGAGGGGGGGATCAGCTGTGCCGTTCAATTTAGATTAACTAGAAAGCAAGAAATCCGTCGATTTCCTGATTTCTAGCTAATCTAAATCATGTGGCACAGCTGTTCATTGCTCAGCTGATAATCGGAAATACCAGTTCGGCCAAACCGGTAGCATTTTTTTTTACTACTAGTTAGCCCGAACCAGTAGCATATTTTTCTATTGGTTCGGGTGAACTGGGCTGAACCAGCAGCATTTCACCTCTACTTCCCACTCTGCCTTCCAACACACATTACCTATCCCTTTTTATATGTAACATTTTGTTTTTGTTTTCAAATCAAATATCATATTTAAAAGAAGAGAATAAATATAATTAAAACATGTATAAGTAAGGAAAGCCAAACTTTTTCCAAACAGGAATTAATTCTGATAGGCTAATTATTCGATGGTGAAGATGGGATTTAGAAAACTGATACTGTAAAAGAACCACAATATTAACTGTTTCATGAAACCATCAATTTAATTTATCATCTAGCTACAACTAAGTAAGATATACTGCAGTATTTTTGTAGTGGCAGCTGAGCAGATCTAATCAGCTGCAATTTTCACATCATTTTTCTCTTGACAGAACTGAGGCTACTTACTAGGGATACAGTGGCTCATCTCAATGCAGTCACATCTTTCAATTGCACACAAGATTTTTAAGGAACAAACTTTAACAATTAAACAGTATCAACTCAAATGGAGTATTCATACATGCCTGTTGAGGTAATTCCCTGTTAGGAGAATGAGCGCATACAGGGAGATGTATTTGAGAGAAGTGTTTGAATAATACATACACAGTACACAGATACACTGTGCAGTAAATGTAGGTTTTTACTTCCAGAAAGGTTTAAGCAAAGTTCAAAATAAGCAGTCCAAAGTCATTCACAAGTTAAATCAGTCAGTTTTCAGTGCAGGGATAATCCAAATATCAAAGTCCAGTGTCAAAAAACAGTTCAGTAACAGACTTACATTGAATCCAGTAATATCAGTTAATTAGGAAAAATGGAGCAACTGCAATACTTTCCAACAGAAGGAAACAAAGATACACTCACACTCTCTTCTGAGACTAAGACTAAGACTAAACAATCCAGGTTTCTGGCTCCATCTTATGGCCATTTGAGAAACCACACCCAATTGCATGCTCTTGCATTCCCTTAAAGAGACAGTATTAAAATGGCTTTCCTGGTTTATATATTTATAACCCAAATACCTGTTAGGTGTCTTCTATTCCTAACAATGCCCAATGTTTGTGGGAACAGCCTGGTCTTCAAGGGTCTCTTAAAGCAGAGGTCTCCAATCTTGGCAACTTTAAGACTTGTGGACTTCAACTCCCAGAATTCCTCAGCCAGCAAAGCTCTTAAAGTTGCTAAGATTGGAGATCCCTGTCTTAAAGGATAGCAGTCTCAATGTCTTTTTTAAAAGCCACTGCAAAATATATATTTACTTATATAATCATCATTCTCCACCTAACTCAATAAACAGAAGCCTGCCTGTCTGCCTGCCTGCTTGCTTGCTTTCCTCCCAAAACTGCCAGTAGGACCCATAAAAGGTTGGTTAAAGGACTACCTAGAATTAAAAAGTACTTTTCAGGACATCATCAGCCCAGTAATTCATTTTCAGCATTAAGCTTAGACCATTATTTTTCTCATAGCCTGTCTCATGAATATTTTTTTTCATTTATATCTTACCAATATTATGAGAAACTTTATTGATATCTTTCATTTCTGTGTTAAATTAGTGCACAGATTAACTGGTTTGGCTTCTCTGGGACAATTTAATTAAGAGACCATTAATTTAGAACTTCTTGACAAATCTCTATCTTTTTTGCAACTTCAAGGACATGGAAATGTAGATTATATCAAGGTCATGGCTCAGGGCAGGTAACTTCTTTTGGTCTGACTTTGAAATAACTTATTTAGATTTGCAGAAAAGAACTTTAATTTCTTCTACACCAATAATTCACTTTACAACCCATTCAGAGGTGCTGACAAAAACAAGGTTACAGAGCAAGGCAACTCCAGTCAGCAGAATGAACAGAAGGTTCCCTAAAGGCAGCAGAGTTTAACATAATTTGAAAGATGTGAAATAGCTCATATGGTCATAGAAAAGCAGTCATATAAGACCACATGAGACCATTTCATTCAGAATCAAGTTATGTAACTGCTCATCTGTCCATTCCAAATTGAAGGATTTTTAGGATTTGGTTAAGTAGTTGAATTTCTGTTCATTTATCTTCATAAAAGCTGTAATTAGATATTAATCCCTCTGTGGGTATTTTCCTGTGATACAAATGATACAAATGTAAAGATTTTCTGGAAATCAACCACCCTCACTTTATTATCCAGGACAAGACAATAGGGAAATGGAACTTAACCAAATAGATCAGAAGTCCATTAGAAAGAGAAGGAACTGAACAACTGGAAGAGGTAAAATTGAAAAGGATAGGAGATATGCTTTACAATAATCCCAGGATTGGAAGATTCAAATAACAAGGTAGAGCCTGAAAATAGGAACTGCAACTGACCAATTTATTCCTCTAGAAGTTAAAGACGGTCTCTATAGGAGAGAAAATGTATGCATATAGTGCTTTATCCACAATTCTAATAAACTAGTGACTGAACCGAATAGAATTCTACCTAGGCAATAGGTTTTTTTTCATCCTGATTGGTCTGTGTTTATATCAGGATGAAGAAAAAACCATTCTGGCACAGCAGTAGGCTCGCCCCAAATTTAAAACTGAAACAACTGTAAAAGTCTGACTCACAGATGAACTCAATACAGAAGCCTGATGATGGCAGATGAGATTCTGCTGAAACGTTGCTACAACTTTAAAAGCACAACTATGATGACGTGGGAAAATACCTGAACAAAGCTGAATACCATACATGTAAGTACCTGCGAAAACTTAAGAAAACAAAAGTGTGTTCTAGCTTTTTTACTGAATTTTTGTGTTCATCCAGGCGGGTACTTATTCTTCTATTGGTCTGTCCAATGTATGTGGCCGGGCATGATGCACAGGGAACTTCATATATGCCTTGGTTTTCCAGGTCATAGAAACCCCAAAGATAAAATTGACCTGGAAAACCAAGGCATATATGAAGTTCCCTGTGCATCATGCCTGGCCACATACATTGGACAGACCAATAGAAGAATAAGTACCCACCTGGATGAACACAAAAATGCAGTAAAAAAGCTGGAACACACCTCCTCACTAGTCCAACACATGAAAACCACAGGTCACAACATCAACTTCAATGGCACTAAAACCCTAGCCACTATAGAAAACCCCAGCCACAGAATCATCAGAGAAGCCATAGAGATTGAAAAAAGACCTGAAAGCATGAATAGAAGAGATAATTCCAGCAGACTGTCAATCATTTGGAAGCCTGCACTCTCAAATAGAAAGATATCCACACCACAAGCCAGGCAAACACCTGGGCACAAACAGACTCCCTCTGATACCTCCAGCTCAAACACCCCCGCACCAGGCACCCAGATGAAACCTAGCTTCCTAATAGATAACAGCCATCCTTTCACACAAAGCCAAGCTGCACTGAAAGCCTCCAATACAGGAACAGAGTGTTGCCAGCCAATCAAAGCCACAAAACAGACAGAAGAAACCAGAAACACCAATCAAACAAACTCCAAGTCCAATAAATACAGACCAAGACTCCCAACCAATCAGGATGTAGAAAAAAAACATCCTGCCACAATAATAGGCTAGCCTCAAATTTAAAACTAACAGCTGTGATAGCCTGACCCACATACGAACTCAATACAGAAGCCTGATGATGGCAGATGAGATTCTGCTGAAACGTTGCTACAACTTTAAAAGCACTACAATGATGTGGGATAATACCCGAAGGAAGCTGAACTGCATTCTTGTTTGTACCTGCAAAAACTTAAAAAAACAAACAAATATATATATATATTGTTAATTTTTTGTGGGTACTTACATGTATAGTATTCAGCTTTGTTTGGGTATTTTCCCACGTCATTATAGTTGTGCTTTTAACACAACTAAACTGGAACACACTTCCTCACTAGTCCAACACATGAAAGCTACAGGTCACAGCATCAACTTCAAAGGCACCAAAACCCTAGCCACTATAGAAAACCCCAGCCATAGAATTATCAGAGAAGCCATAGAGATTGAAAAAAGACCTGAAAGCATGAATAGAAGAGATGATTCCACCAGACTGTCAATCATTTCGAAGCCTGCACTCACAAACAAAAAAATATCCACACCACAAGCCAGGCAAACACCTGGGCACAAACAGATCCCCCCTGATAGCTCCAGCTCAAACACACCCCAACCAGGCACCCAGATGAAATCTAGCTTCCTACTAAATGATAGCCGTCCGTTTACTCAGAGCCAAGCTGCACTAAAAGCTTCCAATACAGGAACACAATGTTGCCAGCCAATCAAGACCCCCCCCCCCAAAAGCCACAAAACAGACAGAAGATATTAGGAACACCAATCAAGCAGAACACAGCAAACTCCAAGACCAATAAACACAGACCAAGACTCCCAACCAATCAGGATGAAGAAAAAACCATTCTGGCACAGCAGTAGGCTAGCCCCAAATTTAATACTGAAATGGCTGTGAAAGTCTGACTCACAGATGAACTCAATACAGAAGCCTTATAGAATTCTTTATTGGCCAAGGGTGATTGGACACACAAGGAATTTATCTTGGTGCAAATGGTCTCAGTATACATAAAAGAAAAGATACATTTGTCAAGAGTCAAGAATCATCAGGTACAACACTTAATGATCGTCATAGGGTACAATAAGGAATCACATTTCAAATGGAACCAATGTTGCTTCTATTGACGTTGTCCTGTGGATCAGTATTTCCTTGGATATCCAAATGGTGCTAACCCTGATGGCCTTTTGCAAGCTGTGAAAGATCTCGATGTTCACACAGGCATTTGAGTCAGCAGCTTGAGTGAGTCTTATTGGCTGATTGATTTGTTTAGCGACTAAGGAGAATGGGTTTTCAATACCTGGCATATGTTAAAGAATAGTTGTCATGTTGATTTCTTTAAACTATGTTATTTGTTGTTGTTTTAATCTTTGTAGGCTGCCCAGAGTCACCTTTGTGACCTGTGTGCTATATCAATATTTTAATTAAATAAATAACTGAAAATTATACATTTGAATTATAATGCTAAAAATTAAACATGGGAAGTACAAATGTAGCCACGTATATTGCAGCAATGGCAAGCATTGAATCAATAGTTTGAGTGCTGTTTCCTGAAGGAGCAAACAAAACCACAGTTCACATAATTGCCTTCTTTTCTTCATATCGCTTTTTTGCACTGATGGGGGAAAAAGACTAAAATGGTTTCAACTGATCTGAAATATTTTGATATCTAAGACAAAGGACAAGATAGTGATTCCTCCCCCACATTTTTCATTCTATGTAGCTTGGAGAGGTAGCCTGATTTCTATTCTGGCTATGACATCATTTCCAAGAGTAGCAGAGTAGTAGAGAGAGCAATGGCTAGAGCATATAACAAATACAGCCTAGCTTACCAACATTTATTTATTTGATTTGTCAATCACTTACAAGATAATTGGTATAAGTATAAACATGAGTAAGAATACAGGAAATATATATGAATAAATGGGAACAATAGGACAGGAACAGTAGGCATGATTATGCATGCCCCTTACAGACCTCTTAGGAATGGGGTGAGGTCAATAGTGGCTAATTTGAGGTTAAAGGAGTGGGGGTTAGAAGTTGTAACAACAGAGTCAGGTAGTGCATTCCAGGCATTGTCCACTTTGTTGCTGAAGTCGTACTTTCTGCAATCAAGCTTACACTGAGTTTATATCTGTTGTGTGCTCTTGTATTGTTGCAGTTGAAGCTAAAGTAGTCATTGACTTGGTAGGACATTGTAGCAGATAATTTTGTGTACTACACTTAAGTCCATCCAGAGGCAGCGTAGCTCTAGGTTGTCCAAGGCCAAAATTTCAAGTCTGTTGATATGGGGTATTCTGTTGAGATCAGAGGAGTGTAGTGCTCTTCTTGTGAAATACCTTTGGACTCACTCAATTGTATTAATGTCTGATATACAGTGCAAATTCCAGACAGATGAGCTGTATTCGACTATTGGTCTAGCAAAGGTTTTGTATGCCCTTGTTAGCAATTCAATATTACTGGAGGAGAATCTTCGTAAGATTAGATTTACAACTCTTAATGCCTTTTTGGCAATGCTCTTACAGTGAGCTTTGGTGTTTAGGTTGTCTGATATGAGTATTCCAAGATCCTAGACAGAGTGAGGGTTGTCAACAAGGTCATATCTGCCTAGCTTGTATTTGGATACTGATTTTTTTTTTTTTACCAATGTGTACGACAAGAGCTGGTCGAGATTTGGAGTTACCAATTGTTTGACCATTCAGACACATCTTGCTGCTGTTCCCAATTGGCCAATGGTGATCATCTCTGATGGTAGCTTCAATCTGCCAAACATTAGGGGTTGACTTGCTAATCTTTTTCGATAGATACTATGTCTGGAATGTGCCTGAATTGAGGATGGAAGACTTTAAGATTAATTCTCTCCTTCAGTTTCACTCCCTGCTCCTCTCCATTCCTTAGCCTTACAAGAGTCTAACTGGGTGAGCAAATAATGCAAAATTTGCACATCTATGCCTCGGTTGTTGTTTATACTCTTGTTCATTATGAGTACAAGGAAATGAATGTTTTCTCCCTTGTTTGACTTTTGATTAAATCCCTAACCTGTTATTAATTTGGCTGGTTTCTTCACTCACTAAACAGCTTTTGGGAAAGACAAGATATTGTGACAACTAATTAAGTATTCCTACTTCCCTGGAAAAGGTGACTTTCATTCAACATTGGCCTCTCCTGTACACAGTCAACAGCAAACTGGTTTAACAAATTCTGACTTGCTTTTCATGAAAGTCACCTATTTTCTCACTCTGGGCTGATCTTTGATGTGCAAATATGCACAATAATATAAGCTGTCACAATAGCGGAGTCACCTCAATCTATGAGCAAGTGAGGGGGATCATAGAACAATTTATTTTAAAACATTTTTAACCTTGCTCTGTGGCCAAGAAACACTCCAGGAGCAGATTGACAAAGACCTAAAGTTGTTCCTGTTGTCAGTTGGTTTTGAGTTCAAATTGAAATTCTGTTTTTTAAAACCCTTTATAGAACAGCAAAAGATAGGTCAGACAATGTTTTTTAGCTTTCTCTGAGTTTTGACCATTGTTTTGCTAGCTGAAGGATAATTAATGTTCAGTAGTTAGTCTATATGGCACTATTATCACCACCCATTTTCTTAATGTAGCCTTCAAGAATTCTATCACATCCCTTTAAAAAATACACCCTTGAGACATATGTTATTTATAACACAATCAAGGACAGTTTTGGCATATCCCAAAGCTGGTAAAAAAAGAGTAGAAAATAATATAGTGTTTAGGTTTAAGATTTGCTTATTTAAAGGTAATCAGCATCCAATCATTATTGGGTCTAGTGAAATTCATTTTACCTGAATATAACCCTGATTCAGTCTTCTATAAACAATAGAGCAAAGGTGTTAAGTCCCTTGTATTTTTAAATATTCAAATAGCAGCTGCAGATTTTCATCTTAAACACACATCATAGGTCCCATGAAAAATCACTATATTTAGGTGATCATGCTCTGGTAAAAATCGACCTTAAGGCTGGTTAACATACACTTTATATACCATGCTTATTTGCATACTGGATAATAATTGTACCAGCATATCTGTTCATGCTGATTACATTTACATGTTTCCTGCCCATTTACTTTGGGGAGAGGGTACAGTTTGCTTGTAGCATTTTACATCATGTCTCTGAAATTGTCCCCATTTTATTATGTGGTATCATACCATTATGTTACTGATTGTATTTCAGGTATATTGCTCCAAGACAGAGGTCCCCAAACTTGGCAACTTTAAGACTTGTGGACTTTAACTCCCAGAATTGAAGTCCACAAATCTTAAAGTTGCCAAGTTTGGGGACCCCTGCTCCAAGATCTTGGATTGTTGGGCTGGATGGCTGAGCTGTGAAATAACCCACTTCTTCTTCTCTCGTGTCGCTACACTTTTCCCAGCCACTGTAGAACACAGGCTCTGGCACATGGGGTGTAATCGTGGAGATCATGTGATGTACAGGGTTGTGGTAGCAGGGTGCAGTTTAATAGGTGTTCCATTGTCTGGGGAGCCTCCCCGCAGTCGCATTCTATGGATCCATCATGGTTGTATCCCCATTTCTGCATCAGGGCTTTGCATCTCCCAACTCCAGTTCTAAGGCGATTCAGGCAGCGCCAATTTTGCCATGGCTCACTGGCACCTGTTGGGAGGGATTCCTTTGGCTCAAAAAAGAGGTTATGGGGTTTCTCCTGTAGATGTTTTGACCAGGCTTCTATCCTGAAGCTCTGGGGATTGCAATCCAGGGGTTGTACTGAGTGTAGAAAACTCTTCCTGGATTTTAGCCTTTTTGGTGGAGGAACATGCTGGAAAAGTGGATGGCTACTGTCATCTTCCTGTTTTGTGCGTTCCACTCTTGAAGATACATCTCTTCTGACTGTAGGAGGGGCAATTCCACACAACAGGTAGAGGTCATCAATTCGGGTAGGCTTGAGACAACCAGAGATGGCCTTACAAGCTGTATTTAGAACAGGGTCCAGCTTCTTGGCATGTGAGGAACGTCCCCAGACAGGGCATGCATATTCGGCTGCGGAGTAACACAGGGCAAGGGCAGTGCTGCGGATGGTTCCTGGATCTGTTCCCCACTTGGAGTTTGCCAGCTTTTTCAAGATGTTATTCCTGGCTCCCACCTTTGCCTTTGTCTTGCTGACGTGGTCCTTGAAACTGAGAGTGCGGTCTAGAGTGACTCCTAGATACACTGGTTTGTCTATGTATTCTAGTCTCTTGCCATACCAGTGGACCTTCAGTTTGCGGTTTGCATCGCGACCCTTGCATCGCGACCCTTGACCCTTGAGATGGAAACCATTTAGTTCAATACCCATAACTTGGTAAATAGGAATGGACCTATGTAAATTAAACTGAAACATGATAATTAGTTTGTCAGACTTCAGTGGCTCATTAATCTTTGCTATGGTGAAAATTAAATGAGCTTGAAAGTAAAGCTAAAATTAACAAGCCTTTCGAAATACAGATCACTTTTGAAATATAAATTCAAATAATTCAGTTTAACTATGTATTTTGCAGGTTAGACTCAAATGTTGGAAGATATAATGAATTCATACAGATTAGTCAGACCAGGATTGTGAGCCTGAAATAGGCCAGCTATCTTAGAATTTTGTAACAATTCCCCAACACTAGACATGGCAAACAAGCCAACATACATTCCTCCAGAGATGAGAGTAACCCAATTCCTATTAGGATTTTTAGTTTTTTACAGAAATAACATATGTGGGAGACAGTATTTTATATTTTGATAGTTCTGAGTTTTAACCCAATTACTATATATGGGACATAAGCAGCTCTGAATCACTTGGAATTGGATTAGCATGTAAGCATGAGAAGGCAGTCCTCATTTAGCAACCAAAATGGGACCTGCAACTCTGCTACTAAGGGCCACAGAAGCTAAGCAGAAAATCACATGACTACAAAGAGCATACAACCTCACTTCCCTTTCAGTTTTTAAACAAAACCCGACAATTAATCACATGACTATGACTTAAGATTTTACTTCCATTTCCATTATTAACTCAGCTTATTGCAAACATCTTGCAAATAATTTCAAGATGCTGCAACAGTCATAAATGTGGGGACTGGTCACAAAACTTTCTTGTATCTCATCATATCTTCAAAGGACTATTTGTAAAATAAATAAATAAGAACGGAAGCAAAAGGTCTGAAAGTATTTGCAGAAGATGATTGTTAAAGTGTTCTTTATCACTCAACAATCTGCCACCTAAGTCTATTATCATAGGAATTCAGGATACCATTCTGTGTACTTTAACATAACTATGGTATCTTATACTTCAAAAGGTAAATGTGCTGTTGTACTTTTATATGTGATTTTGCTCATTCCCCCAGATGGCCTTTGGTAAAGCCCCATTGTTTCTTCAAGCGCTTGGCTCCACAAACTCATATTTCTCTAGTAATCAAAAATGTGTCCTTCCTGCACTAAGTTCTCTCTGATTAGCCTTGATTAGCTGCTAGGTGCCTTACAACTTCAGCAAAGCCTGATTGAGAAATATTATTTCTTCCTTCTGTTCTTCAGTATTTTCTTCCTTTTATCTGGACTGAAAAGTGAAACTGATGTGCATTTCACTGATGAAGAATCGAATCACGGCTTAGGTTAAAAAAAAAAAAATCAAAGGGCCTGTGAGAGACTGTGCTACACTGGAATTTCATTTAACTTTTTCTCGAGAACTGCCATCAGTCTCCTTCTATTGGTTTCTATGATGCATTCTGTTTACCGATCTGATCGTTATAATAGATATTACAAAATAACAGAGTTGGAAAGGAATTTGGAGGTCTTCTATCCCTCCACAAGCAGGAAACCCTATCTCCAGTGTTGGAGCATTTACAACTTCTGGAGGCAAGTTGTTCTAGTGATTATTTGTTCTAACTGTCATTAAACGTATCCTTAATTTTAGATTGCCTTTCTCCTTGGTTAGTTTCCATCCAGTGCTTCTTGTCCTGACTTCAGGTTGCTTTGGAGAATAGGTTGAACTTGATCCCTTTTTGCTTTGTGGCAGCCCTTAGATATAGGAACACTGCTATCATATCACCCTTAATCCCTCTTTTAATTAAACAAGACATACCCAATTCTGATAACCATTTTTCATGTTTTAGCCAGAGGTAGTATTCAGCAGGTTCTGACCAGTTCTGGAGAACCAGTAGTAGAAATTTTGAGTAGTTTGGAGAACCAGCAAATACCACCTCTGACTGGAGATTTTACAGTATCCTTCCCCTGCCTCACCCACCAAACCATGCCCACAGAATGGGTAGTAAAAAATTTTTGAATCCTACCACTAGTTTTAGCCTTCAGTTGTGGCAACCAAAACTTTATCAATATTAGGCTCTTGGTTTGAACTCCAAGCTTGGCAATTTGGATGCAAACGTTTCATCACCATTCAAGGAGATATTGTCAGTGCATTTTGAATTGTGGATTGAGATGTATCATTATTTGATTTGTGTGATTATCTGGAAACTTCCCTGCTAAACCCAGAGCTATTTTTTTTCCTAATATAGTAGTATTGGACAAAGCACTGAAGATACAGAGCTATGTTTTCCCTAATACAGTATTATCTCCTTGAACCAAGCATTGACACACCCGATATATCACAACCCAAATACATTAGCAAGCTTCCCTTTCACTGTATTTTTCTAGTGCCTGTTTCTTTTAATAATGGTGCACATGGAAATGTAAAACTGAACGTTTCTAAATTTTCCACAGGCATGATTTGTAAAGGCTACAAACGGAATAGGGAACAATAACTGTCAGGAAGAAAAGGAAGCCAAAGGTCATCATCCAGCAATCTTTCATTTCAGGTTCATTTTCTTTCAAATGAAAATAACTAATATCTTCAGGGTTTATCGAAATGAAGTCATCAGTGATGCAGACTGTTTTTAATTAACTGGGACACCAAGAAAGCCCAGAGGGGTACAGTTAATCTTTGCAGTAATGATGTTCTGTTGTGTGGATGGTCAACTGCAAAAATTTAGAATTTCTGTATCTTTAAATGTTGGTGGGGGGAGGAAATGTCAACATGTACAGTCAGTGTTTGTTGGGTCAGTTCTGCATAACTGCATAATTTTAACTAAATGCAGTTGACTAAATGCAGTTTCTGACTTGAACTGTGGAATAATTATCCTGAACCTATCTATTTGTGACCAGGTATCAGATCTTCAAAGTACACCAAACAAGGAAATCAAAGTTATGAATGCTAATACTACCTTTATAATAAAGTTACAGTAACTGAATCTTGCAAGTCTGAATACGCTTTCCCCATTCCTACCTTTATCTTTGTAAAACCTAGGGAGGGCCCTTGTCTGAGATGCCTTTTCAAATTACATTTCTGTCCAGACTCAAATTTCTTTTATCTGACCATTGTCATAGTTGAAGTTCTTACTTCTGTTCCTCAGGTTTAAAATCCTAACATTGGTAATTTCCAATCCCGTTTTACCAAGACTGTTTATCAAGTTACTGCTCATTAGTACTCACACTAAGTTGATTCATAATATAATTAATCTTTTATTATTGTAGTTCAGCTGATTATTTATTCAACTTTTTATCATGATCTCCAATTCTATTTGTACATCTCTGCCTTTTTTCAACAGATAGAATGATGGCTATTACCCCAATTCTGAAGCACCAATGTGATCTGTTCAAAGTTATTTGAACTTCTTACAAAGATAAAAAGGAGGAAATCATTTGCACTTGAAATCACCTAACTGTTCTTTTTAAAAAAAACCAAACATTTAAATAGGCTTTCATCAACTGATTGAATCAGTTGGATCATTGCATTGTACATGGGGCTGTTTTTGAAAACAGTCCAGAAATTTCATCAGGTTCAAAATGGAGTAGCTATTGCTTATAGGAACCTGCCAGTAGAAACAAATTATGTCAGTACTTCACCATCTTCCTGGCTTCCAGTCCATTCCTGAGCCCAATAAAGAGATGGTTTTCAAGCATCCAATGACTTGAAGCTAAGTTATGTGGAAAAGCACTTTCTACCATACATACCTCACCAGATCTCAGGATCTGCTATTCAGAACCTCCTTCAATTTCCCTAGTCAAAGAAGCTGAGGGCCTTTTTTTTAATGGCAATCCATTTACAGAATATTCTTTCAAAAAAAAAACTCACCTGGGACCTACATTAGCACAATTTTGGCACCAGATTTTTAATATTAAGTCTTCTGGATAATATTTAATCATATTTATATTCAATATTTTAATCATATTTATATTGTATATATATATTTACCATATTGCTGTTGCCTAATTTCTGTGGTGGTTTTATTTTCTATTTTATTTATGTAATTATATTATTAATATTAATAATAAAATATTAATTATTGTGCATGCTTTAAACTGGGAGTATTTTATTCCAAACCTAAAGACTCTTGGCAATTTGAGCAGGTTCATGTAAAAAAAAATCTAAATTTAAAAAAAACAATAAATAAGAGTAGAGCAAATCTATGTTTAAAATATTTTGTGCAATCTTCATTCTTCCATCTTAGAAAAGTTTGTCTTAATGTAAAATCTTATTAAAATCTAAAAGAGGTGGGAGTAGTTTAACCATTTTTTAAAAAATCAAAAGCTAATAAGCAAAAGATTTATTTTTCTTGGAACTCCAAATAATAATTTCACATTATTATTTTTCACATAATTTAGGAAGCAAAGATTAAGCTATGTCCATTGCCTATTTCAATTATCCCTCACATTCATTCCTCAAACACAAACCAAGATGACAGCTTTGCTACAAAATCTAGATTAATATTCCTGAGGGAAGGCTACTGAATCATACTAGAGGGTTCCATACTTCTTTCAATTGTGTTATGTCAGTTATACAATTAACACAGTCATCTCTCTGCTACTGCACTGTAGTTAAGCTGTATATTCACTGATCCTGTCCTGCCTTCACAAAGAGATGGATAATCGTGTCCTTTCCTCTGAAGATAAAAAACTCATTCTGTGTCACTTGGAGCAGGGAAATTGGTTTGAAACCTATAGCTCCATTTCAACTCAACAGATAAAGAAGTTTTGAATTATGTATTGTATTTCATACAGAACTCATTCCTTTCAGCAACCCTCCCATATTTCCGTAAGGGCTAAAGATGTGACTGTGCCAATTGGCTTGGGGCTTCAGTGAATAGGGATCAGCACAATGGGGGTGGTTGATTATGTAATAACAGACAACACCTCCCACCCACCCCCACCCCATGTTCCCCATGTGTCTTTGGCTGTAAGATTCAATTTTAACATTTTATGTTTTAATTAAGATGAAACTATAAGCTGCCCAGAATTACCTTATGGTAAGATGGATGGCCAGCAAATTTTATTTATAAACAAGCAAATGTACACACAGTGTAAAAAGCACGACTATTTTACACAGCTTTCTGCATCTTACTATTTTATGCAGCTCCTAAATCAGTGTTTCTCACCCTTCGTAGAATGAGATGTGTTGGCTTCAACTCCCAGAATGCTGACTGGGGAATTCTGAGAGTTGAAGTCCATACATCTTTCTTTCTTTCTTTCTTTCTTTCTTTCTTTCTTTCTTTCTTTCTTTGTCAAACATGTACAAGATAATAAGTATAGGTATGAACATAAACATGAACAAATGAAGTAAATACAGATAAATAGAGACAGTAAGACAGGGACGATAGGCACTCTGGTGTGTTTATGCACGCCTCCTTTAAGGACCTCTTAAGAATGGGATGAGGTAGACAGTTTGAGATTGAAGCTGTGAGGGTTTGAGGCAGAGCGTCCAGGCATTGACCACTCTATTGCTGAAGTCATATTTTCTGCAACTGAGTTTGAAGCAGTTTACCTTGAGTTTGTATTGATTGTTTGCCCGTATATTATATTATATTATATTATATTATATTATATTATATTATATTA